>VIBL01000059.1:0-350000 GCA_008271625.1 Lutraria rhynchaena
TGACCTACAATATCTTTTTTTCATTTTTTCTTCAGTGGTTTTGTATTTTCAAAGAAAATGTGAGGAACTGTCATAGCATTGACATTGTCGGTGGGTGCATAGTCCAAAACTTGACCTTGCCCATAACTTTGTCATCATATGATAGATTTATTTCATACGCAAACACAACATTCCTTCATACAAAACCTTCCATAGGTGAACTTGACCTTAACACTTAAAACCTGAGAAGTTGTCATATGATATTTCAACATAACTTTTGTGAATGATTTCATGTGCATACATTATGCAACAGTACAGAAATAACAACTGCACTTCCCTCCACCTTTGTTGGGACTAGTATCTATCTACACCTCAAAAGTAAATGATACATGTAAATAAGATGCACATTTAAAAGAAATAATTATGAAATTAGTTCAGTGATTTTTCTCTCTTTATTGGGAAGTGGCCTTAGCCTGTTGATTTTGGGAGGAATTATCGCTATTATTGCAGATTTGGGAAATAAAAAAGCTGGTGTAAGTTTGGATTTTTGGAAAAACTGCATGATTTTAAAGAAATTTTCAGTTGGGAAGAGGCCTATAATAAGCCTCTGTCATAGAAGGTAAAAATAATCACTGTAGTTGTAAGATAAGCATTATAATACCTGCATAATCACAAGCCTGATAGACAATTACATCAAGCAAGCCAGCAACAGTAAACTTTTCAGTCTCAGTCAACATTTGACTTCCAAAGTCTGAGTCAGCATTAAATAAACACATATCTTGTTCTGTCACATCTATAGCCAATTCAGACTCAGGCAAGTACTGTAAGCAAACATATTGTACAAAAATCACATTCATTATACTTTCACTTCATAAACAATTCAAAATTCATATGTTGTTGAAATTACCGTTACTAAAATAAAAAAAATTAAAGTATCAGCATATCATTACACAAATAAGATAAATTTACCATACCACTGAAATAGGACAATCGAAAAAATATAAATGAACAAAAATAATTAGCAATAAATTAAGAATAAATATAATACCTGACAATCTGTCAACTTAGAAGCAACCAGTTGTTTTTTTCCATCCCACTGTTAGTTGTATAAGCCGGAAAGCTCAACAACATTGTTTTGAGCAAATGTCTGTTCTGCCAATTCATTAAACAATGCTACTTTCACGCAACCAGTACAATCCTTAATACCTAAACATTTGACTGGAAGTGTACCTTCACATTTCATGCTGACTGGTGAAACCTTAAAAGATAAAACATATTTTTAAGCTATTTTTCTCAGAGCTGAATACTGTTTGTGTTTCACATCACTTTTAATGTCTAATCTGAGAAGCAAAATTGTAAGTATTTGTTAACAACATTTCATCTTAAGGCAAATCTGTGTGAAGTCTTATATCAGACAGTTGTATGACTTTCTATAACAGAATACCAGACTTCTATAACATTTTTAGCAATAGTCAGACAGGTGACCACTACCAAAATGACCACTTCTTTTGCTCACAATATTAAAGTACAATTCTAGCGGCAAATTTTTTTTAACTTGTAATTTTTGCAATGACAATAACTGCAAGTAAAAACATTCCGTCTTTTTCTTCTTTTAAACATAAGACAATTTTAGGCAACTAAAATGAATATGTGTTTTTAAAACACAATGCCCCCTACAGGTGACCTTGGGTCCTGTAGAGGTTGTCATGAAAAACACATAAAGTTTGATGATTGTAATGTAGGTGGAGTGGTTTTGATTTATAGACAATATTAAAGTTTGGTACAAGCAGACAGACAATATGCCCCCAATCTATCAAAACGGTGGCATAAAATTCCCCAACATTTTCCAGTTGTTAAAAACATAACCCCTCTCTTCCTGATTTTTCCCTAATTAACAAAAGAACCTTATCTGTTATCAACAGGATTAAAATCTATAACATTATCATAAAATCAGATAGTCTAAATAGACATGATTTACTTTTACAATCTTCGCCCTGACTACACTTTTATGAGGTCATGCAAGGGCAGTGGCTATGCTTCTTTTCAGTCCATGTTTTGGTTCCTCCTCTGGCAACATGACATTTTCTGCCTTTACTTCACATAGTATTGGTGGCACCATAACTACAGTGGATGTCTGTACAATCCAAAAGGAGTCATTTTTTTCAACCACATTGTTGAATCTGTACAAAAGAAAGTGAAATGGTAAAAACACAAATTCAATATAACAATTTTTTTAATGTAACAAGTTTTATCTATATTATGCATGATATGCATTTATTTCTTTGGATTTACTGCCATTTTCAACATTATTTCATTCATATTGTGGCAGACATTTGTCCAAACCAGCTTCCCTGTATTTCAATTAGCCTAAATCTTAGGCCTTTACCAATTAACCAACTAAATTTTTCCCTTTCAATGGGGAAAATATATACTTTTTTACCTGGGGAATGGGTTCTAATACCGGACCCAAAAATGGCATAAAAAAGGCCTGCCATTCTATCTGCAAGTTACAACCATCAGGCATGCTATCCCAAATTATTCAGGGGTGGAGAACAATTTAACATAGGATGAAATATCTTCTATCCCAAATTATTCAGGGGTGGAGAACAATTTAACATAGGATGAAATATCTTCAGTCAAATTTGTCACCAACAGTGTGAGCCTCGCCTGTGTTTGAACTAACAGCCTTGATCCGTAGACCAACGCCTTATAAACCACTGAGCTAACTGGGCTGGCACACATTTTTGTACAGTTATCTGTTTATATTAACTACTGTAATAAATTATTACATCATATAAAGATGAAATCTAATTAAAAAGATTAAGTTCTTACTTGTAAGACAGTCCAACTCTAACCAAACTAAATCTCCCACGCTGATAGCAACGCAAGTGTGTCACTTTATCTGCATTAGCAATGGCAAGATTGGAATATTTCATATCTGTTCCAGATTTACTTTTATATGTTAACATCTCCTTGGACTTCTTTAAAACTCTCTCAATGACATTTGCTTTCTCTTCAGACTAGTTAAGAGAAATTTTGAAATTTGCATCAATAGCTTTAAATTAAAACAAATTGCTACATTTCGCAAAAAACGATAATTTTGTATCAGACTACCTGACTGATTTTACAATGACAATAACATGCCTAAAGTAATTAAAGCAGTTTTTGTCCAGAATGTTTTTTCAAGGCAATGATCTTATCAGCTCTGTAACGATTTCAACTTAGGCAAAGTAATTTTTTTTACAATATTCTGCTTACAACTTTAAAATAATTGTACAACACAAATTCTGCAAAAACTTAATACTAAACAACAAATTGATGTGCTGGAGGAGGAGCAATATGTACATACTTATAAATTCAAATTCCTCAACCTAGTGTATTCCTCTGGTACTCCAAGAGGAGGCTGAATAACACTGGGATTGAACTTTAAAATATATAACCCTGATAACGTTGTAACTCTGCTTAATGCTACATAACCCATTCCTCTTTCAAATATTGATGTTCCTAGATCTATGACAGCATTTGTTAAAGAGAGGCCTTGAACCTTATGAATAGTACAACCCCAAGCTAACATCAATGGGAACTGACATCGAATAACACTACGTCCATTAAGAAGATGTGTAAATTCAGCTCTATCAATACCAATGTAGTCATGACCACTTATTTTTAAAACTTTTCCAATGCCTGCATCATCAAATAATACATTGACAGTTATCACTTGTGCATCACTGTTATATACAAAAGAGTCAATAATACCTAAAGCACCATTAACTAATCCCTCCTCAGTTTGTATATTCCTTACAAGCATAACACGTGCACCAATACATAACTGTAAATTCAAAGGTAAACCACCAACATCATTTTCATGCATAGAGACAAAACCATTGGGTACATCACTTCCTGCCTCTAAATCATTTTGACTAAAGTAATGAAAAGCAGGAATTGAAACAACATCTGCATCCATCCTGAACAACTGTTCACTATTATATGTGTTGACATCTGCACGTAAAGCAAATAAACGCATTGTACCTTCTGGAGGTATTGTTCTTACACTTAACCGTATTACTAAAGTTTCAATGTCTTCATTACTGAGAAGACCTAACCGTGCTCTGTTTAAAATGCTGGCATATCTACAATCTTGTGCTTGACGCATATTCTGTTCTAGAAAAAGTGGCTGAAATAGTTGCCAAAGCAGTAAATTTTTAAATGCATACTGACCATTTACAGGTCGAAGTTGAAAGAAGTCACCAACAACTATTACATTTATACCTCCAAATGGCCTATCATCTACCTTTATCTCAGACAGACGTCTACTTATATATGTTAGCATTGAGGAACCTACCATGCTTATTTCATCTATGATTATTGTACTTATATGCTGAAACTGCCTTTGTAATTTAGACAACAAAAAATCTGATATTGGTTGATACTCTAAGTACTGTCCAACAGGAATTTTCAATAAAGAATGAATTGTAAGACCATGAACATTGCGAGCAGCTGTACCTGTTGGTGCACAAACAATTACAGGTGATACACCTGCCTGTTTGCTTGTATATAATTGCAAGTAAGCAACTATCAGCTTTAAAATAAATGACTTTCCAGTACCTGCACCACCAGTTATGAAATAATAAATCATTTTCTATTTCTGTCGCAAATGAAAGATACAAATAATTAATAGATGTATTTAAGAATTGTGCTTTGCTCTCAAAAGCTTCTTTTGCCGAAGAAAAACCAGTTAATATATCATCTTCATTTCTATGTGGTAGTAACATCAAAAGTATGCCATAGTAATATTCTTCGGAACCAAATGCAAACTGTGGATACCTCACAACTTTAAACCTACCCTTTTTGCAAAACCAAACGTTTAATGATCTACATGAGTAACTTTCACGACACTTTGATGGGCCATTTGCCTTCACAAACCAAGAAGCAAAATAAAACAAACTACAGGTTTCCAAACTGTTGGCCCTATCCCTGTAATAATCAAGTATATTATGCTGAAAAACATCAGTATCAGTGTCATTTAAATTCTGCAGTTCAGAACGAGGTCTCAACATTTTTAACCTTTTTTCAACAGGCCATGTATTAACATAAACAAAATCCCTTGAAGAATGTTTCAATTGTAGTGAACCCATTCGAAAAGCAGCCTCCTGGGCACTCATTTGCCTATGCTGTAACACACAAAGTCCAATTTTCATCAAGCGTACATTACGAGGCATAGTAGGATTGTCATTAAATACAGTATGTATTAAGTTTCCTAAAGCATTTTTCAAGTCATCTGGCTCTGCCTTACATCAATATGAACATACATAATAAGCAGCACCCTCGGCATTTTGTATGTATTGTACATCCATATTTGCTCTCCAATGACGGAGAATAACATTATTGTAATCATTTATGTACAAACTATCAGACTTCCGCTCCGTAAAATAAAACCGGCCTTGATTTTTCCTTTCAATATTCATATTTCTAACTAATCTAGTTTGTTTACATAATGGTCTAGGAAATCCAAACCTACATTTTTGTCTATTTTTGGTACAGTAAGCACTATGATGATGTGTCTGCAAACGAGACACAAGAGCATGCAATTCTGGATCAACATCTTGTATAGGAATGTTTGAAGAGATTGTTTTATTAATGTAAGATATAGCAACAGCAGCTGTTGAATCATTAATAACCTTTGGCATACCCTCAATCCAGAGAAACATATGAATATGTGGACTTCCCCTGTTTTGAAACTCCACTCGAGCAAAATATTCTTCTACTACACCTAATGGATGTGTTTCACCTAAAATAACATATTTCAGAAGGGATTTAAAACGTCTCTCAAAGTGGATAGCTGTTAGTAAGGGGTCACTTCTCATTGACTTCGAAAAAGTTTTCCCAAATGCTTCTTTGAAACTTATACCATCTAAAGTCATTCCAAGCTCTGGCCAATGTAAATCATCAGCAGATAGCGTCATGAAAAGTGTAGGAGGACCTAAACACCTAAAAGCTGACAATAAATCACAAAGCATGTTTTTGAAATATGCAACAGTGCCTTTAATTTTTTTCATAAACATATATGAATTTTCTAACAACTCAGAATTGTACTGCAAATTCCGAATACTACCAGCAGTGACCGGTTCATAATTGCCCTGTCTAGAACAAGTTGTTTTCATTTTAATGTTAACAGCGGATTTTAAACATGAAACATTGTAAGAAACAGCACTGTGTAATAAATATGTGATGTTTTTCCTAAATCTAGCATCTACATCATAAAGTCTTGTTTTAAAATACATTTTAGGCATTAATCTAACTGGTCGTTCATGTTTAAAACCATTTTGTCCATGAGGAAACAGCCATTTCTTCCCCATTGTCAACCTCAAAAATGTTGACTTGTGAATTGTTATTCCTTGGGATATTAACAGCATCTGTATTGGTTACAACACATGTGGTACATGGATTAACTGGTATTAATACATCTTCAACAATATCATCCAGTTGTTTTAAGTTACTTGTCTGATTCCATGTGCCATTTACAAAGTCATGTTGAGAATCAAAGTCTAAAGACTGAATATGAATGTCATGATACAATATATTCCTTTGTTTTAACCACAATAACACATTTTTAATCTTCTGAACAGACACCAAATTGCCTTTATCATCTACAGAATGAGGTTTACTATTCTCATAATTAATAACAACATATGGTCTATTATTACATGCAACTGGCAACTGTGAAATTATATCTAATGAGTTGGTTGGTAAATTCAATACTAAACCTCTTTCAGCATACTGACCACCAGGAAGAAGCAGAACTGTCATAAAAATAGATACTTTGGCAACCAATCTTTTTCTAAAGTAGACAAACATTTCAAACAGTCAGGAACTACTCCAGGATCCAAACAGTTAAAAGTGTAGGATGTACTTGGAATGCGACCTTTACTTATACATGTGTAACAAGTAACACATAACATACATGGAACAGTTAAACCAAGTGTACTCACAATGTTATTTATCTTTGAAAGACAATGAGTTTGATTTGCAAACAAAAAACGATGGCAGGAATAACAATGGAAATTTGGTTGAACACGAATAAACTGTTCATATTCTGCAACATGATTTTCCATACCCACAAAATCCAAAAATGTAAAGTTTACAGATGTGATTACATCACAAACATAACAAACATCTAGCATATCAATATCAACTTGTTGATTAACTATTTCCTGGCAACCATTCAAAGCATTATCCTGAATCAAATCAGATTTGCATTGTTTTCCTGAACGTTTCTTTTTACCAACTGTTTTTTTACTGAAATATGTGTGATTTCCAGCCATACCATATCTCTTGTTCAGCAATATTGAATAATAGGCATTGTTTGAAATTTGATTTGAGTTAGAATGGCAAACATCTATTCTTGGACTTGAACAATTACCAGGATGAGCTTTATGCAATGTAGTGTCACAATCTATATGCTGTCTTTCAATAAACAAAGGGGTCAATTCATAACTATTACCTGAATATACACTAAAAATGTGAAAAACTAACTCATCTAAAGAATCAAAATACAGTGCAACTGCTGCACCTTCAGAATTTGTATGGCCAGATAAATCACGTTGATGCGAGTCAAAAATTATGTAATTATCATGTTCTGGGGAAACAAAAACAGCAAAAGTCAACTGATCCATCGTAACTAAAAGGTACGGTGATAATAAGTAGGCCTGTGCAAATGCATCATAAAAACTTGTGTGCCCAAACTCTCTTTGCTGTCCTCCCCCAACAACACCAAAATACATGTCACGTAAATACTGCACATGATAATTTGTATCATGAAACATTATATTATTTGGAAGGTCTGCGTGGCTTAAATAACGAGCGCGCCCAATGTTTTGAACTACAAAGCTGTACAATGCATTGCCTTGAAACAAAACCTCATCCAGATCAGTTGACGTGATAAGCTTAGGAAATAAAGCATTACTACTCCAATATGAAAACGTCATCAAAGCGATAAGTGACATTGTCGTACACTGCATGCCATTATAAGGCGCAAATATATCACAACCTTGATGCAAATTACCCAAAACTCCACTTACCATGTTGTTGTATTTCTCCTGGCGGTTGTTGAGAATGGCGGCTCAGCAATCATGTGACGAGAATAAAGAAGATCATTGGCGTAAAATTGCGTCGGTGTTCATGTGACTAAACGAACGAAAATGATTGGTTGACTGGAACTATCCGAGAAGTACGGCATAGACTTGCTACATGAAGGGATTCAGATGTAAACAATAACAATAAAAAAAATAAAAATGCTATGTAGATAAAATGTACGGATATTCATTATTCCCTTCTAAATTTATCTTATATAGACAATGATAATTTATTAATAAACGAAACTTTTAACACAACTCATTCTTATGTTAACTGACATTTTATGTACCGTAAGCTACTCTATGTTTGACCTTGGTTTCGGGGATCAGTCAGTTTTATTGTTTCAAAGTTTGCAAAAAATGAACAAATATGAATTTTGCAAAGTAACACAACAGTTGAAAATCATACTGGAGAAACATTTAAAGTAAAAACACACGCATATTTTCACTGCATGTGTCTAATAATCTTTCCGAAAAATATAATAATGGTAATAAAATAACTTCTCCTACCATACGCAAGGTCATTTCTGAACTCCATATAGACGCCGCCTCAAGGCGGCGCCAATAAGTAGTTCCGTTTAGATCAAACCTCAATTTGGAATAAAAAGAGAAATAACTGTTTATTTTCGAAAAAAAAAACATGACCATTTACCTCGTAAATTCCAAGAACTCCCGTTTGGTGAATAAAACAAAGGATACATCGATTATTGCGATTAAAATTACAGAAATTTGTCTTCTTGACGTGTCGGCTTCTTGCACTATTGTACTTCCGCCCGTAACTAAGACAGTGACGTCAAACGTCGGACGTAACGTAATTGACGTCAGATGACGTTTAATATATTCAACGACTACAAAGTCGGGTTAGTAGCAGAATTTTAAATGGTCGTCGAAATCTTTTATAATTTCGTTTAATCCATAGATACAAAGCTGGAATACTTTTTGTGATGAGAATGAAGTAGAATTAAACAGTGACTGCCAAATGTCATTATTTTCCATTGAAATAAAGGAATGATCACAAACACATCGTGACGGCCCGGTTTCACTGGTCGTAAAGGTTTTAGTTAGGCCCATGCCCCAAAAATGTAACGATAACATTAGACTTGTGATATATAACTGAAGCTACATGTTATGTAATAACGACTTATCAAATCATGCATGGAAACAAAAATGAAAGTAATGCATTGTTCCCAACAGCAACAAAATGTCAAAATACATGCCTGGCAAACAATACGAATATCCCGGTTAATAGTACTGCATGCTTTACTTTGGCTAAAGAAAGGTTCTCCGATTGATCCCATACCATTTTTATATGCATGTAGACATGCAAATACATACACTCGTATTTGATCACTAACAGGCATTACATCGGCAAAATTCTGGGGGGTCCGGGGACATGCCCACCCCGGGAAATTTTGAAATTCTAGGACGTCTTAGGTGTATTTTACGGCTATCATCGGGTATTTTATGACCATTAGAAATGAAAAAAATCATAGTTTTAGTTATATAAATGGTCAAAGATATCAATTTTCGATGATTTTGATATTAGGTACATGATTCCAATTTTATTTAACTTTTTATTTTTGGAAATTGAGTCTAGGCAATTGCCTAGTACTGCCTAATAGAAGCTACGCGCCTGGTTATGTAGTTCCGGGCCACTGATGATTAAACTGCAGTCATCATTTTAATTGGGTTTTTAAGCAAATAAAACCATACATACTTTGATAGACAAATATTATTTCAGCATTAAAATGCATGATTGCAATTTTGATTTACTTAATCTACTCATGTTAAATTGGTTGTGCTAGTTTCGGACCATGTGTGTGCGTGTGCCGGTTCACGTGACACTTCTGCTGTTTGATTCATTCAAGGGTCTTTCCTAATTCAGTTTTCTCAGTTAAAGTGACAATTAACTTGTCAAACACGGCTATCATTTTTTACAGCATTTTTAAGCAGTACAACAAATGATTAAAATATACGAGTTCATGCTTTGGATACTGTACTTCTTCATATTACAACTACTCTGTGTAGTAGTTTAAATGTAACAACACGTAGATGTAGATGTATATTTTTTTAACATTGGCTGACAATGATTCAGAATACCTACAGAAACTGTACTTAGAAACAGATCTATACATGGTATATATAAAAACAAGGTTATGATATATCATGGTTTACGTCTTTCCGTATTTAAACATTATGATACAATCAGTGTAACATTTTCTTCGCATATGTTCGTCTTACAAACATTTCAAGAGATCACCGCTTGTGCACAAAAAAAATGTAAGACTGGTGACAGTGATGGTATTAACTGGTTGTTGTCGTCGTCAGAAAAGACGTGTGTGAGTATGCCGCATCAGGCAAGAACATTGTCTAAATCAACGATATTGTTGTATTATATATGTTAGATATATTTTTACATTGCCAATGACCTAAACTCACCACTACAATTCATCTTTCATGTGGATAGATTAAGTGAAACATGAACTATCAAGCGAATGACTACTTCATATGAACAAATAAACTACTATAATCAAATCTAGTGAACAATTGGATATATTGCCACATCTGTAACTGTGCTCATAGATTTTACAGTTTGATATATTAGATAAGAGACAGTGTGTGAAACTGCTAGTTTTACACTAACTTACATCATCCTAGTATATTGTACTGATACTTATGTGAGATTGTCAAAAAGAGTATGGAGATAATCTCATGAAAAAAGGTGAAATGCAATACTATAATGCCACACTTATTATGTACAGTATTTTATTAGTACAACATTAGAACGACAGAATTCCAAATATTTACCACACAAATGAGCAAAATGCTGTACCAACTCTATATATAATTTGCATGTACTAATATTGATGTATTGAGATGATATTTCTGTGCAAATGCGATATTGTATATATAACACAACTACGCAACAATTAAAACTATTACGAGCATTTATTTCGCCACCATTTCAAAATGAATTCTTTAAACAATTCAACATATACCCAGGCATTTCAAACTACTTTCCTTTCGTCTCCAGAACAGATATCTGAAAAGTAAATATAACAATGTCACCCGATAGGATTTAATGTAACATTTTTTGAAATAACTACATGTACTAACTCGCATAATTTGAAACTGAGCAGTATACCGTCCATTAAAACATCCCTTATAAGGGGTCATAAAATATATCACCTCCAAGGTATTGTTGATTGGGTCATTAGATATAGTCATGAGACAGAATTATAACATTTTCACAACAACCACTTAAAAACGTGTATTTTTCTTGAGAACGGTTCTAGGTTTGAGCAACCCTTCTTAGAAAAACAAGAATGTTAATTTCCCAACATGTAATTCTTAATATTAATATGCATGTGCATGAACACGGTGAGTAATAGTAGACCTGAAGTAAAGTCTTACCTCTATAGTCTCCATGGATACCGCTCCCACAATATACACTCATAATACCACCTAAACAATCACTATCATCATCAACAGCAGCAGTAATTTGAATACTCTTAATTTTGTCACTATTCATGTCAGCCTTGACGTATTCCCTGAGTTCGTCTGAAATTTCAGAATATAAGTGTTTTTGTAGATGATAAAATACGAGTAACATGGAAATTCTTATGTGTACACTATTGATAAAACAAAATACAAAAATATATTAATGAATTATTTTTCCATTATATATGTTTCTTCAACTATGGAACTGAAACAAGTGTTTAGTTTGAGTTTGTGGCTATTTGAACTCAAATTAATCCACTTCTTTATGATTTAGTTATATTTATTTATATTTTTGCGCACATGCAGTATTTTTATGCAGTTTCATTTCAAATTATACAATGTGGTCAGAACTATGCGTACCACATTGGTTCACGTTTTCTCAATCATCAATTATTCAATGGTATTTAGAAGGCGATTAATGTTAACTTACTAAGTAATTTCATTCTTTCAACAAACGCCTGGCGCCTCTTGTTGGCAATCTTCTTTGTTAGTTTGAGCTCAGCAACTTTGTATTGTTCAATGCTTATTGGAGCATATTTCATCAACTGTTTGGCTAGTTTAAAATCGCTTTCTCGCGTTGATGAAATTTCAGCTCCTAAAAATAAACGTGCACATAGCGTATATCTTACATACATGGAAGTCAGTAAGCAATACTTTAGGTATATATAACGAAAATCTACTTTCATTTCGGCCATAATATAATATTCAGTTTTAATCATGTTATCAAATAGGACATGTCATACAAGACATTGCATTTTGCATTGTTTTATAACCAAACACGAAGTTCAGTCAATTTGAAACAATTTGATGGTTACTCATTATATGAAATTATCTCGATGAAAAGTGAAATTCCTAATTCATTTCCTTTGATTCACCTACCGTTAGGACGACTAATGCTTAGCATGTAGAAAATATAGCTTGGAAAGCTCATCTCAGCGCATGCTTGGATGGTAAACTCTGTGTTTTTGAATGTGTATTTTCTCACTGGCATGGTGACTACGTTGGATGGATCAATAAGGCCTTCGGGACCTAAATGATATATAAATGTATATACAAGTTTATTTGAGTATTAAGTTAATTTCGGCATGTGAAAGGTTTTTTTCCAATATTCAAATTACAAACAAAAGAAATCGTAGAAGTAGTATTAGTAGTACGTACATGAACGTATAATGGTAAGCTGTTAATAAAACTTTTATCTATATTTATACTACAAAATGTTCTCTTTAGATCAAAGCGCAATTTCGAATACAAAGAACAATAACGGTTTATTTTGTGAAAAATTATGACTATTCACCTCGCAAATTCCAAGATCTACCATTACGTGAATAAAACCAAGTATCCATCGATTAATGCGAGTAAACTTATAGAAAATTTGTCTTCTTGTCGTTTTGGCTTCTTGCACTACTGTACTTCCGCCCGTAACTAAGACAGTGACGTCAAACGTAGGACGTTACGTAATTGACGTCAGATGACGTTTAATATATTCAACGACTACAAAGTCAGGTCAGTAACAGAATTTTAAATGGTCGTCGAAATCTTTTAAACTTTTACTCTTCCACTTTGGCAGATTCCCAACGCCAAAAGGGTCTACTCCTGCAGTATTCTGCTGTTTTC
Source organism: Lutraria rhynchaena (assembly GCA_008271625.1). Lineage (NCBI taxonomy): Eukaryota > Metazoa > Mollusca > Bivalvia > Venerida > Mactridae > Lutraria > Lutraria rhynchaena. The sequence continues at coordinate 13,227 of VIBL01000059.1, forward strand.
TCTCGCTTTGGCAAAAACAAAAATAATAATCCAAACAGTTGAAGGTCTGATGCAAGGTAGAATCTACACCTAAAGTAAATGTTGACACTAAATTCGATTCAAATCATGGATGTGGTGCAAGTGTCTAATATCAAAAACCATCAATATGATTTATTAATAAAGCTATTATTGTACTGGCAAAATCACGGATGTATCTGGGAATTTTCTTCAGATATCACAATACTGTTTATGATTAAATAAGATCAAAATATGATTTTATTCATTTAATATATTGTCATTCGTAAAGCTAGCTATGGGTACAAGTATTCGACAATTATATGGAATCTGTTTTGTGAACGAACCGGATCTAAATTTGTCATAATGTCAACAGAACTAGGAATATGAAATAAAAACAAATTTGGCTGATTATTTATTCAGTGGTGGCTACTGACGCCGAATTTTCGTCCGATGCAGTATTTATAGTGTTGCACTACCCAAAATTTTGACAAAATTCCGGACTCGCCGAGTTACGTAACTTACTATACTTTTTTACATTCCATAATCGGTATCTCGGTCAAGTTGAACAATACCATAGAGACCGTTATCATGCGGCAATAGTTCAAAGTTCATTAATTTCGCGACAGGAAGACGGAGCCACATGTTTTGGAATTGCCATCTTGATTTTGTGGATTATTTGATGTCTAAAGCCATATGGGTTATAAGGCGACACACGATGGTAGGTGGGCGGATTTTAATATTACTCTGGCGATTATTTTGTGAGATTACTGATGTTCGGCATGTGGTGTTTGTTGACAAAAATGTCCATGTTTTTTTGTCGTTACAATATGAGTTGAGCCCTAAGGTCATGTCTGTAACGAAATATATTTCCAATCTCTATCCAGAGTTGTCGTTCGTTATCTCTCCCATACATCTCTGTCAACGTCTCAGCGTTTTACAAGTTTCTTGTAAAACAAGAAATAAAAACACAAATAGTACAAAATTTACAACTAAGCGAAGCAATTTATTTTGCACAATACATTCGAGACAAAAGATGTTATAATTAACCTGAAAATCAGAGAAATTATTTTATTTATTTAGCGAACTATTTCTCGACCAAGAGTATTCGTTTACTTTTGGTAATTAGGTCATAAAGTTACGCGGCTTAAATGGAAATGTAACACAGAAATCGAAGGTAATCGTGTAAAATTATGACAACACATGTACAATTAGAGAAACAAAAGTGTGATTCTGTGTATCAGATGGAAATTAAAGGAGACACGGACACGTGTTTTTGAACTACTTTCCAGACGTTGACAGATGTATGTGAGGATGACGAACGACACTCTGGATAGAGATTGATATATTTCCTCATCATTAAAAACTCCACTTGCATAAATTGATACAATTTTCGGATATGAAATAAGCCAATCAAATGCTCTAATTTACTAATCAATATGTTTAGAACAATATAATATTAACCAATCATCTTCTATAATTTTTAACCAATCATTTGCAAGCTAAGGGAACCAATCAAAATAAGTTTACTAATCCAGCAAGGTATAAAAACAGACAACAACACTACTTAGGGGAAGGCTCTACTCTGATGATATAAATCATCACTAGCAAAATTTAACAAAGTCAATTCTACACATGGCAAAGGAAAGTACGCCAGCTTCAGTACCTAAAAGAAAACCAAAAATTCAAGTCCAGTGGTAGAATGATGACTGTCATGAAGCAGTACAGGGCAGAAAAAAGCTTTGAATAGGGCAAAAAGAAATCCTTGCCCTGATAATATTAAGAAATTAAAACACGCAGAAAAACATGCAAAACAAATAATAATAGAAGCAAAACAAAAGAATTAGCAAACATTTTGTGAATCCATTACTTTTCCTCAAGCCAATTCTATACTATTTTGGAACAAAATTAAAAAATTAACAGACAAAATTATTAACCCTGTTAAAATATATAAAAATTAAATTGCTAAAACACCCTTTGAAAAGGCTCAAGTTTTTTAGTAAAACAATACAAAAAAGTATCAAGTCACTCAAATCTACCTCCTGAAACTTTGGCACATCAAAAACAATTTGAGTCACAGCTTAGCGATAAAGTAAATGAGCCAGGGCTAAAAGATACACCTTTAAAAAACCTTTTTCACTAATAGAACTTAAAAAATGTATTCATGACAAACGCAACTCCGCCCCTTGATTTGACAAAATTACATACTCAATGTTTAAACATATGTCAGATGAAACTTTAAATATTTTGCTAAAATTTTATAACAGGGTGTGGAATGAAGGCAAATATCCAATATATTGGAAAGAAGCTTGCATTATACCTATCAAAAAAACTAACAAAAACAGTGAAGAACCAAAATCTTACAGACCAATAAGCTTTACATGACACTCTGGGAAATTGCTAGAGGCGATGGTAAAGGCCCGTTTAGACCATCATATTGAATTTAATAATTACCTAAACCCCCTCTCAATCTGGCTTTAGAAAGGGAAGGAGCACTTTAGACCAATTAGCTTGATTACAACATGACATCGTTTCGGCCAAAAACAGAGGCCGCACAGTGCTAGCCATTTTCTTTGATCTCGAGGCACCATTTGATTTAACTTGGCACTTTGGTGTACTTTTTAAACTAAAAGAATATGGCATAACGGGAGCTTGTTTCCAATACCTCAGGTCTTTCCTAGAAGGGCGCAAAATTCAAGTAAGGGCAAATGGTACCCTCTCAGATCAAGAAAATGTCTCGAGAGGTACCCCTCAGGGCGCGATTCTTTCACCTCTCTTATTTAATTTACTAATCAATAATCTACCTGTATCCATTTCAAAATCTGACATGTTTCTTAGTGAATTTGCAGATGATTCAGGCACATGGATATCAGGCAAAAATCTGAAGATAATGGCCAAAAAGGCGCAAAAAGGGTTAGACATGATTTGGGGATGGGCACAAGATTGGGGATTTAAAATATCAAAGAAAAAACTGTCGGTATTTTGTTTGGGAACCAGCGGCAGCATAAATTAGACATACACCTAGGTGGTACACAAATCAATTTGAAACTGCAACAAAATTTTTAGGCATGATTTTAGATAGAAAATTAACTTTTAAGCAACACATAGAATACTTAATTAAAAGGTGTACCACAAACATTAATATGATGAAAATACTCAAAAATACTGACTTCGGAGCAGATAAAAAAAGCTTACTGCTCCTATATAAATCACTAATTAGATCCAAAATTGATTATGGTGCAGAAATTTATGCTGGCGCTGCCCCATTCCTACTAAAAAAACTAGATCAAATTCAATATAAAGCCCTTAGGGTAGCCCTGGGGGCCCTGAGCTCCACCCCTACACATAAACTGGAAGAAGAAGCTGGTGTTCTTCCCTTAGCTATCAGGTGCATGGCCCATACTGTCATATACTGGGCCATAGCACAATCAAGGGGAAATAACCCCGTGAACTCCATCTTTGGGACTGGTCACTTCACAAAGAGCAATCTCAAAAACAATGCCCCTCCAATTGGGGCCCTTACTCAACTCTTGGTGGAGGGATTCGGTCTCAAAGACATACAGATAGCAGATTTCAGGACAGTAATTGAACATCCATGGTTAATGTCCCCACCTCATATAGATTTATCACTCTCTTTAAAAAACTTAAAAACTGATCTTCCACACCTAAGTAAAATTCATGTCAGCTTACATATTTATCAATTTTACAATAACTTTTTAAGCATTTATACGGATGGCTCTAAATGCCCAATTTCTGGCAAAGTTGCAGCAGCTTTTTATATACCTTCAAAAAACTTTTCTTCTATTGATAGACTCTCTGATAATCTTTCAATCTATTCAGCAGAAATGATAGCCCTAATTAATTCAATGAGCTGGGTTTTTCATCATAAACCCCAAAAATCAGTTATTTATTTGGACTCACTTTCGGCGCTGCAATCAATCCAAAATTATCACAGTAAATCCAGACCAGACCTTTTAGAAAAAATTATCATCCTTAATTATTCCATCCAACAAGCTGGTCTGGATATAACTCTAGTTTGGTGCCCAGCTCATATAGGTGTGGAAGGAAATGAGGCGGCGGACAAAGCTGCCAAATCTGGCCTGGATCATTAGACTGTAGACACTAAAGTCAATCTCTCACCCACTGAGGTATGTTCATTGATCAGGTCACAGTCCATTAAGCGATGGAGGAGTTACTATTCCAGCGTGAAACAGGATGGCTGTGATTCTGTCCAGTACTCAGTGGGGCTCAGATGGCCTGATGTCTATTCCTCAGATCAAAGGATAGACAAATGCATCACCTGTCTGAGACTGGGGGCAAATCTGTTGTCTGGAGCCCATGGAAAACATATCCTGGGACTGTACCCTATTTGCGCCCAGTGCAGAGTATTGAACACAACCGGTCACTATCTGCTGCCCTTGTAAATTTAGGCTTGGTTTTTAATCTTGAGAATATAATCAATCCAAGCGGGGCAGTAAAGAGCTCAGTCTTCAAAGCCTTAGAAAAATACATAAAATCTTGTCAGATGACAAATAAAATCTAAGGCCCCAGGTCCAGGCAAATGTGCACAAGTAGCCCAACTGTTGTCATTCCTATATTAAAAATAAAATATTTTAATAAATATTTCTTTTTTTTAAAAAAACTTCATGTGACCTATATTGACACATGAGTTATCTTAAGCACAATCTCATATAACACAAACTATTTTAATGAATAATCCTTTTTTAAATTCCTGATACCTTCATTGAAATTATCTCAATATAGCACAAACTATTCTAATGAATAATCCTTTTTTAACTTCCTGATACCTTCATTAATACATAGATTAACTATAAAAATTGGTATCACATGTTTCAATAAGAATAAAAATACATTTATAAATAAATAATCCTTATTTATTCTATTTTTTTTATTTTTCTTTTATCTATTTTCATTTTTCTCATTTTTTTTTTAAATTTTAAATTTCATGTTAACCTTATTGTAACATGAAATTTCTTATATATGTTACTAATTAATTATATACTGCACAATCAGTTGGGCTGCAAAACGTCTCTCTTAATAATAAAATTAATTTTTTCTAGCATTGTCTCTATAAATGACAATAATATATATAGATATAAACCTCTTATGATAAATACACACAATTTTTAAGAAAGAATAAACATATTTATTGCAGAGGTAAAATTATACTTCATAGTAGCCAAAGTCCATGATCACTCTTAAAGTACATTGTACCTTTTATTATTCAACCTATATTAAGGGTAAGACCTATATGGAATAATGTTACATTCTTCTTTTCTTTTCTTCTTTTTTATTAACACGAACAAAGTATAAAAATTAATTCAATGACATCTAATAACAATAAAAGAAAATAAATACTTTTTTCTGACAATCTAGCACACTTATGTCTGGACTGGGAAAGGGAGTGAACTCTGGCCCACCCATTACAGGAGTACTGAAATGTAAAACAAATAGCCCCAGTTAAAACCCTACCAGTTAAATAACAGTTGTTATTGGGGTCTGGGTGTGACCAGATAGCTCAATTAACAGTCATGGGACGATAAACATGACTGAGCCCAGATTGAGCTTCTAGGCCACACTCTGGATCCCAATATTCAATGACAGGCCCTTTTTATTAAAATCCCAAAAAACTGATCGGACTGATCAAAGTGCTAAGGTCACTATCAGACCATCAGTACATTCTAATACCCCTACAAAAACTTCAAACCCAGTAAATACCAATAATATATCACTATACAAATAGTGCATGCCACCAAAGTACTGTGTAGACTATAATGCTCACAGTCTTTGGAATCATGGCATGCACTATCAATGCAGAATTTTTTCCTTAAATATGTTTAAAAACTGGGGCACATTTGTTACGAGTTGCCTTTACCTGATCCACCAGCATCACTGAACAAAAAAGAATGGTCTCAGTATTCTAGAAAAAAAGGACTACCTTCATTTTTAATAAAATTTCACCCCTCCGTGTAGAAAGTATTTTAGTTGTAAATATGCATATGTAATATAATTTTAACAGTTATCACTTTTTGTCCCCTTTTACTTAGTAATTTTTATGGCCCTAAAAAGTTAGCTGCTTTGCTCACCCAGAGGCATTTTTTTTTTTCCTTTACTATTTTAATTATTGTTTTAATAACTACACAGAGGGTGAACAAATTTTTTAATGACTACTGGTCCTGAATTATACATATTTTTTTTTTAAGATAAATTTAATTAAATAACTATTATTTAGGTCCTGGGGGTTATTTTTGAAACCATCATACTTTCCGGTATATATCAAAGACTTCATCAAACTTATATAAATGCGGCTGGCCGCAAAAAACAAGTGACTCTGATCTCTAGATGAAGCACACGCTATATCAGAATCACTCAAGAGTTTGCATCCTCTTATATATGTTGTAAAAGAGAATGCAAACCACATATCGGAAAGTACTTATTTACTATGGTATCCAATCGGGCAAAAACTTATCTTTTTAACTATTATATATCAAAGTTACATGAATATCCGGATGGTAGTCTATATACAATAATGTTAATAATAGAAACATCAACTCATTTCTTGATAAAATAATAAAAAAAATAGCTATGTTAGATAAAATAGCTATAAATCCCAATCGTAGAATATAAATTAAAATAGTAACACAGATCCCCCATCCTTTTTTACCAATTAAGAAATGAAATAGAAATTATGAATTATATTAATAAAACAGAGAAACTGAATAGTTTTACTAAAGCAAGTTAAGACTATCATAACAAATTAGTAAAATAAAGTAGTTATATAACATTATAGACCCCCCCTTTCTTTTGTGAAAAAGTAATAAAATAAAACAGTATATTATAATAGTCAACATATAATAAGTTTAAAAAAAAGACAGACATACAAACGTTCACTAAAAATAGCCTACCCCTACTAGATTGTTTTAAAAATTGTTTTTATAAAAATAGGCTATATATTATACCACAGTTTATTATTGAAGATAGTGAATGCTCGCCCATATGGGAATAACCCGGAGGCGAGGATAACCAAACTCAATAACCTTAGGGGAAGAATTGATTTGGCATGCGTCAAGAAGTGAACTGAGGTTGCACTGCAACTTAGGTCATAATTAACTGTCTGAGGAAGCTCAGCCGCCTAAAATGTTAAAGATATGTATATAAGACAGAGAGGCAGTCTGGGACTTGGCGTTCGCATCCTCTAACGTCAGTTTATCCTTCAGTACTCTATGAGTACTTTTTTCATAAAGGTGAAGATTTATTTGGTGATTCCTCTGATGACGGTTGACTGTTATATATATATATTGTACCAAAACACATCACTTGATGAATAGTAAATTAGGGTTCAAGAAAATATAAGCAAAAATATTTCATGATAAACGCTCAAAATGGCGCTTTTTGGGATTTGGATGTTTTCATCAGATTTTTTCAAAGTCTAAAATTTATAAATTCAAATTCATGTAACCATGTAAATTTGGTACCAAAATTTTCTTCATAGTGTATGTAATGATATATGTAAAAATAAAACACTTTTACCGTCTATTTTTTTTTTCAGACAAATCGATAAAAAAGTGTACCCCCTTAAATTTTCTCATGCAAAAAATGCTTAAAATGTTTTAATCAATTGTGACTAGACAGGCAATGTTTTGTCCAAATGACATACCTAGTCAAAATTGATTTATTATCATTTTCTTTCATGAAAATGTGTATAAATTCAGAAAACAATGCTTTTTTAACGCCTTCAAGTATTTTATGGGATTTTTGAAGGTTTTAATGAATGCTACAGCAACAGACAAGTAGTTTTTGAGGCTATTTCTGACTATGTTTGCCCATTAAAAAATAAGACTTAAAACTTAAAATATTTAATATTTTTTTAATTGCAGAAATGTCATATCAACAAGTAAACACAACTTTATCAGTCAAAATTTACATATTCAATGTAAAGCAACAATTTGGTTGTCATGGCAACAAAAATATGTGAAAACACCAAAATTGCGCGTCTTTTTGCAAAAACTGCATCTAAATTCAATTTATATTGCAGAAATTGTGTCCAAAATTAGGACAGTTAGGTGAAATATACAATCATTTATGCTACACAGATCAAAAACTGAAGTGTCCAACAAATGAAGACCTTTTTAACTCAAATGCAGTCATTACAGTAAAATCAAAATTATGTCCCATTTCAGCAGTTTTTGTTGAAATTACTTGTTACCTAGAAAATGTACATATATCTGCACTATATACCTTTGTATTTTATATGCTTTCTTACATAGATATGGTGCATTGATATTTTCCATCACTTTTTAGAAGTTACATTTTGCACAAATGGTTGCTATGGTGTCAAAAATGGGAAAAAGCAACAAAGTTGCTTAATGTTCACAAGAACTGTTGAGACAGTGATAAAAAAATCAACAAATTGCTTAATTTCTACTAGAACCATTGAGATAGTTAACAACATGTCTGCATTATGTATTATCAAGTTTTAAATGGATATTATGAAGACATGGTGCAATAAAAATTCTATCTATTTCTGAAAAAATATATATTTGCACCACAGTTGCTGTGACAATAAAAGTGAAACAAACAAGAGCTGTCACCAGACATAATTCCAGACATATGAAGTTGCAAGAAAGACTAAAATACAATTTCTCTATGTACAAAAGTGCCATAATTTTGTTAAAATGCACAGTTATGCAAAAATAAATTATTTGAAATTAAGTTTTATTCAACTCTTGGAAATGTTTGTGGAGATAAAATATGCACAAGGATCTCTTATGAACATTATATGTCAAAAATCTTTCCACACAAAGAAACCATCATTCATGTAAAATAACAGCACTTTGGTCTGTATCTTCTGTGGCAAGCTCAACAAACATTAAACGAGTACTGTTGGTTTTATGACACAACAGTCAACAGTCAATGTTCAGTCACAGTGGTTACAAGTAGTGATTAAAAAAATTCTCACTGGAGTCAGTTTAAATATGTGTATCATAAGACTTCAGTCTAGGATAAGTATTCTGCTTAATTAGTAATAATACATGCAATGTTTGGCATGTATCCAATTAATATGTTGTTCTTATTCTGTCCAAATCAGTTGTCCATATTTAGTTCTGTCCTGGACTCACCAAAACTGGACGTGAAATGGTCATGGAGCACTGAAGTAAGTTTGCCCATTTTCCATTACTAGAACATTCTCATCCACCAAGTAGAAATTATGAGAACCTGCAGTAATAAAACTGTCTTTGTACTTATATATAAACAAACAAAAATCACAAATGAAATAATACATGTATTTGAACAAAATTGAATGAAATTTTCATTCCAATTAACTTGTTGTATCAGTAAGCATTTACAACTTGACAGTTGAAGTACTATGCAAAGCTATTCCACTAATTTAATATGGGTGTCTACATCCACATAATGCATTGGTATTTCATTTCAACGTATTAAATCCCCTAATTCAGAAATTTAGATTGTGTATTCTTGGGTTTAGCAGAAGCTGTTATCAAATATACCAGAGACTTAGCACATGATGGATAAAAAAAACATGTTACCATTGTAACAGGGTCATTATTTCTTAATATGTGGTAAGGGAGATTAACATCATTTGATTCAATTAAGTTTAGTTGTCTTTCTGTGTGAGTGAATTAGTTTTGCTTGATTGGTTTTTTATCATGTGACATTTTCCCTCTGTTTTGGTCAGTTTAGTCAGTGGACTGAGAGTTTTCTTTGTGTGAAGACATATCCTTCACTCAGTAGTGGAAATTGATCATTGATGTTGGTTTGTATCTGCTTATTTGGTTTTAGATATTTGTCTTTTGTCAATAGTATTCTATTGTAAGGAGTTTTAATGGTTTGATTTAATTATTTGATGGAAGTTTATTACTTGTATGTGTTTGGTTAATCCTTGGAATTCTTACTTCCAATGTATTGAGTTACTTCATTCATAATGATTTATATCCAGATCATATCTACTAAGTTCTATTCTATTGCATTCTAAGTATTCACTTTATTATCTTTTCAATATTAACATCTAATTCACAGAGAGCAGTCACTGGTATGTAAGGATTCATGTAAGGATAGAGGTGGTTTACATTGTAGACACTCAATCCCTCAGATTGGTAAGTTGAATGTGTGATTTAGTGTAATTGTATGTGTTTATGGTTTTGTATAAGTTTATGTAATGTATATTAATAATATGTAATGTTTAGTCTATATATGTTTCTTTAACATGTATTGTCTGCTATGTATGCTATATTTGTATTGTAAACTGTCTGTAATTCATGTTTGTATAACTAAATGCTATATGTATATTTTCAGGGTTGTTTACATTCAGATTACAGCAATATAGAAACAGTAAAGTGTTGCTTTTTTATCCTTTTAATTCAACCAAGGAACCCCCCCCAAAAAAAAATTACCCATATTAACACGGTTACAGAATGTCGCCCTACGTCTTTGAGAAGTTATGGTTTTATGTTGAGGACATCGTTTGTTGACGGGGAGGGTAGTATCATTAGTATCATCTTCAAGAATCATTAATAGTTTCCGGAAGAATCATCATTCATCGCTGGATCATCTGTGACATTGACTTTTGTGATAGTGACTTTCATTGTGTGGCCATTATAGCACTGTATTTGCAAAGATTTGTGAGTACGATAGTAATATTGTAAAATATTTGAAAATTGCAGTTGACATATTTTCAATTTTACATTAATTTTCTCTTGGGTGTATTACCAAATTATTTCTTCTTGTATTAAGAGAATTATTGCATTTGTGAATTTTTCCATACAACTGCAGTTTTTATTATTTTACTTAGTAAGCTTATTGTAAGTGTGCAAGTGTCATCACAATTGCATGTCATATTGCATGATTATTAATTGGTGAAGGATATCTTCTCTTGCATCTATCTGAGACTTACATTCTTTACCTGTCCAGTAATTCATAAGTCACCATTTTTTCCAATAGCTTGAATCGAGTGTCTTATTTATTTCATACGTTTGGAAACATATTTCCATCACATTTCAGTTACACTCTTCAGTCTGATTATATTGATAACTGTACAGGATTTTGTGGTAATTTCTTTGTCATTATTCCCAGATTTGGTGTATTTTGATGCTAGGTTGGTTGTGAGATATTTGGCCATAGATTCTTATTTAAAGAATTCACAGTTATTGGTCATCCTTGCATTTTTTTCCTTCTGACCTGACATAAACATTTACTAGTTTAGAACCACAGTATTAGTAGTAGTAGTAGCAGTAGTTGTATAGTATATGTTACAGAAATAGCATCTTTCATTGCAGCAGGTATTTAATATCAAATTTTTATGCATATTAGACATTACTTGAGGCCTGTTATACATTACAGTAAATACATTGCGGCCTGTTATACTTGTGAAATTTATTGGTTCCTGTTATACTGAGAAATATAATTTAGTACATCCTATTAAATTTTTGTACTTAACAATTTATTGAAGCCTTTTTGAAATTTGTACTTAGAAATTCATTGTGGCTTTTGTACTTTTTAAATCAGTTTGGCCTGATTTATTTTGAAAATGTATTGCACCATATATACTGAGAAAATGGTAGCAGTTTTTTGTTTTTAGAAAAAGTTTTAATGGCCTTATTACACAGTTGTGGCAACTTATTAGGTAGTTGTCGTGGTCTGATATAGTGAGACAGTAAGTTGAAGAGTTGTTTATGATATGGCTGAGTCTGAAGAGACGGATATGGTTATAGATGATTGTCCTAGACCTACTTCTACTGGTATAAGTTTAGAAGAACGTAAATTGATTGAGGCTTTGAGACTTCTCAACCGAGTATTGATTCAGCGGACCAATTGGAAAAACTGAAACAGATATTTACAGAAAAGAAGATGGATGGAATGGAGGAGAAGGTGAAAAAGGAAGGAGATTTTTAGTCAATAGGAGCTAGACCTAAGACAAGATCTGACATGGATGATGGATTTGACACATCTAGAGGTACAGCCAATTACCACTTCCCTAAGTTACCGCAGTTTTTTGGCAAAGAGAACAAGGGAGAAGCTTCATGGATGGCTTTTAAATATGAAGTTGAGTCATTGCTGTCTGAGAAAATATTTTCTCATGCAGATTTTATTAGGGATAAGACAGGCACTTAAGGGCCAAGCCAAAGACAAATTGATTCGTTTGGGTCAAGGTGTCTCAGTTCAACAAGTGATTGATAAGCTGAACAGTTCATATGGAAACATAGAGTCGAGGGAATCAATCATGAAGAGGTTCTATACCTGTTGCCAGAAGGATGGTGAAAAGGTAGAGGCCTATGCTTCTCGTTCAGAAGATTTATTTGATCAGGCTGTTCATCCAGAAGCTTTTCGATTGACAGGTACTATTATTCTCAAGGAGGAACTGCATGAGGATTGAGGAAAGAACTTAGACAGTTGTCACTCTACCTGTGTGACCGTGCAGTTGATTATGATGCTTTGAAACAAGAATTGAGGAGATTAGAGGCTGATGAGAGTGATAGCCCGACTTCTAAGCCATGTAAGCCAGTAGTGCGTGTAGATAAACCTGAATCCAAGGAGATGTCTGAGATGAAAGAACTATTCGAGAAGTTAACATCTCGAATAGAAGCCCTGGAAAAAAAATAGAGATGAAAGTTTGGCCAAGTCATTTGGATACAGACAGAATTTCCAGAGAGGTGGCTATCGAGGTAGAGGTAGAGGTAGAGGCCAAGGAGATTACAGACCACAACGTCCACTAGGTACTGATACCTTTCAGCCTAGCTGCTTTTATTGTGGAGAGAAGGGTCACATGAAAAGAGATTGCCCGAAGATGACTGAGGCAGTGTGTTACAACTGTAAGGAGAAGGGACACATGAGAAGAAACTGCCCAAACTTGTAAGTGCTCAGTCGGTGGGGTCAGACCTGAGCACCAATAAACCAGACCCTAAGATGATAGGAGAAGTTAATGAAGCAAGAATTACTGTTAATGGAATACCATCGAAAGCTCTTTTGGATACGGGATCATGTGTTTCAGTTGCATCAGAATCATTTTATCGAGCTCATCTTTCGGACCATCCTTTGTAAACTTTGAACAACTTTATAAAGATAGAATGTGCTGATGGTAACAGCTTACCATACTTAGGATACATTAATGCAGATTTAACTATTGAAGATGGATTACCGAATGCTACCCCACAGAATTGTGTATTTTTGGTTACTTCGGAGACTTCTTATTCTTCTACAACACCCTTTATTTTAGGAATCAATATTTTGAGTGAATTGTTAAATGACTGTAAATTTAACCATGGTACTAATTTTCTACAAAGAGGTAAATTGTTTACGCCATGGTACTTGGCATTTAGATGTATGGCTTTAAGAGAAAGGACATTGGTGAAGAATAAGAACAGGATCGCCATTGTTAGAAGTGCCTACACAGACAAGGTTATCCTGAAACCAAATGAGACGAAGACAATTACAGGATTGACAGACAACGTATTGGATTATCCGAATACTACAGCTATCCTACAGGAAACTGATAAGTCTTCCTTACCATCAGAAATAGACATAACCCCAGCAGTCGTTCAACATCATCATGGCTTCCCTCATAGAGAAATTAAAGGAACTCTTTCCAATGTATCAACAAAGACAGTAGTCATAGCTCCAAAAGCGATCCTCTGTAAAATTCAGCCAGTGCAAGTAGCAACAGACATAGAAGTTGAAGCGGAAGAAACAGAAGATATTATTGCAGGTCTGGAAATAGATGAAGGCAACATGCTAGATAGTCAACAAAGAATAGATCTCATTAAAGTACTGAAGAAACATGAAGAATTATTTTCGACAAGTGATACAGATATCGGACAGTGTAACTTGATCAAACATCGGATAGATCTATTGAATGACACCCCATTTAAACAGAAGCACAGACGTATACCACCATGTATGATAGAGGAGGTCAGACAACACATTGAACAACTTATATCTGGAGGTGTGATCCGTCCATCGAAGTCACCCTGGACATCCAATGTGGTTCTGGTCAGGAAGAAGAGTGGGAAATTGAGACTCTGTGTGGATTACAGGATGTTGAATGATCGAATAGTGAAGGATTCATTTGCATTGCCCTAGATGGATGAGATATTTGATTGTCTTCATGGAGCCAAGTATTTTACTACTATGGACATGAAGAGTGGATACCACCAGGTAGAGTTTGAAGATTGTCATAAGGAACGAACAGCATTTACTGTAGGATCATTGGGATTTTACGAGTTCAACAAAATGCCCTTTGGCCTCACCAATGCACCAGCCACCTACCAAAGATTGATGGAAGAATGCCTTGGTGACCTCAACATGAGAATATGCTTGATTTACCTAGATGATTTGATTATCTTCGGTAGTTCGTTTGAAGAACATCTAGAGAGGTTGGACCAAGTCCTTACTAGGTTAAAACAGTGTGGGTTGAAGATTGCGCCTAAAAAGTGCTCCTTTTTTTAGACAACATGTGAATTTTATGGGTCATGTTGTCAGTGGGGATTGTGTGGAAACAGACCCAGCCAAGATTGAGAAAGTACGAAATTGGCCAATTCCACAGAATGCAGACAACCTGAGATCCTTCCTAGTCTTTGCAGGGTACTATCGCCGCTTTGTCAAGAATTTCAGTGGATTAGTTAGACCTTTGAATGAGCTCCTACCGCCAACGTCAACAAAGAAGGGTTACAAGGATCTGAAACTAGAATGGAAGTGGACAGGTGCACACCAACGTGTCTTTGAACAGATCAAAGAAGTTCTGTGTTCTCCACCCATCTTGGCATACCCAGATTTTTGTAAACCCTTTGAGTTGTTTACAGATGCCTCTACAAAAGCATTGGGTGCAGTGCTGTATCAAATCCAGGATGGTCAGAAGCGAGTGATTGCTTATGCTTGCAGATCCCTGAACAAATCTGAAAGAAATTATTCCGCATTAAAACTTTAGTTTTTAGCGTTGAAGTGGGCAGTAAAGGAGAAATTCTCAGACTATTTAAACACCAGCCATTTCTCCGTTCTGACAGGCAACAACCCACTCGCGTATATAATGTCTACAGCAAGACTAGATGCAACAGGACAACGATGGGCATCAGCCCTAGGGGAATTTTCATTTGACATAACCTATCATTCTGGAGTCAAGAACGCTGATGCAGATGAGCTTAACCGCTACCCGTATGAGAGAATTGATGATGGAGGAGAAGAACAGGTCAGGATAAATGATGACATGGCGAAAGTCTTTTGTTCAAGCATGCCTTGCACTGGATATGTGTAGACTTTACCAAAATGCAATATTAACATTACTGAAGTATTAGAAGAGGTAGGTCAACCACTGGCTAAACGAGAACTAAGGGAGATAAGAAAGGCCCAAAGACAAGATCCATTGATAGAAAAGTGGAGAAGATATGCAATTGATAAGAAGATACCAAATGTTCACATGACAAGGTTTGACTTGACTATGAAGAAGCAGTTCAAGAACTTGTTCATGAAGCATGGTCTGCTGTACAGGCGAGTCAAGGACAAAGAAGAGATTATACAGTTGGTTTTGCCAAATGTATACCAGGAAGAGGTATTGACAAGCCTGCACAACCATGTGGGGCACCAGGGTTGAGAGAGGACAATCCGTCTGATCAGAGAAAGATTCTATTGGCCTGGAATGTACAGCAAAGTGGAAGAGTGGGTAGGTCACTGTGACAGATGTTTAAGAACGGAAGGATAAGCAAGGACAGAGAGCACCATTTGTTGGAATTAATTCATCATATCCATTGGAATTAGTTTGTTTGTATTACCTGACATTAGAACCATCTAAAGGAATTGGAAATATTCTCATAATTACAGATCACTATACAAAATTTGCATTAGCCATTCCAACAAAGAATCAAACAGCTAAAACTACAACAGACTTTTTTTCAATCACTTTGTGTTAAACTACGGCATTCCAACTAAACTTCATACAGACAAGAGAGCGAACTTCACCAGCAATTTAATCCGACAACTTTGTATCTTGCTGAACATTAAAAAAGTCAGACAACACCATACTACCTACAGGGCAATGCAGGCCCAGAACGATTTAATAGGACATTGTTGGACATGCTCGGCACATTGGACATAGAAAGCAACCAACTTGGAGCCAAGACATCAAACCACTCGTGTTTGCTTACAACTGTACTCCTCATGAGACTACGAGAATCTCATTATTTGAATTAATGG
Organism: Lutraria rhynchaena; assembly: GCA_008271625.1. Taxonomy (NCBI): domain Eukaryota; kingdom Metazoa; phylum Mollusca; class Bivalvia; order Venerida; family Mactridae; genus Lutraria; species Lutraria rhynchaena. The sequence goes on from VIBL01000059.1 coordinate 29,439, forward strand.
TTGGTCGTAAACCAAAATTGCCAATTGAGAGCACGTTCAGCCAGGCCATAGAAAATGAAGAAGAAGCAGAACCACCATCTGAATACATTCAAGACCTCCAGGAGAAAATATTGTAACGGGAAGTTAAGGGGGTACGAAAACGGGATATACAGAACGACTGTGGTTCGTGTCAACATGAATTTAATGATAAAAATCATGCATGTACATCAACAATATATAATTGATTATTGTTATATTTAATCAATTTATCTAACAAAAATATCCTTAAATGGATGTCCGTTTGACGGATTCAATGACGGATTCAACGACGGATCCAATGACGGATCAAATAAAGTGCAAGGAACTGAGTACCAGGAACGAACTACCTCGAGGGCGCGAAACACAATCTTCTTTAAACATACGCGCCGCCAAGCTTTCAAATCACATGACATGCATAACCAATCAAAATCGGACGTAGTACATGTAGTCAACTATAGTGTGCTTCCGCAGACTAAACAAATAGTCCTAATACAAATCAAAGAAATACACGCTGTTGTGTCACCTACATAGTATAGAATATTAAGAAATACATAAATAGTAATTCATATTCACTATCATACATACAACTGATAGTATGGGGGAAGGTTTATTTTTCCGCGACAGTTCTCCTACGTGAAGAGTCAGTAGTGTTAAAATGTAAACAAATCGAACAATACTGAATTCTGAGATAATCCTGGCTTATTACATAACATAGATTCATCAAATAGACTCAAATGAACATTTAGATAATACAGGTAAGTTACTGTTGCATACTAAAACGTGTACTGTAAGTAAAACGAAATGTCACCAATTTTCGCGACCATGATATTGTACATGTTATTACAATATTTTCTCTAAAATCTGGTGCGGTACGTCCATGTGTCGACTACCGTAAAGCCAATGAGCTGGTTAAGCCTAGTGGGTACCCCCTCCCCAGAATACACTATTGTTTAGATGCAGTAGCAGGTACAAAATATTTTAGTAGCTTTGATTTAACACGTGGCTATTTTCAGATACCCCTCAAACAGTCAGATATACCCAGAAGTGCGTTTGATTGCAAATACAGGCAATTTGAGATGACCCGTATGCCTTTTGGATTAAATAACACAGCTAGTACTTTCCAACGTACAATGGAAATAGCACTTCAAGGTCTTCAATGGACTACTTGCTTGGTCTATATTGATGATATAATTGTATTTGGCACTACATTTGAAGAGCATGTGCAGAGGGTTGATGAAGTACTCAGCAGAATTAAAGATGCGGGTCTTAAGCTTAAGTCCAAAAAATGTAATTTATTGCAAACTGAAATAGTATTTCTCGGTCATGTAGTTTTAAGATGGTGTCTGTCCTGATCCAACCAACATTGCCAAAATTCTTCAATGGCCCCACCCTAAAACACCTAAGCAAGTCAAGCAATTTATTGCAACAGGGTCATATTACAGGAAATTTGTTAAAGACTTTGCCAAAAGAGCAAGGCCATTAGTCGAGCTTACAAAAAAGGACAAACCATTTGTGTGGATAGACTAATGTGAGTTAGCATTCAAAGATATAAAAACCGCTTTAACTAGTACAGATGTTATGGGATACCCTTTAAATCAAGGTGGTTTTATCCTCGATGTTGACGCTTCATGTGTTGGCATAGGCGCTGCTTGTAGCCAGTTACAAGATAACCATGAAAGAGTCCTATGTTATGCGAGTCGTGCTTTAAATAAGGCCGAGCGTAATTATTGTATTACAGAAAAAGGACTTTTGGCGGTTTTTTTTTCATTCAATATTTTAGACAGTACTTACTCGGAAGGCGATTTCTTGTCCGAACTGACCATCAAGCTCTTGTGTGGTTGTTTAGCTTGAAGGAGCCAAGTGGTAAAATCGCGCGATGGTTAGAAATCTTGGCGCAATATGATTTCGCACTTGAGTACCGCCCAGGATCAAAACAGGGTCATTGCGATGCCTTGTCCAGATGTGAGACTCAAACAGATTGTACATGTCAGTTGACACAACTGAACCCCTAAAAAGTGGACCCTGCGAGAAATGTCGCAGAAGGGCTGAATTAATGTCTCTACAAAATGACCGTTTTACCGCCGAAGCCAAAATTCAATCACCAACAATCAAAGTAATTGATGAACAGAAGCCAAGTACCTCCACCCAGTCAACAGGAGAGGAATGCAACTGGTTGGAGAAATATTCATTCATGGAACTTTCAAGTATGCAAGAGTCTGACCAGGATATACAAGTGATCCTTTCCGCATTACGTTTAGGTAATAAACCAAGCGATGCCATGGTAACTGAGTTGCAAGCGTCTAGACACTATTGGATACAATGGGAGAATCTCAAACTCATTAAAATTTTAGTATATAGAACATTTGATAAGAAAAATGGTAGTGACTCTTATACACAACTCATTGTACCGAGTCGCATTAGAAATGAAATACTACATCAGGCTCATTATTCTATCCTTTCTGGCCACTTGGGGAACTAAAAAACCCTTGAAAAGTTGAGACAAAATTTCCATTGGAACAACATGAAAGAAGATGTAAACTTGTTCATAAAACAATGTGATGTTTGTAATGCTGATAAAATACCGCAGAGAAAGAACAAATGCTCCAATGGGTCACTTGAAAAGTGGTTCACCATGGGATAAACTAGCCCTAGATTATATCGGCCCTTTCCCTTTGACAACTTGAGGAAACCGATATATTCTGGTGTTGACAGATCATTTCTCCAAATATTTTGAAATACTGCCAGTACCGAATCAGTCTGCCAAGAATGTGCATCTAGAATAGCCAATGATTTTATATCCAGGTGGGGTTGCCCTCTATCTATTCATAGTGACCAAGGTACATCATTTGAAAGTAAAGTCTTCAAGTATACATATATGCAAAACGCGAACCTGTGCACGCCATCCCCGAGGTAACTGACAAGCAGAGAGATTTAACAGAACCTTAATAAAGATGATAAAAGCATACCTTTCAGGGGAACAAAATGAATGGGATGTAAATTTAGGCTGTATAGCAGGAACTTACAGGGCTACCCCTCATGAATCAACAAAGATTACCCCAAATTTGCTAGTAATTGGCCGAGAGGTGCGTTTACCTGGCAATTTAGTATTCAGTACAACTAACCCAGATCAAAAACTGAGGCATTGTGAACATATAGAGAAAATCAGAGATAAGATGTGACTTGCACAAAATTTAGCCAGGAATTATATGAAGTCTAACTCAAAGCGAAGCAAGGATCTTTATGACACTAAAATCTCCTACCACAACTACAAGAAGGGTGATCTAGTATGGTGCCGGCATGAGGCAAGAAAAGTGGGAGTAAACCAGAAACTGGAGAATATTTATGATGGGCCATATATTGTAAAAGAAAAGATATCACCTTTCAACTTCTCCATAATACTGAATACTGAAGGCCAAGAGAGATTGGTACACTACGACAAGCTGAACCCTATCAGGGATCTCAACCACCTAGATGGGTGGTCAGAAAACAAAATTCATTATCAAAAATGTATTGACTATCTAGTGATTATTATCATTGGAACTGATATTATGTTGTACCTGTGATTGTCAGTGACATTGATATTGTGTTTTTTTGTGATTGATTTGTTGCAGTGATGTTATTCGGTAACCAGCTGTTAACAATAGAGATTATCACTTTGTGCATACTTTATAATTTAAAATTAAAGCTGACATGATGCTTTGATTTTTTCCACTATAATTTTAAGCTCAGACAGTGCATGCTTTATTTTTTTTGCAACATTTCACACACCATTGAGTTTATTTGATAGAATTTGTGCGTATGTCAGATGAATTAGATGTAAAGAGACATCCACTGGTTATATGATATGTTGATACTAACATACTTTCATTATAAGGAAATTACTTATATTTTGCTTCAAAATCATTGAATATAGAAGATTTGCCTTATTCAGGTTCATTGAAGTGTCGATCTACAATATGAGTACCAACCCTGCTTCATGTATATCATTGAAAGGACTCTCCATGATTATTATTTAAATAGATCAATCGATTATATATGTGCGTATCCTAAGATTTTTCTTTTATCTGCAGGCTGAAATGGCTGAAAAGAACAACAAAAATTGGAAGTTTTTGTCTGCATTATGAGAAGGTGGGAAAGATCTACAAGGAAGTCCGGTATCATGTTGTTGGGCATGTCCTGAAGCACCATCTTTCCTTAGATGAGACGCCTTTCTATTGCCGCCTATGCATGTTTAGGTGCACCACATACACATCATAAGCTCTAACTAGGCATGTCACCCAATACAAGAGACATACTCTTATGGCACAAGGGCAGCCAGTGGATAATTTACAAGTGCTGGTAAGCAATCAATCCCCTAAGTCCATAACTGAGGACGTTGATTTCAAGGTGGTTGTCAACAAAACGCAGGATGATCAGCTTGATGAGCTGTTACTGACAGATTTCGATTGCCCTGAGCCTGCCCCACTTTTGTCTCAACCCTCACAAGAGCAATCACTACCTCTTCAAGTACCACCGCATATTTTAAAGCAGTTAGCCTCGTTAACAAACAACATCCAACCTCCATAGAGTCAACTCCTGACATCTGGATACAGCATTCCTTTGCTAGATGAACTTAACTTATTTGAAACTACACCCCTACAACCTACAAGATCCGTCCCACCAGAAACTGAAGACATTGCTTGAAACGATTCCAAGTTCCCCTGCTTTCAGCATGAATCCAGTCCCAACCCAGACGTCCATCTACACACAAACTGACCCTCTACCTGAAGCCCCAAAGAATCATGAAACTATGAAACTAACAGAAGCCCAGGGGAAGATAACTGCCGCAATTGATTGGAACAGTAGAGCCATCCATAATCAAAATAAAACAATTGGCAAGATGGCTAATGTTTTGTCCAGGCTGGAATGGTCAGTAACCAGGATAGCCAACATCAGCTACCATAAGAGAGAACATACATCTCCAAAGAGCCCCCCCCAGGAAAGCAATGAAGTCCGTAGTAAACAGAAAGTAGGAAAAATCTAAACTCCAGCTTCTATCCACATGAACCTGCTTAATAGTAATTCATGATTCATTTAAAACCCAGTGGATACTCAAAGACATTCCAGGATATGAGAATTATTTATTGTGCTAATATTATATTAATATTATATAACATACAATTACTAATAATAGTAATTCATGATTCATTTAACTTTAATTATTACTGGTATGCTTAGACTGATTCAATTGTGTTTTTGACTGATAATTGTACTGAAATTATGTGTATCTGAGATTAATGGTGGATCCTCTAAATGTCTCTAAAGCCAAGTAAAGGTGTTTGAAAGTATGTAGGTGCATATTTGTCCAAGGTGTTATTTATTATAGACCAGTATATATTATAATGATGAATGTAACTGTTTTGGTGCTAATACAGGGCAGATACCTGTCCAAAACAGCTATCATGATGTCCATGTTGTAGTTTTGACAGAACAAATTTATGAAATTGTTAAAATTTGAGATGCGTATTGTTGACGCTGGATGGATAATGGCTGGCTGGAAGCTTGAATTAGAGTTATCTGTGGAAATTGATGCTAAATACTGTATTAATTTATTTACATTTTTTTGTAAATTGGCATTACATGGTAATGTCCATTATTCTTGTTGCATTATTGATATTTTGTATTACATTATTTAATGTGATTATTTTTTGAAGGTCTTTAATATCAGTTGGAACTTAGACATATAAAGAGGGGGGTAGTGTAATACTCTAGTATTTAGCAGCTGATGCATTAAGTACACTTGAACCCACAGTAACTTGACCTATTCACCTAAGTTATTGTTACCACGGATGACATTTATTTGCCGAAAAATTCTCTTACTTTTCACCAATATAGTCTGTATTTTATGGTACTACTCTGCCATTTATGTTTCTGATAAGAACATAGTTACAGTCGTGAAAAATCTTAGTGATGAATTGAATCTGGTCAGTGAATGGTTAATTAACAACAAACTTTCATTACTAGGAAAGACTGAATCCATTCTGTTTGGTTCAAGACAGAAACTGAGGTCACAGTCCAGTTTAAATATTTCTTGCAATGGTACATCCATTTCATCTACTTCATCAGTCATTAAGTACATAGGGGTTACTATTGATCAAAATTTGTCATTTACTTCAATAGCAGAATCAGTTATAAAAACCAATTCAAGGTTAAAGTTTTTATATCACAAGAAAGATTTCTTATCCGCAGAAACCAGGTAACGTTTAATTAAGTCTTTGATTCAGTGTCACTTTGACTCATAATGCTTTTTCAGTTTTGTATAATGGATTAACACAGGTGTCGAAAAACAAGTTAGGGGTCACTCAAAATAAATATGTTTCATGTATCGATATTTAAACCTTTATACTTTTGTTATTACAGAATTTCATACATTTTCACTTTAAAATTATAATATACGTCATTTTTAGATTGCATGCAGATAGGAAATCACTTACTACTATCGTCTGTTGAATAGTACACCAGTTTATTTTGTAGTTGTCAACTTGCACATTTACGTCGACAGCCATATTGTATACATGCATCACATGGCATTATGGGATTTCTCCTTAGTTACTGTTGCTATCTTTTTGTTTACAATAGAATTTCTCCGAACTGTCAAAATACTTTAGAAACATGCTTCATGCTGAAAACACTCTTAAGAGGAAATTTCAGGCATCAATCATGTTTTATTAAATATTTCCTACGTAAATGTCAAGTTTCGTCAATATAAGTCCAGTATTCAATTAATAAACAGTGATTAAATTTTACCCCACAATTTTCTGTGCGGACTCCGCAATTTTTCGATGCGGACCCCATACATTTCTTATGGACCCCACACATCTTTTTTGCGGACCCCAAAAATACGCTTCAGTGGAGCGTAACAATATATATGTTTGGATGTAGTGGTTGTAAATACGCATAATTTCATAAATAAATACAGGGTCAACATGTACTTTCCAGATCTATAATGCACAAATTTGGAGTTAGCAAATTTATTGATTCGTGTTTATACGTATGTATGCATTAGATAATGAATTTTGGAATATGCTCTAGGGCCCTTCAAATTTCGACTTGTGCAATAACGTTTTCGGAGATTGATATAAAACACAAACACACAAGAATTAAAACTATTCTGTGCATTTATTTTGCCAGTTTTACAAAATGAATTCTTTCAAATGATCTAAAATACACAAACATGTCAAGCTATTTTCCTTTCGTCATAAGCATAGATATCTGAAAAATAAAGAAAACATTGTCCCCTAATATGTTTAGATGTAACAATCATAGAAATAAGCGTTCGAAATATTATTATCTTGTTTAATTTAATACTGATCAGTACCATTCATTAAAACGTTCATTATAATGTGTCATAAGATATATCATCTACAAGCTATTGTTTTGATCATTGGATAAAGTTACATCACAGTATTTCAACGTTTTCAACAATTTACACTTTCGCTTTATAGACAACAGCTTCAATGGTTACAATTACTGAAACCGAGTTAAATACGCATCTTTTCATACAGAGCGGTTGTTTATGCAGTCCTTCTTAGAATAACAAAATATTAATTGCCTGAACATGGTGAATAACGATAGACTTAAAGTAAAAGGTCATACCTCTATAGTCTCCATGGATACCACTCCTACAATATACACCCATAATGCCACCTAAACAATCACTATCATCATCAACAGCAGCAGTAATTTGAATGGACTGTGGTTCATTTGTGGTCTTCAATGTTTCACTCTTAATTTGGTCATTATTCATGTCAGCCTTGATGCATTCCACGAGTTCATCTGAAGTTGAAGAATATTTATGTGTTTTTGTAGGTGATAAAGTAACATAGAAATTCTTATGTGTACACTGTTGATAAAACAAAATACAAGAATATCTTTATAGAATATTTTACATTATATCATTTGTTTATCAACTATTGAACTGAAACTATAGTCAAATTGGTCACTTTGAGTTTGTGGCTTATTGAACTCCAGTTAATGTACTTCTTTATGATTTATTTTTATTTTGACGTGCATGCAATATTTGTAGGCAATGTTTTGTTCCAAAATCATACAATGTATTAGGTCGAAACAATGTGTAGTCCACTTGTGTAAGTTTTATCAATCACGTTGGATTGGAAGGACAATTTATCAGAATTATTTAAATAGCTGCTACTGAATACTAGTATTCTATTAATCCCAATTTGTTTAGTTGCTAACATGCATTACGTAAACCAATAATTAAATTATGAAAAAAAGTATTTAAAAGCAACTTGCTTTGCATTTTCATTCCTTCAAAAAATGCCTGGCGTTTTCTGTTGGCAATCTTTCTTATTAGTTTGTGCTCAGCTACTTTGTATTGCACAATGCTTATTGGAGCATATTTCATCAACTGTTTGACTATTTTAAAGTCGCTCTCTTGTGTTGATGAAATTTCAGATCCTAAAAATAAACGTGTATTTCTTACAAACAAGGTACTCATTAAGCTATTGTTCAGGTAACTATGATATTTATGATCCACTTGGTGTCTGATAATGATCATAATTTTGTGACACCAATAGTACAAGTAGGACATACAAGACATTGCATAATTTGTTTGTAATCAAACATATATGGTAGTCAATCAAAAACAATTTGACAGGTTATTCATAATATTTAATTATCTTTATGAAAAGTGAAATTCCTACATTATTTCCTTTGATTCACCTACCGTTTGGATGACTAATGCTTAGCATGTAGAAAATATGGCTTGGAAAGCACATCTCAGCGCATGCTTGGATGGCATACTGTGTGTTTTTGAATGTATATTTTCTCACTGGCATGGTGACAACTTTGGATGGATCAATGAGGACTTCAGGACCTAAATAAATTATAAATATTTTTACACGGAATATATAAGCTTATTTAAGTATTGAGTTAATTTCGGCATGTGCCAGGTTGCTTTTTATCAAATATTCAAATTAAAAACAAAGAAATCGTAGAAGTAGTATTAAGAGAACCTATCCCACCGAATTGTGTTATGTTGTTCCATATGATTATAGAAAGTCATTTACTATAAGATGTTCCGTTTAGATCAAAGCTCAATTTCGAATAAAAAGAGCAATAACGGTTTATTTTCGAAAAAAAAGCATGGCTATTCACCTCGTAAATTCCAAGAACTCCCGTTTGGTGAATAAAACATAGGATCCATCGATTAATGCGAGTAAAATTACAGAAATTTGTCTTCTTGTCGTTTCGGCTTCTTGCACTATTGTACTTCCGCCCGTAACTAAGACAGAGACGTCAAACGTAGGACGTAACGGAATTGACGTCAGATGACTTTTAATATATTAAACGACTACAAAGTCGGGTCCGTAACAGAATTTTAAATGGTCGATGAAATCTTTTATAATTTTGTTAAACCCATAGATACAAAGTTGGAATACTTTTTGTGATGAGAATGAACTAGAATTGAAAGGTGGCTGCCAAATGTCAATATTTTCCATTGAAATAAAGGAATGATCACAAACACATCGTGACGGCCCGGTTACACTGGGCGTAAAGGATTTAGATAGGTCCATACCCCAAAAATGTAACGATGACATTAGCCTTGTGATATATAACTGAAGCTACATGTTATGCAATAACGGCTTATCAAATCATGTATGAAACAAAAATGAAAATAATGTATTGTTCCCAACAGCTACAAAATGTCAAAATACATGTTTTGCAAACAATGCAAATATCCTGGTAAATAGTACTGCGTGTCTTACTTTGGCTAAAGAAAGGTTCTCCGATTGATCCAACACCATTTTTAAATACATGTAGACATGCAAATACATACACTCGTATTTGATCACTAACAGGCATTAAAAATAAAAAAAAATCATAGTTTTAGTTATACAGTAAAGTTCCGCTATTAAGACCACTCAATGTTCTGACAAAAAGTGGTCTTAATAGCAAGTCGGTCTATAGGTGCACTGAGTATTTCATAAAGCTACCAACTACAGGTAAAAAATTGTTGTTTGATTTTGTTGTTGTTGTTGTTGTTGTTGTTGTTGCATTATCTGTTACTGTGACATACACAGATTACATACAGAATACAAATAGTATACAGCTTTAAAGATTTAATTCATGTTAAAAAGTTTAATACAGCATAAAACAAAGAATATCCACAAAAAATAACACCAAAATACCATCTATATATGTATGTGTGCATTTATGAGTTAATAATGGCTATTTGAATTGTTAATAATTTCTTTAATGTATACACAGAACTTTCTGTTTTCCAAAGTGAAACTAAATAAAAACATGTCATGGCATAAATACATACATGTACAAACTTATATTTGTCACAAGTTTCATAAATAGCATCACATCATTTATATTCAGACACTATTCCGTGAAGTATGTACAAAATTTCACTTAAAAAACTGGTCAATTGTTGTTTGTTTTGATGCTGACAATCAACATTAAACAAGGGACCACCAGTTTGATAACACCTCTTGGTTTAATGTCTACGATCAGACATGCCGACATTAGCGATTATCCCCTATGATTCTAATTAATTGATCAACAATTATACATTTTGGCCCCTTTCTCCGCTACAAACAATTTCCGCATGCCATAAAGTAGTCGTATGCCGTAAATTAGTATGTCGTAAACGACGACAACAACAACTTAACACCTGCGGTCAGGTGTGAAATCCATGCAGCCTGATAATCATCAACTTGTTCGTGGTCGCTATAGCGGGACCTAAAACAACAGTAATTTACAGATTGGGTCTTATAAAGTGGTCGTAATACGGAATAGCGAACCGGTCGTATTATTGGACCTTTAATCATTGAAATAAGAAAGGAAAATTTTGGTACTTTAGAAAAGCGGTCGTATTTGCGGGACGGTCGTATTATCGGACCGGTCGTTAGGTGGAACTTTACTGTATAAGTGGTCAAAGATATCAATTTTCGATGAAAGATTTTAACATTAGGTACATGATTCCAATTTTATCTAACTTTTTATTTTTGGAAATCGAGTCTATGCAATTGCCTCGCACTGCCTTATAGAAGCTACGCGCCTGGTTATGTAGTTCCGGGCCACTGATAATTAAGCTGCAGTCATCATTTTAATTGCGTTTTTAAGCAAATAAAACTATACATACTTTAATAGACAGATATCATCTCAGCATTAAAATGCATGATTGCAATTTCGATTTATTTAATCTGCTCATGTTAAATTGATTGTGCTAGTTTCGGACCATGTGGGTGCGTGTGCCGGTTCACGTGGCACTTCTGCTGTTTGATTCATTCAAGGGTCTTTCCAAATTCAGTTTTCACTGTTAAAGTGACACATAACTTGTCAAACGTGGCTACCAATTTCTATAGCATTTTTAAGCAGGACAACAAATGATTAAAATATACGAGTTCAGACTTTAGATACTGTACTTTTCTATATTACAACTACTCTGTACAGTAGTTTAAATGAAACAACATGTAGATGTATAATTTTTTAAAATTGGCTGAAAATTTTTTAAACAAAAATATAAAAACAATAAAAAAGTAAAAGTAAAACATAAATAGTTTCTTGATATGCCCCCTTCACACAATGACAAACGTCCATGTGACCCAGAACTCCATGAAGCGCATGAGTTGATATTATGGTTGTTTTCCGCAATGATTTGTCGAATAGGGTTCTCATATGTATGCGACACAAAAATATACATTTATCGACTAAATGATACCAAGACTGAGTCTATTGACCCGTCTTTTTTCAACGTTTAGTTAAGATGAAGTCTCCGCAGCTCAGTGTCAGCAGGAGTACTTGTGGTTGATTTTTTCCACTGTGATAATTAGTAAACCCCGTTCCGGTCCATTTATCAACATGCGGAAACGAAACTTTGCCGATTTACTTCCAACAGATATATCTTATAAACAAAAATATGTAATTTCGATATGGTAGAGTGATTATCAATTTCAGAACCATTAATCTGTAAGTGATCCAGTAGTACAAATGATTCAGAAAACCTACAGAGAAGGTTATGGTATATCATGGTTTACGTTTTTCCGTGTTCAAACATTATGATACAATCGGTGTAACATTTTTTCGCACATGTTCGCCTTACAAACATTTCAAGAGATCACCTCTTGTACACAAAAATGTAGGACTGGTAACAGTGATGGTATTAACTGGTTGTCGTCTTCTGAAAAGACGTGTGTGAGTATGCCGCATCTGGCAAGAACATTGTCTAAATCAACTATATTGTTGTAATGTTTATGTTAGCTGTATTTTTACATTGCCAATGACCTAACCTCACCACTACAATTAATCTTTCACGTTGATAGATTAAGTGAAACATGAACAATCAAGCGAATGACTACTTAATATGAACATATGAACTTCTATAATCAAATCTAGTGAACTATTGGAGATATTGTCACACCTGTAACTGTGTTCATAGATTTCACAGTTTGATATATTAGATATGAGATGGTGTGTGAAACTGTTAGTTTTATACTTACTTATATATTCCAAGTATATTGTACTAATACTTATGTGGGATTGTCAAAAAGAGCATGGAAATATTCTCATGAAAGAAGGGGAAATGCAATACTATATCGCCACACTTATTATGTACATATTTTATTAGTACAGCACTAGAACGACAAAATTCCACATATTTACCACACAAATGAGCTAAATGCTGTACCAACTCTATGTATAATTTGCACGTACTGATATTGTTGCATTGAGATGATATTTCTGTGCAAATGCTATATTGTATATATAACACACCTACACAACAATTAAAACTATTACGAGCATTTATTTCGCCAGCATTTCAAAATGAATTCTTTAAACCATTCAGCATATACCCAGGCATTTCAAACTACTTTCCTTTCGTCTCCAGAACAGATATCTGAAAAGTAAATATAACAATGTCACCCGATAGGATTTAATGTAACATTTATTGAAATAATAAGCAGTACCGTTCATTAAAACATCCCTAATAAGGGGTCATAAAATATATATCACCTAAAAGGTATTGTTGATTTGGTCATTAGATATAGTCATGAGACAGAATTATAACATTTTCACAACAACCACTTAAAAACGTGTATTTTTCTTGAGAACGGTTCTGGGTTTGAGTAACTCATCTTAGAATAACAAGAATGTTAATTTCCCAACATGTAATTCTTAATATTAGTAAGCATGCGCATTAACACGGTGAATAACGATAGACCTAAAGTAAAAGGTCATACCTCTATAGTCTCCATGGATACCACTCCCACAATATACACCCATAATGCCACCTAAACAATCACTATCATCATCAACAGCAGCAGTAATTTGAATACTCTTACTTTGGTCACTATTCAAGTCAGCCTTGATGTATTCCCTGAGTTCGTCTGAAATTTCAGAATAAAAGTGTTTTTGTAGATGATAAAGTACGAGTAACATGGAAATTCTTATGTGTACACTGTTGATAAAACAAAATACAAAAATATATTGATGAATTATTTTTCCATTATATATGTTTCTTCAACTATGGAACTGAAACTACATTCTAAGTGTTTAGTTTGAGTTTGTGGCTGTTTGAACTCAAATTAATCCACTTGTTTATGATTTGTTTTTATTTATTTTTATTTTTTGCGCACATGCAGTATTTTTATACAGTTTCATTTCAAATTATACATTGTGGTCAGAACTATGCGTACCACATTGGTTCACGTTTTCTCAATCATCAATTATTCAAAGGTATTTAGAAGGCGATTCATGTTAACTTACTAAGTAATTTCATTCTTTCAACAAACGCCTGGCGCCTCTTGTTGACAATCTTCTTTGTTAGTTTGAGCTCAGCAACTTTGTATTGTTCGATGCTTATTGGAGCATATTTCATCAACTGTTTGGCTAGTTTAAAATCGCTTTCTCGTGTTGATGAAATTTCAGCTCCTAAAATAAACGTGCACATAGCGTATATCTTACATACATGGAAGTCAGTAAGCAACACTTTAGGTAAATATAACGAAAATCTACTTTCATTTCGTCCATAATATAATATTCAGTTTTAATCATGTTATCAAATAGAACATGTCAAAAAGGCATTGCATTTTGCACTGTTTTATAACCAAACACGAAGTTCAGTCAATTTGAAACAATTTGATGGGTTACTCATTACATGAAATGATCTCGAAGAAAAGTGAAATTCCTAATTCATTTTCTTTGATTCACCTACCGTTAGGACGACTAATGCTTAGCATGTAGAAAATATAGCTTGGAAAGCTCATCTCAGCGCATGCTTGGATGATAAACTCTGTGTTTTTGAATGTGTATTTTCTCACTGGCATGGTGACAACATTGGATGGATCAATAAGGCCTTCGGGACCTAAATGATTTATATATGTGTATACAAGTTTATTTGAGTATTAAGTTAATTTCGGCATGTGAAAGGTTTGTTTTTCCAATATTCAAATCACAAACAAAGAAATCGTAGAAGTAGTATTAGTAGTACGTACATGAACGTATAGTGGTAAGCTGTTAATAAAACTTTTACTTATATTTACACTACAAAATGTTCTCTTTAGATCAAAGTGCAATTTCGAATACAAAGAACAATAACGGTTTATTTTGTGAAAAATCATGACTATTCACCTCGCGAATTCCAAGATCTGCCATTAGGTGAATAAAACCAAGTATCCATCGATTAATGCGAGTAAACTTATAGAAAATTTGCCTTCTTCTCGTTTTGGCTTCTTGCACTACTGTACTTCCGCCCGTAACTAAGACAGTGACGTCAAACGTAGGACGTTACGTAATTGACGTCAGATGACGTTTAATATATTCAACGACTACAAAGTCAGGTCAGTAACAGAATTTTAAATGGCCGTCGAAATCTTTTAAACTTTTACTTTTCCACATTGGCAGATTCCCAACGCCAAAAGGGTCTACTCTCCTGCAGTCGTATTATGCTGTTTTCTTTCGCTTTAGCAAAAAAGTAATCTAAACAGTTGAAGGCCTGATTCAAGGTAGAGTCTATACCTAAACTAAATGTTGACACTAAATTCGATTCAAATCACGGATGTGGTGCACGTGTCTAATATCAAAAACCATCAATATGATTTATTAATAAAGCTATTATTGTACTGGCAAAATCACGGATGTATCTGGGAATTTTCTTCAGATATCACAATACTGTTTATGATTAAATAAGATCAAAATATGATTTTATTTATTTAATAAATTGGCATTCGTAAAGCTAGCTATGGGCACAAGTTTTCGACAATAATATGGAATCTTTTTTGTGAACGAACCGGATCTAAATTTGTCATAATGTCAACAGAACTAGGAATATGAAATAAAAACAAATATGGCTGATTATTTATTCAGTGGTGGCTACTGACGCCGAATTTTCGTCCGATGCAGTATTTATAGTATTGCACTACCCAAAAGTTTGACAAAATTCCGGACTCGCCGAGTTACGTAACTTACTATACTTTTCTACGTTCCATAATCGGTATCTCGGTCAAGTTGAACAATACCATGGAGACCGTTATCATGCGGCAATAGTTCAAAGTTCATTAATTTCGCGACAGGAAGACGGAGCCACTTGTTTTAGAATAGCCATCTTGATTTTGTGAATTATTTGATGTCTAAAGCCGTATGGGTTGTAACGCGACACAAGATGGTAGGTGGGCGGGTTCTAATATGACTCTGGTGGTTATTTTGTGAGATTACTGATGTTCGGCATGTGGTGTTTGTTGACAAAAATGTCCATGTTTTTGTCGTCACAAAATGAGTTGAGCCCTAAGGTCATGTCTGTAACGAAATATATTTCCTCTTATCATTATTAAAACTCCACTTGCATAAATAAATACAATTTTCGGATACGAAATAAGCCAATTTAATTTATTAAACAATAACATATTTAGAACATTATGATATTAACCAATCTTCTATAATTTTTAACCAATCAGTTGCAAGCTAAAGGAACCAATCAAAATAAGTTTACTTATCCTGCAAGGTATAAAAAGAGACAACAACGCTACTTAATGGGAAAATTGACTTGGCATGCGTCAAGAAGTGAACTGAGGTTGCACTGCAACCTAGGTTATAATTAACTGTCTGAAGAAGCTCAGCCGCCTAGAATGTTAAAGATATATACAAGACAGAGAGGGTAGTCAGGGAACGAATGTTAAAGATATGTATATACGACAGAGAGGCAGTCTGGGACTTTGTGTTCGCATCTTCTAACATCAGTTTATCCATCAGTACTCTATGAGTACTTTTTCATAAAGGAGAAGATTTATTTGGCGATTCTTCTGCTGAAGGTTGACCGTTATCTGGCTGGGAAAGTGTATATTCCATAAGAGGGGAATAAATTGTTCAATACCTTCTCCCTGATTGGTGAATGAGTCCTGGACTAACAAGATCTATTATTTCTTCAGTAGCCTCTCATATTTCTAGGTCAAGATTCTGTTGCTTTCTTATGGCCTCAATTCCCTCAAGTCCAGATTCTCTATGTAAAAGAATACTCTTTTGCTCCACACTAAGACTGTTCTTTTCAGGCTTTCTATGCATTGTTCAATAACAGTGGTCACTTCTGTATATGAAGCCATAATAATACATAATTACATGCCTGCAACAATCGCCACTAGTATTGAGGGCTCTCATGTCTTTGCACCTTTCATAGGCCCATCTTGAGAAATTCTGAAATGATAGTGAGGTAAGAAATTAAAGTGTGGCAATAATCAACAATTTTCAACTGTTTGTTTTCTATTTAATTATAGGTAACCTGGAAATGGAAAAATCATTTGATCTGTATTAAGGTATGAAATTAGTGTATATACAATGCTTTATTATTAGGTTCTAAACTAAGAGGGTTTATTGTCCCCGTTGTATGGTTTGCGCCTATCGTGATGTACTACTTTAACTGGAGATTTTGGTTCCTTTTGGATCCTAAAAAGGCAATCATTATTTTATTTGATAATGACCATGAGTCCAATCCAGGGTCTCTTAGAACTCTTGCTCTTGGTTCGTTTAGAATCATGATACCACACTACATCACCTTCTTCAGGATGAAAATAAGCAACTCTTGTCATGAAGTATTTTCATCTGAAAGCTAGAAAGTTTTTCCTAGCGATATTAAGTATTTCTGTTAACTTGTTCTCTAATTCATAGGCAGAATCAGTGGTTTCTATTTGGGATTCAGCTGGACTACACATAAAGACGTTAATTGGGAGATTTACCTGTCTACCAAACATCAGAGCACAAGGAGTGATTCCTGTACTATCATGGGCACTGGTTCTGTAGGCGAGCATTTATAAGTAAATGTAAGTGGTAGTACCAATCTATTTGGATGCCATAAACACAAGCTGATAACATATTTTCTATGGTTCTTTTGCTTTTTCTATCATACCATCTGAATTCGGTCTAGCAGCTGTAGTTCTTGTTTTATGTATCCCTAATAGTTTACAGGCTTCTTCAAATATATTAGATTCAAAAGTGGTGCCTTGATCACTGTTTAACTCAAACAAACAAAACAAACTACCAACCAAAAAAGTACTAATTATACAATTGGCAGTGCGCAAGGAACAGGTCAATTGACTGTCTGGAATCCATTCACAATGACCTTTCACTTTCATAACCACATGAACATGATCTCTTTAAACATGCTCTGATACAGTCAGTCAGGAATTTCACATTACAAAATCACTGAACACAATCATATTCCTAATAAGCTTCACTGTAATGTAAACAATAAACGAACACAGCACTGTTAAATGATTTATTACACAAAATAAGTCCGGCGCGAAATGCAGCCAATCGGCAATCCTCGGCTAACTCCGCTTCGCTCCATACTAACCTCGGATGTAATTGGTGGAGGAATATGCATCAAATCGATGCATTTCTCCGCCGGAACTGCCTTCTCACTCAATTGTTCTACGCGTAAAGATGGCATATGGCAGTGACTTCTTTGAAGCTTTGCAGTTTGCTAAAGATTGTGTTCATGTTGACATCGATTTAAAAGTTAAACAGATCCAGACATTGAAATCTTTGTACGACGGATTTGTACGACAACCATTTTTAGCGCTATTTGGAAACGAGGTTGAAAGTAGCCCCAATGGATGCCATCGTATTACGCCCGAGGTCAATGTTTAACATACTAGAAATTAAAAGATAACTGTTTAAATATATGTTTTATGCCAACTTATATCGTCAATATACATTGTACTGATGTTACATCCTATTAAAACATGCAGAACTTTATGAATAACACTAGGTATGATTGTGTCCCCGGAGAAGTACCACTCATTCAGATATAAATCAGAAAATTTCTTTGAACAATCGATTTTTTTACATTAGATAAAGTAATTAGCTGTGAAGTACCACTCATTCAGATGTAAATCAGACAATTTCTGTTTTTCAATATAGCCACCAACCACTTATGATAAGCATTCCAAACATTCATTAAACCAAATTTTATAAATATAATTCAGGTATGTTTTATCCATTGGAAAGTTTGTCTATTAACATTAGCACACTTGTTAAAAGTATCAAGCATAATATTACTCATAAGTTTATCATTCTGGAATCAATATCTATTTGTAAGGGTTTCACGCCTGTTCCACCATATACCATACAATTTGGTGTACTTGAATTTAAATCCTGTATGTTCTTAATATACCTTAACTGAGCCTTTCCTAAGATAGTATCATTTCCATAGCACGAACACTCACAGCTATATAAAAGAATCGACATAACTAACTTATCAAAATCTATTTGCATATCTATAGGTAAACTGTACATTTTTAGCAAGACAATACATAACGTCAGTTGTTTGGTTAGCAATGTGATTTTGGCTTTTACAAACTTTGGCCTTCCGTTGGCACTTATTTTTCTATGTATTGGCAGTTTATTTCCATCTATCACAGTAATCTTCATAGAGGTTAATAGCATTTATAAATCTATAGGTGATTCTGATGAAATGACAGTTTCATCAGCGTAAAGAATAACAAACAGCTTAACCAAACAAACTACATGTAGTTCTTTTAACTTTACACCACTTACGTTATTATTTTATTGTAGTTATGCAAATCGTTCAGATGAAACTAAAACAATGTAGGGGACAAACTTTCTTCCAGTCTTACACCAATTGCACATGAGAAATGTTTTGATTTTTCACCATTTACACTAACACAAGCCTTGGCATCATTGTAAATACTTTCACAACATTTAGAAACTTTCCATTAATATTGTAGTGGCTATGTTTTGTCCACACATGCGTTTTAAATATTAAAGAGTTGAATCTAGGATGCGGGATTGGTAAAATCATGCATTGTCTAACTAATTTGTACTAATAAAAGAAATCTACGGGCCACATCCCACGCATATTGTCAATTTATGGCGCAAAATAAAAGTTTCTGTGCGTATAAAAATCGCCGGATACCTGCAGACCCGAGATATAAATCCGTACACTTTCAGTCCCAATTCAGATCAATATTGCACATCCTATTTTTAGACCTACTAAATATTCGGGCATAATCGAGGTTACGGAATCGGCCGAGTTGCCATGATGTCAACCTACCACGTGTTGACTACGTAATATTTGACGTCATGAATCAAATCACGGGTGTAGAAGGTCATTGTTTCCTGCCACAAAATGTCGAATCAACTCAAATTAATAGAGTTTCTTAAAAAAAGAACAAGGGACGAACGAAACAGTCCATCAGAAGAAAGTTTAACGGAGGAACAAGACGCATCGTTAGAACAGTCAGTTCCAGACGGAAAGAATCGAAAGTTTGAGCACACTTTCCAAAAGAATTGGCTCGGAACCTATCCATGGCTGAGAAAAACAGACTCGGGAATGATTTGTGCTTTGTGTTCCGAGTATGGGAAGATAAAACTTTTACTCGTGGCTGCACAAACTATCGATCGAGCACTTTGACAAAACATGTTTCCTCTCAGGACCACTGTGATGCCATCAAAGGTTCGGTCTTACGAAAGAGCGTACAGTAAGTTTTTTTGAGATACTTTATTATTTTTGTGTCCCGATTTCGTTTTGATAAATTTGAATATAGATCTAGTGATAAAATATCGGTTACATTTTGCTCTTCTTGAGCCAGGAGATTAGTCTTCTTGAATCTGGAGAATAAACTGGCAATCCTTATTCAATGCGCATGTGCAGTGAAAATAAGTTAATATGGCTGCCGCACGAAGAAAGAATCACTAGAAAGTGTCTGCAATGTATCGATGGTCATTCTGCATAATTATTACTTTCTAAATGTAAATTTGATTAAGAGCAAACTGAACTTAATTTTAGCAGTGAAAATTGATCATAATTATAGAAATGAATAATGATACAAACATCCCGTAAACTGCGTTATGTGATGTGTCTTTCAAAATTGATGTTGGTTTCCGTCCGGCGTAGTTTTTGTGTTCATTACCCTTTATTTAACAAGAGCTCCCCAATTATTCCGATCTAAAGCTTCATTTGAATTAGATAGATGTATGTAAAGAAACATCGCGAGTAGAAAGAAAATAGATAAGAGCATATTATTGTTCTTTTCCTATAATGTTTACAAAAGAATGTGACAACGTGAATACTAGTGATAAACGGAAGTCAAATTCACAAACTGACTGGGAAAACAGAATCTAAAAGGGCCATTTAACATTTGTACATTGATGTGCATTAAGCCCCTATTAATTTTATTAACTTTATGAGATAACGCCATGCACACGTGACAATCGGAATTCGTGACAATCTATACTGATAGGATATTTGCATTTTATAGAAAAGTTATTGTTATTAGATCTACTTTCATTCTACAGCAGCTCTTTCCTTCTCAAATCTAATGAAAATTTAGATGGAGTTGCTGTATTGCTAGTAACTCAAATTGTAAGCATGTATTTCAAAAAGCTGTATTTTCTATTTTAGGCTACAAATGAGGCTCTGAATTTTGGATGGCCAAGGAAGATATTCCAATAAACAAGTATACAAGTGTATTGGAACTTCAAAAAATGAATGGCTGTGTCATGTTACAAAATTTAAGCATTTCCAATAACCCAACATACTCATCAAGATCAACAGAGCTGCAACAATGTATCGCTGAGACAATTCATCACAGCACAATAGATGCTATAAGAAAAGCTGAGATGTTTTCTGTTTTATTTGACGAATCTACATGTATCAGTGTTTCCAAACAAATGATGGACTATGTGAAGATAGTAAATGAAAGTTTTGAACCTAAAACTTTCTGAAGAACATGACAATTGACAATCCCAAGTCCGATGTTGAAGTCTTG
Organism: Lutraria rhynchaena; assembly: GCA_008271625.1. Classification (NCBI taxonomy): domain Eukaryota; kingdom Metazoa; phylum Mollusca; class Bivalvia; order Venerida; family Mactridae; genus Lutraria; species Lutraria rhynchaena. Next base: position 50,747 of record VIBL01000059.1, read on the forward strand.
TTTAACTTAGTAATGAATCTAATGAATACAGAACAACTTGGCATTACAAAATTAAGGGGTTTTTGAAGTGATGGTGCTGCGGTGATGGTCGGTAAGAGAAATGGAGTAGCAGCTAAACTGAAACAGAGGAGTTCTCACTTACTATCCATTCTTTGTATGGCACACCGGTTTAACCTTTGTACTTCACAAGCATAAAAAACAACCCACATTTCAAAGACTTTGAACTAGCTTTATCAGATCTTTACTACTATTTTGGTGGTTCCAAGTCCGGGAATGTGAGCTTGCTGAAATTCAGAAAGTACTGAATCATCCAAAAGTGAAGGTAAAAGACTGTCATGAAATTCGATGGTTGGCATTCTATGAGGCAGTGTTTGCAGTGTATAAGTCATGACCTTCATTATTAACTTATTATAAAAAACATGATGATAGAAAATGTAAAGACTTTCTGCATAAATTATCAGAGTACAAATTTTTGTTCATTTTATACACCTTAATGGACATTTTACCTTCTGTATCTCATGTCTTTATTACTCCAGATACAAAATATTGACATTGCTGCAGTTGGTCCAGCATTAAGTAAATACCAAGATCAAACAAGCCCAAAAGGGAAATGGCCATTACCAGTCAGAACTTTTACAGCAACTTGTGTTCAGAAAAGATAAAGATGGGCATGTGCTTGAGTGTTCCTTTAACGGTCAGAAGTTGATTTCAATTAAAGATCAGAAGAAGCTGTTAGATGAAATTAGAGATACTTTTTGTGAAAAACCATCGATCAACATAACTGAGAGATTTCCCAAAGTTGCGGTAGATGTTTCAACAGCCTTTCATGTATTTGGTATGAGATCTTTATCGTTTTTGAGCGATAATGAAAAGGAATAGTATGGCAACAAAGAACTGGAAATTATCATCAGTCATTAGGGGAGTGATGCTGTGATTGGAGATGTCAAAAGCAACAAGCTTATAGATGGTGATAGCAGCATCATAGCTGTGGAACTGAATGGTATCTTGCTAAACAGATTGTTATTCAGCAAATGTATCCCAGAGACAGTACTAAACTTTTATGGCAACTGTTGTACAAACACCATAGGGAGTCTTTACCAAATTTAATTATACTTGCTAACATTTGCCTCATAGTATCATATCAGACTGCAGACTGTGAGAGAGGTTTTTCCTGTCAGAATGGAATAAAAACAATAAAAGAAATAAAATGCAGGAAATGACAATGAATATATTAATGACCATAAAAATTGATGGATCATCCATTGAAAAGGCTGAATTTTCTGAGGCCATGAAGTTGTATAAATCAAAGAAAGACAGAAAAATATCTAAAACTTATTTTTTGCTCTAAATATAAGTAGAAATATAAGTTGAAATTTTAACTGAGCTGTAAATATTTCAATAGAGACAAGCCCAGGATATATTTTTTTTTCAAAATATTTTTGATCTGTATATAGTAAATGACACATAAAACTTTTAAAATGTTTAGTGAAAAAGCAATTAGAAGATGAATTCCACATCCACTACCACTTAGATCCAAACTAATAGAAAGGCAAGGTAAAACTTGTGTTTTTGTTTTAGTTTAATAATTGGAAAAAAAGAAGCATGGAGAATGTTGATCGGCCAATGAACAGATCTTCTTGGTTCAGATCCGGTTCGATTCATGATGGCCATTGCAAAAATTTATATGTCCACATTTTTGTCAGAGGTGGGGGAGTTGGCCCATAGCTGAGAAATCCTAGATTCAACTTTGAAATTGTTTTAATGTGATCCTTAGTAATTTTTCAACGTAAAATGCATTCTGAAGTTACGCAGTACTATCGTATATGTCCCATTCATTAAGGTAAGAAGCATTTCATTGTTAAACATATTGTAATACCCCAGTATTTAGCAGTCGATGCATTAAGTACACTTGGACCCACAGTAACTTGACCTAATTTTATGTTTCATGTATTTAAACCTGTGTTTATTTACTAGTGATGAAACGATAATCGGATACTATTGATTAGCGGCGTAAAAACGTCTGCCGATTCCGACGATCGATTGCAGTTTTGCCTAATCGATTATCGGTCTATATCATTCAGGCGCCGTAAACTAAACACGCATTCAAGGGAAATCACTGTTGTTTAAAATAGATGGCGGATTGTAGATCAAGGCGAAAAAAAATATTTGACCATCCCTCAGGTTAATAGATGTTAATAGAGCCTGGTTAATGTTTCATATTGATAACACACTCCATTCCCCATGCTTATATGTTACAATGCCAACTAGCATAAAGCAGAGGATGGCTAAGAACCAAAGGATGCATAAATAGAATCAAACACTAGTGGTCTACTTATGTTACACCACTACATGAGAACCGATTATATAATCGGAAAATCGCATCGGATGTACTAACTGATTCCAACTGATAATCGATTATGATTTGCAACCGATGTTGCAACACTATTATTTACTATTTTATTACGGAATGTCATGCATTTTCACTTTAAAATTATAATATACGTCATTTTTAGATTGCATGCAGATAGGAAATCACTTACTACTATCGTCTGTTGAATAGTAAACCAGTTTATTTTGTAGTTGACAACTCGCACATTTACGTCGACAGCCATATTGTATACATGTATCGCATGGGATTTCTTTTTAGTTACTGTTGCTATCTTTTTGTTTACAATACTTTACAAATTCTTTAGAAACATGTTTCATGCTGAAATCACCCTTGAGAGGAAATTTCAGTTAGCAGCCATGTTTTATTATATATTTCCTGTGTAAATGTCAAGTTTCGTCAATATAAGTCCAGTATTTAATTAATAAACAGTGCTTTAACTTTGCCCCAGATTTTTTCTGTGCGGACTCCGCAATTTTTCGATGCGGACCCCACACATTTTTTTTGTGGACCCCACACATCTTTTTCGCGAATCCCACATATTTTGGATGTGGGGTTTGTGGGAATATACATTTCTGAAGACACTCCAGATTTTCTTTTGCTAACGTAAAGCTACGTCCGTTTTATCTGATTTTTTTTAAGTTTGAACTTAACTTTATTTGTTTTACTTTTATTAAGTCAGTCTAGACATTGAAACTTTGTTATCCTATTCATTGTTGTAATGTTGCATAATGTTGCAAAATAGATTTTTGAACATCTAAGGTTCTAGTCTGTCTTTATTTTCGGTAATTAAATCACACATATACACATACGCTTCAGTAAAGCGTAACAATATATATGTTTGTATGTTGTGGTTGTAAATACGCATAATTTCATAAATAAATACTGGGTCAACATGTACTTTCAGATCTATAAGGCACAAATTTAGAGTTAACAAATTTATTGATTCGTGTTTATACGTATGTATGCATTAGAGAGTGAATTATGGAATATACTCTAGTACCCTTCAAATTTCGACTTGTGCAATAACTTTTCGGAGGTTGATATAAAACACAAACACACAAGAATTAAAACTATTCTGGGTATTTATTTTGCCACTTTTACAAAATGAATTATTTCAAATGATCTAAAAATACACAAATATGTCAAGCTATTTTCCTTTCGTTATCAGCACAGATATCTGAAAAATAAAGAAAACAGTGTCCCCTAATATGCTTAAATGTAACAATTATTGAAATAAGCTTTCGAAATATTATTATCTTGCTTAATTCAAAACTAATCAGTACCATTCATTAAAACATTCATTATAATGTTTCATAAGATATATCATCTACAAGGTATCGTTTTGATCATTAGATAAAGTTACATTACAGTATTTCAACGTTTTCAACAATTGACACTTTTGTTTTATAAAGAACAGCTTCAATGGTTACAATTATTAAAGAAACCGTGTTAAATACGCATCTTTTCATACAGAGCGGTTGTTTAAGCAACCCTTCTTGGAATAAAAAAAAAACATTAATTATCGGAACATGGTGAATAACGATAGACATAAGTAAAAGGTCATACTTCTATAGTCTCCATGGATACCACTCCCGCAATATACACCCATTATGCCACCTAAACAATCACTATCGTCATCAACAGCAGCAGTAATTTGAGCGGGCTGTGGTTCATTTGTGGTCTTCAATGTTTCACTCTTAATTTGGTCAGTATTCATGTCAGCCTTGATGTATTCCACGAGTTCATCTGAAGTTTAAGAATATTTATGTGTTTTTGTAGATTATACAGTTACATAGAAATTCTTATGTGTACACTGTTGATAAAACAAAATACAAGAATATTTCATGGATTATTTTACATTATATTTGTTTCTTCAACTATTGAACTGAAACTATAGTGTAATTGGTCACTTTGAGTTGTGGCTTATTGAACTCCTGTTAATGTACTTGTTTATGATTTATTTTCATTTTTACCTGCATGCAATATTTGTAGGCAATGATTGTTCCAAAATCATACAATGTATGAGGTCAAAACAATGCGTAGCACACTTGTGTAAGTTTTATCAATCACGTTGGAATTGGAAGGACAATTTATCAGAATTATTTAAATAGCTGCTACTGAATACTAGTATTCTATTAATCCCAATCTGTTTAGTTGCTAACATGCATTATGTAATCCAATAATTAAATTATTAAAAAAGTATTTATAGGCAACTTACTTTGCATTTTCATTCCTTCAACAAATGCCTGGCGTTTTCTGTTGGCAATCTTCCTTATTAGTTTGTGCTCAGCAACTTTGTATTGTCCAATGCTTATTGGAGCATATTTCATCAACTGTTTGACTATTTTAAAATCGCTCTTTTGTGTTGATGAAATTTCAGATCCTAAAAATAAACGTGTATTTCTTACAAACAAGGTACTCATTAAGCTATTGTTCAGGTAACTATGATATTTATAATCCACATGGTGTCTGATAATGATCATAATTTTGTGACACCAATAGTACAAGTAGGACATACAAGACATTGCATAATTTGTTTGTAATCAAACATATATGGTAGTCAATCAGAAACAATTTGACAGGTTATTCATAACATTTAATTATCTTTATGAAAAGTGAAATTCCTACATTATTTCCTCTGATTCACCTACCGTTTGGATGACTAATGCTTAGCATGTAGAAAATATGGCTTGGAAAGCACATCTCAGCGCATGCTTGGATGGCATACTGTGTGTTTTTGAATGTATATTTTCTCACTGACATGGTGACAAATTTGGATGGATCAATGAGGACTTCAGGACCTATTTAAATTATAAATATTTTTACACGGAATATATAAGCTTATTTAAGTATTGAGTTAATTTCGGCATGTGTCAGTTGCTTTTTATCAAATATTCAAATTAAAAACAAAGAAATCGTAGAAGTAGTATTAAGAGAACGTATCCCACCGAATTGTGCTATGTTGTTCTATATAATTATAGAAAGTCATTTACTATAAGATGTTCCGTTTAGATCAAAGCTCAATTTCGAATAAAAAGAGCAATAACGGTTTATTTTCGAAAAAAAACATAGCTATTCACCTCGTAAATTCCAAGAACTCCCGTTTGGTGAATAAAACAAAGGATCCATCGATTAATGCGAGTAAAATTACAGAAATTTGTCTTCTTGTCGTTTCGGCTTCTTGCACTATTGTACTTCCGCCCGTAACTAAGACAGTGACGTCAAACGTCGGACGTAACGTAATTGACGTCAAATGACTTTTAATATATTCAACGACTACAAAGTCGGGTCCGTAACAGAATTTTAAATGGTCGTTGAACTCTTTTATAATTTCGTAAAACCCATAGATACAAAGCTGGAATACTTTTTGTGATGAGAATGAACTAGAATTGAAAGGTGGCTGCCAAATGTCAATATTTTCCATTGAAATAAAGGAATGATCACAAACACATCGTGACGGCCCGGTTACACTGGTCATAAAGGTTTTAGTTAGGTCCATACCCCAAAAAGAAACGATGACATTAGCCTTGTGATATATAACTGAAGCTACATGTTATGCAATAACGGCTTATCAAATCATGTATGAAAACAAAAATGAAAATAATGCATTGTTCCCAACAGCAACAAAACGTCAAAATACATGTTTTGCAAACAATGCGAATATCCTGGTAAGTAGTACTCCATGTCTTACTTTGGCTAAAGAAAGGTTCTCCGATTGATCCAACACCATTTTTATATACATGTAGACATGCAAATACATACACTCGTATTTGATCACCAACAGGCATTAGAAATAAAAAAATCATAGTTTTTAGTTATATAAGTGGTCAAAGATATCAGTTTTCGATGAAAGATTTTAACATTAGGTACATTATTCCAATTTTATTTAACTTTTTATTTTTGGAAATCGAGTCTATGCGATTGCCTAGCACTGCCTTATAGAAGCTACGCGCCTGGTTATGTAGTTCCGGGCCACTGATAATTAAGCTGCAGTCATCATTTTAATTGCGTTTTTAAGCAAATAAAACTATACATACTTTAATAGACAGATATCATCTCAGCATTAAAATGCATGATTGCAATTTCGATTTATTTAATCTGCTCATGTTAAATTCATTGTGCTAGTTTCGGACCATGTGGGTGCGTGTGCCGGTTCACGTGGCACTTTTGCTGTTTGATTCATTCAAGGGTCTTTCCAAATTCAGTTTTCACTGTTAAAGTGACACATAACTTGTCAAACGTGGCTAACAATTTTTTATAGCATTTTTAAGCAGGACAACAAATGATTAAAATATACGAGTTCAGACTTTAGATACTGTACTTTTTCATATTACAACTACAGTAAAACTTCGTTATTACGAGCATCGATATCACGAGCTCTAGGCTTATCTCGAGGAGATCTTGAAGTCCCGTCATTTTTTGTTCTTAGTTGTATATAAATTTCCATGTTTATTACGAGCATCATTATCTCATTATCTCGAGCAAAAATCATGGTCCCTTGACTTATTTTTAAGCGTTAATTACCTTGATTACCTCGAGGGGTGTCATTTTGGATATTGTTCGCACCTGAGCGCAGGCGATCGCCGTGTTTTCTACACATCGTTAAAGTTACGCAACAAAAGAGCAAATCCTAATGGAGTACTTTGTTTTTCACACGTCGTTAAAGCTACACAATAAAAGAACGAATCTTAATCGGGTACTTTGTATTTCACATGTTGTGACATAAAATGACAATGAAACATGTACATGTATTTGTTTGTTGTAAGTTTGCAGTAAAATTTTTAAGATCAAAGACTAATATTATAAAAGTTAATAATCATTGAGAATTTAATCAGACTTTAATTATAAGAACTTAATGACAAGTTTGAGAAGCAGATACTAATAAAAACAGAGACAAATCTTTTATTAGCATGCTTCATGCATACCACTTACCGCTATCCGTACACAGAAAAATATCACATAATCCGAGTAATACAGTGAAGGGCTCATTTACATGAGAGGATAACTGGATTGGTAATCATGTTCTCTGGAAGTTGTCGAGACTTAGCTTCTCTAAATTGTTATCATATATGCTATCATGCAAATAATAAAGTGTGTGTGTCATTGATTGCTATTCTTTTTTGCTACAGACGTACATAAAACATGTATCTTTCACGATGTGTCACTATGACGTTTCACCGCATGTCAGTGACACGATATTCGGACATGACATTGTACAATTGAAAACACGAAAAATCGTGGATAAAGTACTTAGAAAAAATGATCAATATATATTTCAGCAATCAACTATCATGTTTATTCACCTTAGATATCATAGAGAACAATTTACGTAAGCATTTCGTATTATTATCGTAAACACGCCCGTTTATGCGCTTGATGCACAGTTTATTTTCAGTCAGCAAACAAAACCCTTGTTATTACGAGCACTCTGTTTATCTCGAGCATTTCGTCTGTTCCGATGACTCCTCGAGATAACGAAGTTTTACTGTACTCTGTATAGTAGCTTACATGAAACAACGCGTAGATGTAGATGTATAATTTTTCAAAATTGGCTGATTTTTTTTTTAAAAAAATATAAAAACAATAGAAAAGTAAAAGTAAAACATAAATAGTTTCTAGATATGCCCCCTTTACACAATGACAAACGTCCATGTGACCCAGAACTCCATGAAGCGCATGAGTTGATATTATGGTTGTTTTCCGCAATGATTTGTCGAATAAGGTCCTCATATGTATGCGACACAAAAATATACATTTATGGACCAAATGATACCAAGACTGAGTCTATTCACCCGTCTTTTTTCAATGTTTAGTCAAGATGAAGTCTCCGCAGCTCAGTGTCAGCAGGAGTTGTTGTGGTTTATTTTTTCCACTGTGATAATTAGTAAACCCCGTTCCGGTCCATTTATCAACATGCGGAAACGAAACTTTGCCGATTTACTTCCAACAGATATATCTTATAAACAAAAATATGTAATTTCGATATGGTAGAGTGATTATCAATTTCAGAACCATTAATCTGTAAGTGATCCAGTAGTACAAATGATTCAGAATACCTACAGAGATTGTACTTAGAAACAGATCTAGATATGGTATAAAAAAGGTTATGGTATATCATGGTTTACGTTTTTCCGTGTTCAAACATTATGATACAATCGGTGAAACATTTTTTCGCACATGTTCGCCTTACAAACATTTCAAGAGATCACCTCTTGTACACAAAAAATGTAGGACTGGTAACAGTGATGGTATTAACTGGTTGTCGTCTTCAGAAAAGACGTGTGCGAGTATGCCGCATCTGGCAAGAACATTGTCTAAATCAACCATATTGTTGTAATATATATGTTAGCTATATTTTTACATTGCCAATGACCTAACCTCACCACCACAATTAATCTTTCACGTGGATAGATTAAGTGAAACATGAACAATCAGGCGAATGACTACTTAATATGAACATATAAACTTCTATAATCAAATCTAGTGTACTATTGGAGCTATTGTCACACCTGTAACTGTGTTCAAAGATCTTACAGTTTGATATATTAGATATGAGATAGTGTGTGAAACTGTTAGTTTTATACTTACTTATATCATCCAAGTATATTGTACCGATACTTATGTGGGATTGTCAAAAAGAGCATGGAGATATTCTCATGAAAGAAGGGGAAATGCAATACTATAACGCCACACTTATTATGTACATAATTTATTAGTACAACATTAGAACGACAGAATTCCACATATTTACCACACAAATGAGCTAAATGCTGTACCAACTCTATATATAATTTGCACGTACTGATATTGTTGTATTGAGATGATATTTCTGTGCAAATGCTATATTGTATATATAACTCAACTACACAACAATTAAAACTATTACGAGCATTTATTTCGCCAGCATTTCAAAATGAATTCTTTAAACCATTCAGCATATACCCAGGCATTTCAAACTACTTTCCTTTCGTCTCCAGAACAGATATCTGAAAAGTAAGTATAACAATGTCACCCGATAGGATTTAATGTAACATTTGTTGAAATAACTACATGTACTAACTCGCTTAATTTGAGACTGAGCAGTACAGGTCATCCCTTCTAAGGGGTCATAAAATATATCACCTAAAAGGTATTGTTGATTGGGTCATTAGATATAGTCATGAGACAGAATTATAACATTTTCACAACAACCACTTAAAAACGTGTATTTTTCTTGAGAACGGTTCTGGGTTTTAGCAACCAATCTTAGAATTACAAGAATGTTAATTTCCCAACATGTAGTTCTTAATATTAGTATGCATGTGCATGAACACGGTGAATAACGATAGACCTAAAGTAAAAGGTCATACCTCTATAGTCTCCATGGATACCACTCCCACAATATACACCCATAATGCCACCTAAACAATCACTATCATCATCAACAGCAGCAGTAATTTGAATACCCTTAATTTGGTCACTATTCATGTCAGCCTTGATGTATTCCCTGAGTTCGTCTGAAATTTCAGAATAAAAGTGTTTTTGTAGATGATAAAGTTCGAGTAACATGGAAATTCTTATGTGTACACTGTTGATAAAACAAAATGCAAAAATATATTGATGAATTATTTTTCCATTATATATGTTTCTTCAACTATGGAAATGAAACTACATTCTAATCGTTTAGTTTGAATTTGTGGCTATTTGAACTCAAATTAATCCACTTCTTTATGATTTAGTTTTTATTTATTTTTATTTTTTGCGCACATGCAGTATTTTTATACAGTTTCATTTCAAATTATACAATGTGGTCAGAACTATGCGTACCACATTGGTTCACGTTTTCTCAATCATCAATTATTCAAAGGTATTTAGACGGCGATTAATGTTAACTTACTAAGTAATTTCATTCTTTCAACAAACGCCTGGCGCCTCTTGTTGACAATCTTCTTTGTTAGTTTGAGCTCAGCAGCTTTGTATTGTTCAATGCTTATTGGAGCATATTTCATCAACTGTTTGGCTAGTTTAAAATCGCTTTCTCGTGTTGATGTAATTTCAGCTCCTAAAAATAAACGTGCACATAGCGTATATCTTACATACATGGAAGTCAGTAAGCAATACTTTAGGTATATATAACGAAAATCTACTTTCATTTCGGCCATAATATAATATTCCGTTTTAATCATGTTAACAAATAGGATATGTCATACAAGACATTGCATTTTTTTATAACCAAACACGAATTTCAGTCAATTTGAAACAATTTGATGGGTTACTCATTATATGAAATTATCTCGATGAAAAGTGAAATTCTTAATTCATTTCCTTTGATTCACCTACCGTTAGGACGACTAATGCTTAGCATGTAGAAAATATAGCTTGGAAAGCTCATCTCAGCGCATGCTTGGATGGTAAACTCTGTGTTTTTGAATGTGTATTTTCTCACTGGCATGGTGACAACATTGGATGGATCAATAAGGCCTTCGGGACCTAAATGATATATAAATGTACATACAAGTTTATTTGAGTATTAAGTTAATTTCGGCATGTGAAAAGTTTGTTTTTCCAATATTCAAATTACAAAAAAAGAAATCGTAGAAGTAGTATTAGTAGTACGTACATGAACGTATAGTGGTAAGCTGTTAATAAAACTTTTACATATATTTATACTACAAAATGTTCTGTTGAGATCAAAGTGCAATTTCGAATACAAAAAACAATAACGGTTTATTTTGTGAAAAATCATGACTATGAGAGGACGGATGGTCTACGCTGGGCAGACCATATTTGGAATATAAACTCGGAACACCTCGGACAAAGAATTCCATATTTAGAAATTAAATTCGGAGGACCTCGGTTGTTTTTATGACGTCATATCCCATTCTGCATGCTGTCTTTCTGGTCTTATTGCTCAGAGTCCACGCTTAGATTTATCTCAGGCTCACAACTGCTACTTAAACTGCTTACTTGACTGCGCTCTTGGTGATAGTTTGTTTGTTGGGATTACTCGTAATACGTACAGGCGATTTATTTCGGGTTGTAATATAAGAAAAAATACGATTTGAAATAATTTGCTATTGCCACGTTGTATTATACAGATTTCGCGAACAGGATTTGATCGGTTTCGGCTAGACACAATTTCGGATAGACGGCGCGTTATTGATTTTCTCGCGATCCTGTTGCGTCTTTCTAGAAGTTTTGGATACTACTCTATAATGGCTTCTGCCTTGTATGTCGAGAAGCTTTCTTCTTTTATATTTTCAGAAGACTACACCACTCTGCTTGCCGGGGACTCCAACGTTCACAGGATTATGGCTGCAATCCCGAGCGGTTCGTCAATTTACTGTTTACCTGTGTCTGGTTAGTTTGAATATCATTACTCTTACTGTACTGGAATAATTTTGACAAAGGATATCAGTTTTGCAAACCATGATTAAAAGCTAGATGAAAAGACAACCATTCTATAATATTCTGGCATTTGAACTACCCAGTCTGCTGTGTCTTCACAATGGAGCCTGAACTGAACTGTTTCACAAATTTCATCAAAATAAAGCTAAAACTTCACAAATTATCCACAAACATTACCTTATATACTTGATGTTCATATTTTCCTTTCTCTCACTAAATTCATGTTTATTTAAACGTCATTTATGGAACATACAAGTGGCTGAGTTTTACTATAATTTGAAAAATATTAATTAAGCATCTATATTAAACTATTAATTGATGTAAACGTTTTAAATCCATGCAAGGGCCAGGATTGTGAATGATTTGAAAGGATTCCGTGGGTCACTGAAGACGCAGTTGCAGAAGGCCACCTATGACCAAGTCTACCTTCACCTAGGTTCCAATGACATTCTTTGTCAACAGGACTCATTCTATAAGTCAGTATCAAGTTAAATTCACCATTATTAATGTAAAAAAAATTCTCTTCATGAATAGAAGTTTACCAATTTAAATATTGAATACATGTATGTGTGACTTGGAAAGTGTTTGCTCCAAAGTCTTTGGTTAAAATTGATAACAGAATTGGAATTTTGTTGAATCCCCTTGATGTTAGCTAGACAGTCTCCACAATGGCTGTTTGGTTTCTGTACAACAATCCAGATTATGTTTGTTTGAAGAATTTCTCTACCATACATGTTAGGTCAAATTGATAATGCCAGAAATTGGTCTGAAAATATACAGTATTGGCTAGACCAAAGTTCTTGTCATTCAGGAAGGGATAATTTGGCAGGTTTTTGATGAGTTGGCATAGTACTCTTGTCTACAGTTAATTTATTGGTTGATGTCTCAAATTGCAAGCTGGACTGGTTGCTTTGACATCTTCATTAGTGCAATTCAGGTTTGTTTATAACAGCTTTGCATGTACATTAGTCAGTGTAAATCTGTCTGTGAATGGACTGATTGATCACCAAATAATGTGGTGGCCTCATTATCAAATTGAATTATAGTGGAGTTATTGACAGGCAGTCTGAAAATAAGTGGTCTTTATTACAAGGTGGTGGTAATATTGAGGTGGTTGCTATAAGAGGTTTTACTGTATGTGGTTAAAGAAATTTTTAGAAGTAAAATTGACTTGATTGAATCTTTACAGGAATGTGTGTGAGCTCTGTGACATGATCCATGAAGTCAGTCCATCTTCATTTGTTATCCTGTGTGAGGTGCTTCCAAGAGGTCCAGATATGAGGAGAGGTGTCCAATTGTCTGGGGAGAAGTTGGTTAGCTACAGGAGGTGGATTCTAGAGGCCAATGATATTCTGTGGGAGATGAGCCAGCACGTTCCATACATGAAATTCCTGCACTACAAGAGGATATCTTCGGTATATATATATTTATATATTTTGTCAAATATTTTGTTTTAGATTATAGATGCATTTTATACAATCATGTGTAACAGTGCTCCAGATAATGTTTTTTTTTTTTGATGGCAGTAAATGTACTCTCAATTTTGAAAACAAGAGAGTAAACATACTCCCAGCTTGAAGAACATGGGGGTAAATGTACTCCTGTGTTTCAAAAGTTAAGAGTAAAATATATGCTTGATCAATTTCACTGGCAGCTTGACTGCAAAAGTTACTGAAGCCAAACAGTACCAAATTGTATAATTAACCAAAAAAATACGACAATTTTTGAGGAAACCAAAAGTAGATACCAAGATGTTTAAACATCTGACCAATTAATAGTATTTTGATTTGGAAATTTAACAAAAAAGTTTGACAAATATTTTTATACTTGTATTAAATAGCATTTTCGGTAATTAACTGATCACCTCGGCCGTTTAGGTCAACTCTAACATCAGGCTCATGTAGACACATTATTTGAACGATTCAAACATTTATAGTATGTGTTATTTGATTATTTCCATAGTCGGTGAAATTCTGTAGTATGCTTCATTTTGCTGATACTTTTATAAAAAAAAATTATAAGTCTCCATCAGGTGTGTGGTCATGTAATGGGAAGAGGAAAAGCAAAGTACCCAATGCAGAGCTCAAACCTGCCACTGCCTGCTTGCTAGTCAGATGCTCTACCAACTTAGCTAACCAAGCTGGTGCTATCACAAGCAATTTATTTTACTTAAATACTATATACATTACTATATGCTACATTCCTCCTTCCTTTTTGTCATAGTAATTTATTGCGACAACCACAGATTTTTTAGACTAACCTAGCCTTTGCTTCACCTAAGCTGTAGGATGTCATGGCACGTCTCACTCTCACGAAACCAAATGTAATAGGAAAAGGAAAAGCAAAGTACCCAATGCAGGGCTCGCACCTGTGACCTCCTGCTTGCAAGTCAGATGCTTTACTAATTGAGCTAATCGGGCAGTACTCTCACAAACAATTTATTTACATAAATACTATATACAGTACTGCTACAATTGCATGTTATGTCATTATTGTCTTGATAACTAACTAAAGCATTTAAACATAATTTTGTTTCAGGTGTCGCACTTGTCTAGAGATGGTTTGCACCTGAACAGAGCTGGTGCAGAGCTTTGACAGCGTGCCATCTGTGATGACATTGCTGCTGCTGATATTCCAAGTTCACTTGGCAGCCTAGAAGAAGATTGTTTGTCTGCCAGTTGGCCAGCTCTTGATGACAGCACACCAGAGGCTGTGTATGCCCTGCCAAAAGTCCTACTCAGCAGTTGTAAGAAAGGTAATAAACTTGTGAATAATAATTTTGTCCAAAATATTCCTAACTTTTTACATTGTCTCAAAATGTCACTGAAATGTGTCAGAGATCAGGTACAAATTTTGCAATAATCTTTTTGAAATAGAACTATTAGTTGTTAGAAACTGGATTTAATTAAGTAGAAGAAGCTAAGTTAAGGAAAGGATAATACTTCAAATATTGAGCATGGTATTGTTTTCTTCAGAGTCATGTTGCTGTTGAAGTTCCCAGGGAGAGCTTTACAAAGCAGGAGTGTTTAGGGAAAAAATCTACTGCTAAGGTATAGAATACACTATGTTTTTATTTTTTACTATAATGTTGATATTTAAGATGTTGTTGAACTTACAGTAATATCTTGAAAATGGATATTCTCAAGAAAGAAAACTTTTTGTTGCAGGTTATTCTCAAAGTACGCAGAAAGGCACAATACTTCAGAAGATGGACCTATAGATCTTCCAGCCGACTAGGCAAAATGGTATAACTTTTTGTTTTTATATTAAATGGATTTAGAGCAGCTAGTCTCTTTCATTGTCAGAACCTTTTTATTTAGATGATTTTGCAGTTAACTCCTAAACAAAGTGTTAGGTGTGGATAACTTTAACATGTTGTTGGTATTGATTTTAATATTTTATTTTTCCTTACAGTTTGTGAGGAAATGTAATGCAAGGTATTTTTCTGACTAATACTATTTCTTTTATTCTAAAATCCAAAACAGTTGCTGATTTGAGACTTCACATAACTTTGTTTATATGTTTTTAATTTCTGTATTAAAATTTATTTGAATGTAGTTTTTAATTTTTTGTTTAAGACCTTAAATCATGAAACCTAAGACGTAGAACATTTTAACTGTCCCACATTCAGTGAACATTTTACAAGAAAATTTACATTAAAATTTGTTAACAGAATATGCAAGTCTCAAATAACTGTGAAAGATTAAGTTTTCTGTATCACAAAGAATCTCTAATTTTCCTTTGACTACATAAATCATTATGTCATGAATGTTATTAAAATATAAACTAAATTTAAGGAAAATTAAAAGCTAAGATATATGGATTTGAGATTCTTTGTGTACTGCCTTTGTTGTTTGTTTAATGGTGTTTTATGGTGCATTGACAACTTGTGGTCATGTATTGCGCATTTAAATGAAAGGTAAAGGAAACAAATATAAACCGTGTAAAAGAATAATAAATTAATAAGAATGAAGGATAACTGATAGGAAATTCGTTAAAATGGATTTGTAGTAATATAATAAAGGCGTGTGAGACTAATCTCTCTTATATTGTATTATATATAATGCATAAATGTATGTATTGTTAAAAGGAAGTGTAAAAGTATCACAGTTTATTGTATAGTCCAATTTCCTTTATGCAATCAATAATTAATTCGGGTTTGACATTTTCAAAAAGTACATACAGTGTAACCTCTCCAGATCGGCCCTCTCTTGAGCAACAACCTCCCTTCATCAACAGCATGATTTTTTCCCACTGTACGATTTAAGTATTAAGTTAACCTCTCTAGAGCAACAACCTCTCAACAACAACATAATTTTGCTTCTCCCAAAGGGTGTCGCTTTGGAAAGGTTGCACTGTACATGTTTTTGACATCAAAGTGGCTTAAGGTCGATGCAGTGAACAAGAATATGTTCGATAGAATGTGGTGCAGTACATGGAATACATTCTGGCATATCATCTCTAGTGAGAAGCCAAGAATGGGTTAAACAAGAATGATCAATTCTGCATTGCGATAATATTACCTCTTCCCGAAAAACGGACCTGTAAGAGGGGTGCCATTTGCCTAGGGTTGGCTTGACTGAGTGAAGTTTGTGGCATCTTTGTTTTAAATTGTAGAAAATCCTTTCTATTGTTGGCCTTGGATCATTTTTGTTGTGTATTTATTGAAGTTGCATAAAAAAAGTTTATTTGATATTTCATTTATGTCCATGCATTTAATACTAGAAAACTTGCATTATAAATCTGTTAATTTAGTGCATCTTTGTTATGTAACACTTTAAGTAATCGTTTCATCTTTTTACAAGATGTTTTTTGTCATACGTCATGTGTATTATGTTACAGCATGGCCAGAGATCTGGTAGAATATAAATTGATACATGCTTACATACTTAATCTTTAGATTTTTATCCTTTTAAGTATCATTAGCAAAGCGAAAACTAGTTCTGATTAGAACAAACTTTAGCTGAAATAAATTAGCATAAGTGTAGATTGTTTTTGTTGAATACAAAAAATTATAGTAAACAGTAAATTTGACTTTTTGAAATAAACTTTTCAGGAGCCTAACTGATTCACTGGATTGTGTGACTATTAATGTTACAGATGACGTTGCTATTAAACTAAAAGCATGCAAGATATTGGGATCATGCCTGGTTAGTATATATAACTGCTTAGTACTTTTTTATTTTGTTGGATATTAAGAATACTGTTATATTTTAGGATTAACGCCTTTATGATCTAAAGTTTTTAATAGTGTCTATGATTTTCAGAGACGACATCCACAGAGAAATGTTACATTGCAGAAAAGCGCACCTACTAAGGACGATGAGGTCTCTAATAGAAAGAAGGGAAAGGTAAGGTTCTTTCAATTAGTCAGTATATATATATATATATATATATATATATATATATATATATAATTATATATATAATTATATATAATACAAATACATCAACAAAAAGTAAATATTTGTGAAATTATTATGAAATCAGGATAATTCTATTCACTGTAATTGATCTACATTTACAGATGGTTTGGTTATCCTGCCCAGATTGTTCAGTGAAGTGTTCCAGGGATGATTTTCTTCTGGATCACATCATCCGACCACATACTTCTAGTTTCCACCAGCTAGAGGAGAAGAGAGTGAAACCTGCTGGGAAGATGTGTACTCCAATAGCAGAGATGGTATGTAGTCTGTACTGATCTTGTACTCTGTAGCATATAGGAAATGTCCTATTTATCATTTTTTACAATTCTGTTTTAACTATGTAAGATTTTGTTTGTTATATCTGCAGGAAAGAAATCCCAAGTCAGAAGATCCAATATATAGTGAGGTATACAGCATGCAGCATACTTGTGAAGGTATGTATTTAATAGCATTACCTTGAAACATCGTGTTATCATGTTGGCTGAGTCATTTGTAATGGTAATGATAATAATAATTGTATTCATGTAAATGACATGTCAGAACATTTATAATTCATAACACAAACAATAGGATTGTTTGACATAAATCAATGCAATAAAGCTAGACATATATCTCTTATATCCATTGCGGTCCTAAAATTCCTGAAATAAGTGTATGTATATCAACAATTTTGTTTGAAATCAACCTTTAAAGACACAAACCTAGTTAAAGATCTATTTTTGATACATTATGAGCTGTTATGGCATATAACAATGACAGATGAAATCACTATGAAATGCTAATTAATTTATCATGGAAATCAATGTCGCAAGTACATATGTTTGTATAAAAACAGTCAGACAGAAGATTATATTTTTCAGACATGCTGTTGGACATACAGGAAGATGCTGACACAGCCAGACTATGCCTTCTTCTATCAAATGATGTTGAGCAGAACCCCAGGCCTGTAATAGTTTTATTTTTATATAGGTTATAGATAGATTTGTATTCCTCTTGTATTACATTTTTTCTTTTGTTTGTAAATGTCTAGCTTAATGTACTGTATGAACTTAAAATTTTGATCTCTCAAAACATTAAAATTTGCTAGGTTAGATGGATAGATTTACTTATTCATACATAACACAGACAGATGAAGCAAATAGGAAAACTTGCAAATTGAATTCTTCTTTATTCTTTACAGGCATATAATTGTGAATGGAATAATTGCTCCATGATTTTCTCATCAATTGGAGAGCTTGATATGCACATTATCCAGCATGTTTCCAGAGATAGGGTTTGCAAATGGGCTGGCTGTGATGGCTTCAAGTCTGACTTGGGGCTCATAGCCCTTACATATTTCAGATGGTTGAAATCATTTCCCTTTGTCACTTTGAAAACATTCAAAATTAATTTTGGTATTTAGAGCTGTAACATATCCGTCTGATATTTATATTGAATTTCTTATTACAGTTGCAATTTCACATGTTTATTGATACACTTTTGTGTAAAGTCTCTGACCTTTGTATTCAGATATGAACTTCTGGAATGTTTAAGCATTCCATATCTTTCGTGTTAAATTTGACATTCTCTGTAATCATTACATTTAGATAATTATGGTGGTACATTGGGGAAATTTTCTCAGTGTTATACTTCATTGTTCCTGTATTTTCATTATGTAGTAATGTGAATCTTGGTGTAACTTTTTGTTTTTATACTTGCACATATTTTGTTATAATATCTGCAATAAAAAAACATTTTATATGATTGTCAAATATGTGAATTGTGTTGTGTTTGTGTTGTTATTTTTTTCCTTGTGCAGGAGTTTGTGACGATAGGGATGATGGTGTGTGGGAGGGGGGTGGGAATGACAGTTGTTTTGTGTACATAGGGAAGTTGTTGGTTGGGGTGATGGTGATAAGGATGAGTGTTTATTGATATGGATTAGTGTTTGATGATGGGGATTAGGGTGAGTGTTTAGTGATATGGATTAGTGTTTGATGATGGGGATTAGGGTGAGTGTTTAGTGATATGGATTAGTGTTTGATGATGGGGATTAGGGTGAGTGTTTAGTGATATGGATTAGTGTTTGATGATGGGGATCAGGGTGAGTGTTTAGTGATATGGATTAGTGTTTGATGATGGGGATTAGGGTGAATGATGATGGTGAGGTTGGATATGGGAGATGCTTGTAAATATATTGATGATTGACATTAAATGTCACTGTTGTTGTTTTTTTAATTTTCATTGCATGTTATTCTGTTAATTGTTCAACTCTGTATGTTGTACATTCCAAAATAATCTTATGATTATAAATTATGAGTTGATTGTAATATGACATACAAATTACATATGAATTACATTCCACAATGTCTTTGTTATTGTATATTAAGACTGGTCATATGGATCAATAAAGAAACTGATTATCTATGGTTTATTGTCTATTCTGAAATATAGAATGACATAAACATCAGTGAATGTTGAATGAAATACACAGCTTGGATAAACAAAACAACAAACTCGAGCAATGACAAAATGTTGATAAAAATTGTTTCAAATTGTGGAGTAGATTGTAACTACAAACACAAAGTGAATAAATATAAACACTAAGGAAAAATATTTTTAGAATATATAAGAAGGCACATCAGGAAGATATATGTGACAGATTAAATGTTACAAAATATCAGATATCAAAAATAAATACAACAGTCATACTCTCAACTGTACAAGTACATAATTACAATGAATTACGCAAACATCTTCATGAAAATGGATAAATACTGCATATGATATCAACTTGAAAAACGGTATGTCCCTAAGCCACTTTCGGGCCCAAGGGACAGAAAACAACATGATGGACTATGCTAAAACTCGGCATAGGGGTTAATCTCAAGGCTTTTTACCAATTCCCCTAATAAACTTTTTGGAAGAATGAAGTTCTAAAAACACCATATATAATGTCAAAGTTCAGGGAATCCCGTTTACCAAAACTTATTCCTCTGCAGGATACCAGATGTCGATGGTCATGCCTGTGCGTCAATATATCCTCACATTTACTCCACCAATAACGTTTTAGGCAGAACAAAAGTTAAAACCCATGAGTCCAAATTTCACATTTCGGCCTCTTCTAGGGTACGTATTTGCCATGATATTGGTCCACGCGAGTTTTTGAAAAAGGTCAATTCTGATTTTCGTCCTTGACCGATTTTCAATATCTTGTGCTCAAGAAATGCCCATTCTTGGCACCTACAAATCTGGGTTTACTCATTCAGCTTCGCTTCAATACAAGTGTACCTGTGCAAATTACTAAATATATCTATCCGGGTCAAGCAAGAGCATAACAAGTCCGACTACACGCGAAAAGTTCACTAACAGGTAAAATGCCTGACTCATGTTAGGTGATGATCTTTAGACCGTTTTGGTTATAGGGTCCGTACCCTGCACACGTTTGTGCGCAGAACACTCAAAAATTATGAAAGGGCGTGTATCACCTTTGGGGGTCATAAAAGAGGCGCGCGCGCCGCTGTCGGCAGTCCGCTCCAGTCAGTTCCATCAGACTTCATCAAATTCAGTTAACCACGCTGGAATTAGCATTAAGTTTTAATAAACATTTTGTACGGACTTAAGATAAGTGATAGATATGTTTGGTTTAACTCAAATTTACGATTAATATTTTATGTGATTTGGAAAATTGTTTGGACTCATATTTTAGGAATTAAAACTGTAATATGTGCAAGTGGATTTGTTTTTATATTACACAAACGTCGATTCCGTTCCCCATGGATTCCGAGCAGATTTAACCTGTGGACAATTGGCCAGACACACGTACGATCGGTGAAATCCCAACACGTACCAAGGGGATAAACCGAACCACATACACAAGGAAGTTATCATGATTTTTCGCTCACCTTGTATTTGAGTTCGCTGCACGGAATGCCTCTAATGTAATATTTACTTATAAATGCGCGCCAAAAACTTGGCCCTCCATAGTATTCAACAAATGTTTTATTTTTATACATGTGAATCATTACGATCAATTTATATCGTTTTTGTACCTGGACCGCTTCCGTCCGTGCCTCAATAACAGGCTCGAACTGTGGTTCTTCGCTGAAAAAGTCATACAATTATATAGACTTCACAGTTTTCATTACTTTCATGGTCATCTATCTTTGTTTAAATACTAGCAAAAAGTAATATAGCGCGTCCCCATAGCTTCCATTTAAGGGTCGATCCGGTTCACACTCCGCAGTCACTTCCGGTAACCATTTTTTTTCTCCAAATCACATATTTTTGTATAAATCTACCAACCTAAGAGTTTCCATGGATTACCACCCATTTTGTAGCTATCACCAATACACATTGATAAAGAGATTCAAACATTTTCGACCGTCTGCTCGTCCATTAGACAGGAAACAAGATTCCAAAATAACTCATTTTCACAATTTTTCATTAACTTATTCTTTTATTTCAAACCTTGATGAAACAACTTACATTCAAAATATAATTCACTTTTTATTTTTTGTCATAGTTGGTTTTATCTGGGACCAATATCGGTCCAAAACGCCGGGCTGTCCAAAGGTGTGTGACAAAATAACCTTTTTTGATATTCCATTTTTCCCCGACTTTTCTTTGAATGTGCATTTAATGCTGTAAAAATCCCAAATTCTCGCATTTCAATGCGCTGTTATTATACTTAAAAGAATCGTGAGACAGTTCACTTTCGTCCGTCTGTCTATTAGACTGGCTTCAAGGCAATATGCACGCAAATTTCGAAAATATCTTTATGCATTTTTCCAAATCTTAATGAAACCACTTATGGACAAGATAAAACTTCACTCTCCTTTTATTATGTGGTCTGCACCATACCCCACACGAATATGTATATGTTGACTCAGGGCAGTGACCAAACAACTCTTTAAATTTCATTTCTACATTTCTTTAAGTAACTATTTAAATGTTACTGTTCATTGTACAAACTCAGTTTCTGTATGTCTTATGCTATGATACTAAGTAAACAAATTGTGAAAGAATGTCGATTTAGTCCCTCTGTCCAATCTCTAGACTGGCTCTAAAGATATTTTAATGCAAATCGTCCCATTTTCTCACAATTTGAAACCTTACTGATATTTGCAAGCTCGATAGGAACTTATTTCTTTTTTATAGTACAGTTGATGTTAGGTACAAATGAAAATTAGACAATTTTTTCTAAATTCACAAGTCTTCAAACAATTCTGTTGAGAGGAGTGTTAAGTACCATGCCAGACCACTTCAAGACTCCTAAGGACCCCTTGAAATATTACGTTTTTGATACTGTCTTCATTTAACACTGATATCCTCCAATCATGTACAATACATACATGTAATACCCCTGTGACAAACAGGAGTCTGAATTGGTCAAAGGTGACAAAAAAAAAAACAGTTTGCATACAAGATAGTTTATTTCTAAGTCAGTACTGAAAGGCATACATGTTAGCATGCTTTTAGATATGTTCAATACCTACCAAATGATACCACATTAGGGTGGATATATGAAAGAACACATGTACACTTAAAACTGTGAATTATATTTATATTATTCATGTAAGTATGTTAATACACTAAAGACAATACAAACTTACACATCATTTATTTTTCATAACAAGCCACAAATAAAATACACAATGCATGACTTGATAATAAATTATGGAAATTAATGAATTGATAGAATTAGATCTGAAACTGACACATAAATACACTGAGGTTTAATGTCGCACCAACAGCCAGGGTCATTTGGCAAATTCCAGTTTCAACAGTGAAGGAAGAGCGAGGCTACATCTGGGTAGAACCATTGACCTTCCATTAGCTAGCTGGACGACTTCCTCACACATGTCCTAGGTGGGATTCAAACCCATAGTGGTGAGGACAAGTCAGAGACCATAACTACTAAGCACAGAGACACATAAACAACACTGAGAAGCTTAAAAATATGTTACATAAAATGCAATATGAAAACTATAAATTTTACTCCATGAAACATGAATCAAGACTTTAAAAAATAATTAAACAGCAGTACGTTTTCAGGAGATATATTTATAAAGAATTTAAATTCTGTGACAAACTTGCTATGAAAGGTAAAAAACACCTGTTTAAAATTACCTAATAAGCCTTTCGTTCAAGCAAAAATGTATACTTTGCAACACCAAAAAATATGGTAAATTTCATGAAACCAGGTTTTTCTAAGTCCACCAGATGCTAAATACAGTCTGAACCTTCCTCTCCTAATAAATTATATTCATAACACATTTCATTTTAATATCTCATTCCTAGCTCAAGTAATTTAGCGGAAACTGCTTTTCAATTTTTAAAACAGTGACATCCATTCCAGCTCCCCAAAATATATATACGAGCTATTATCTAAGATAATAACTTTGCTATGCACCAACGTTGGTAACAATAGATTAGTACAAACTGATGTGATTGACAGTTGATTATTTAGTTCTTGAAAAAATTATTACAAATAAAACAATTTAATACATAAAACAAAGATATATGTGGTGTAGCAACCAACATGTGAAATGAATACAATGACCAACAATGAAACAATACACACACACTTATACATAAAACACACACTGTAAAACACGACATCTTCATGCTGCTTCATTCCACCACACCTTACACTTTGACATCACATACC
The DNA here is from genome assembly GCA_008271625.1 of Lutraria rhynchaena. Lineage (NCBI taxonomy): Eukaryota > Metazoa > Mollusca > Bivalvia > Venerida > Mactridae > Lutraria > Lutraria rhynchaena. The sequence continues at coordinate 74,601 of VIBL01000059.1, forward strand.
AGATTCTCTGTGTTGGGTTAGATGTTCCTGTAACTTTCTATGCTTACAAAAGGCAGGTAAACACCTGAAGAAGAAATCATCCCAAATTAAGAGTAACAAATAAAATCGAATTAATAACAGTTAATTAATAGCACTTTACAAGAAACAGCCATTGAAATAAGCTTTTAGCTGAAATGGGTATATTTAAAGAGGGCATATGTTCATAGAAATTTGAAGCATAACAAAATGTATTACAGTGCAACCTCTCCAGAGCGGCCCTCTCTTGAATGACAATCCTTCCACAAATGAAAGAGTAATGTTCTGGACAAGCTGTTTTAGACAAGTTCTTGATATTTGACCTTAAAATGTGACTTTTCCCATATGTGACTTAGAGCTGCACACATGGTTCTTACATACAACGCACATGCTCTCATGGCAAATATTTATGCCAAGTTATTTCAAAATCTCACGTCTAATAACACAGGAATGGTTTGGACCAGCATAATCCCGATGGATGCACTGAACCAACCACCATAGAGCAGACTAAGCCCAGTTTTTTCTTTGTGTGTACTATTTGGACTTTTTCTTTGTCATCTAAACAAACAAGGGGGCCATGATGGCCCTTTATTGGCTCATCTGAATAAAGATTGTAACTTCTAAGGTTTTCCAGTGATTTGACCTGGTGATCTAGTTTTTGACCTTAGATGACCCATGTTCAAACTTGTCCAATATATCATTAAAACAAACATTCTGACAAAGTTTGATGAAGTTCCAATCATCACTGTGAGCTCTAGAGTTTTAACAGGGTTTTCCAGTGATAAATAGTCAATAAAAAATGTGACCTCTGGAGTGTTAACAACACCCCAGGTGTAGATGCCAGACTATGAGCTCAGGTGAGCTAAAAGACATTTGAATAAGTAAAAATGATGTATATTTCATATAAATTCTATTACTGGTGCTTCTGAATAGCCCCAACCATAGCCTCTATGCTCAGTGACTTTATTCATAGCCAAATTTAATGAAGATCCAATCAAAACTGTATCATCTAGAGTGCTAACAATATTTTTGTTTTATCTGACTGGCTAATTTTTGACCCCAAATAACTCATGTTTGAACTTGTCCAAGATATCATTAAGACAAACTTTCTGACAAACATTCTGATGAAGATACAATCAAAAGTGTGATCTCTATAGTGTTCACTACCCCTAAGTGTGGATGCGAGACAATGGATATTGATTGATCCCTATAGCTCACTGCGCACTATGTGCTGAGGTGAGCTAAAAAGAGTCAATTAAACAATGATTCCCAGGGCTAGGTGAGGTATCCAGTAAAGATATCTGATGATTAAAAGGTTTTTACTGTTAATTGAATAATACACATTTATTTGTAAAACAAGCTTTTACTGTTAATTGAATAATACACATTTATTTGTAAAACAAGCTTTTACTGTTAATTGAATAATACACATTTATTTGTAAAACTACACAACTTCATGTTAGAATAAAATCCCTCTGAGTACAGCACACAAGTTTTAGTATAATACAGGACATTTGCATCTCTACAATTCCCACTTACCTTCACATATTTTGTCCAACTTTGTTGGTATAAATAAGTGTGGTGTTATTACCAACTAGAAAGCTATTAGCTTAAAATAAACAGTTCTTTAAATTTGTTGAACAACCAGGTCAATTCAGCCCATGAAAAATACTGCAACAAGTTTGACCTGTGATGACTGAAATAGAGTAAAATTGAATCATTAAAAATCAATTTTTTTAAATGCATTGCATTTTTTTGTCCCTGACATGAAAACACCTATTTGATATTCTTCACCTCACTGTTTAAAAATAGTATAAGGTGAGAACATTTAACTGAATGTGATTGATATGTTATCATGTATTTTACACGAATAGTTATCTGTTTGTGTTCTATCATGTAATCAAATTAAGCCATCTCCACTCAATTGTATAAACATTAGTTAATTCTAACCACTGGGTTAAATTTGACGTTAGGTTAAATTTTAGGTTAAAGTTTGGAAAAAATTGAATAACACTTTGGTTAAATTCAACCAAATTTATTTGTGATTAGATTTAACCCAAGGGTCTAATGTTAATTAAGAAGCCGTTAAGATCCTCAGATTGTCTGTTTACTGGTCTAAATTGTTGAGGTTGTCAAGCGTTTGGTACTACAAGGGCAGACATCTTGTAGTATCTAGTTAAGTTTTGGTTAACTTCTTAACCTAACCGTAAATTTAACACAGTGGTTAAATTTAACCAAAGTTTAAACAATTGATTGCTGGAATTCTCACATGATATCAAACTTACATTTTCAAAACTGTTAATATGTGAATATCAAACAGAGCAAGCTAAGACTTTGTATTCTTGTGAATTATGATCCATTATAGTATGTTCTTCTAATAATTCTGCAATTTCCTCAAGATTAGTGGCATTTAATATCTGCATGAACTCTTTAACTTTGTATTACAAGAGGGCTATGATGGCCCTGCATCACTCAGCAGAATAAATGCAAATTAACTTCGTAATAAAAAGGCAATAAAGGTACACTTCTGGGCAGATAAAGGGGATCAATAATAAATTTGATAAAGAACCATCAAATGATATTACAAAGAAATATTGGTGATGACCGGAGGATGCTACGGACCAAATTTGGTGATGATCCAATTGGTTCATGAAAAGAAGTCATTTTAAGGTACATTGTATTTCTATTTTTAACTCTAGCAGACCCTAAAAGGGACTAACCAAATTTATTCAAGCAAACGTGAAGGTCCATCCAAGGATACTAAAAACCAAGTATAGTGATGATACATCCATTGGTTCATGAGAAGATGTATAAAGGTATTTCTATTTTAGCCCTAGCAGCCTCTAAAAGGGGCCATTTTTATTAGAGAGGACCATCTAAGGATGCTACAAATCCACCCACTGATTCATGAGAAAGTCATTTTAAGATATTTCTATTTTTAGCTCTGGTTGCCCCTAAAAGGGGTCAACCAAATTTATTTGAGCAAACTTGACAGAGGACCATTTAAGGATGATACAAACCAAGTTAAGGGATGATCCATCCATTGGTTTATGAGAAGATGTTTAAAGTTTTTTTCTATTTTTAGCTCTAGTGAGATTTTTAGTCAAAATCATGAAAATGCAATATTGATATCATTGTTAATATATTTATCCACAAGGAAAGATTTCACACTGAGGTTTGCTGAAATATGCAAAATATATTTTTCTTAGTAACACATAGACATTATGGTATATGTTAATTAATATACTATCCCATTTCAGGGACATTACTGTGTTCAAATGAACACACAAATTTCATTTATTTTTCCAAATAGCTTGAATCATAAGCATATTTAACCATGTAGGAGGGATAACACTGAAAGCTATATGGAAAAGTTACTTTGATGTATTGTGCAATAGCTGTATCAATAAAAGGTAGAGCTATGCTCCAGACATTTTTGGGACTGTTCACCTTCAATGGTAACCTTCATATTTGTTGTGCATGTATTTGTCTTACACAAAACATTCCACCTCATAATGGCGATCATTTTTGTCCAGTGATTTGAAAATCATCAGAAGTTACAGTGCACACAAGGTGTTCCAGACCATTTTTAATATTTTACCTTTAATTGTGTCTTGGACTTACGCGTTTCCAGCTTGTGTCTTGCATGAGTCACTCTCCCAACATGGTGAATATTTGTGCCAATTTCATTGTAAATCAACCTACAAATGCAGTGTTACAGTTTTGATAGCTATATGCTGTAGAAGATATTTTTTGACAGCTTGCCTCGATGTGTTACATTGATTTTTGTACTACAGACATAATGCCTTAGGCTATAAAAAATTACCTTTGTAAAGGGTTACTTGACCAAAAACCTTCTTTTCTAATTTTTCTAAGCATACCTTTCTTTCTTTAGAAGTGTTATTCATTCCAAACATTTTCGTACTTTGGATTTTGCCATTAACTTCAGGGTTGGTGAAAACAAACTAACCATAAACAGGACTGCTTTCTTTCTGGTTTTCCCTGAAACACATTATCATAACAGTCATTTGAGAACCACACAATCATGACATATAGACTATATGCCCCCTGAAGCCCCTAATGAGGATATAAAAATATACCAGCAATCAGTTGTTATCAGATGACAAATTGTGGATCAAATTTAAGCTTGTACTAGGTGTGTCCAAGAAATTAAACTATTTCAGGTAAGCATGTGATCGGAATTCTCTAGAAGCCTTATGAATACATTCTAGGAAGTCTTGCTATGAACCTGCAATTATGATACGGAAAATGTTATAGTTTTAGCATTTTTAAATATATGTCAATGCGTCTGCATCATATAATTATGCTCAATAAAACACACCTGGCCAAATTGAGCCCATGCTGTTAAGTCACTTTTGAAAAAAAAGAAGAAAAAATGTTGAAAGTTGCAGCTGTGACTCACTCTATTGTCAGAACCAATTTCAACACAGGATTATAATTTGATCAAGCTTAGTAGAGAACCACTAGACGAAACTATGTAATAAATATCTAACCTCTAGTATATGAGCTTTTGGCCAGCAAGATTTTTAAATGTTTCCAGTAAATATGTCTATTTAACACAATTGACCACTAGGATGGGGCCAATTTTGACCTCAAGGGCATAATTTGAACAATATCATTAAAGGACCAAAAGACAATGCAACACACCAAATTCTAAGCTTTAAGCCCACGGTTTGGCAAAAAAAGTTGAAGGTTTCCCCTTTATAATTTTTGTAAAACAGGTGACCCCTGGGGCTGGGCCAACTTTGACCCCAGGGACATAATATGAACACTATTGATCAAGGACGACAAGACTACGCAACACACAAAATATTTAAGCTCTAGGTCATGAGGACTTTTACAGATTTTCCATACATAAGTATATGTAAAACAAGTGGCCCCCTGAAGGGGCCAATATAAACCTCAGGAGCATGATGTGAACAATCACAGTAAATCACACACCAAATATCTTAATCCAAAACTATGTGATTTTGACCAAAAAGATATTTAAAGGTTTTCCTTATAATCTATGTGAAATAAGTAACCCTAGGTTATCATTCGTAAAATCTCGGAAGAGGACCATCCAATGAACATTGGATCCTGTGAGGTTTTGTTTCAAAGATTTCATCAGAAACATCTGTTGACAGGGTGATTACTACAGCTTATCATGAGCACTTCTCACTCAGGTGAGCTATAAAGAATATATAACAGCTTGAACCACAGTTAAACAAAGGAGATAATATGATAGCATGTATTTAAAAAAAATTTATTCACATATGAAATGCACTTCATTGAAATGATCATAAACCATATTTATGGTTATGAAGGCTTCGAGTTCTTAAAACAAGTTCAAATGGGCAGCAGTAATTTACATTTCTTAAAGGAAATAGAAATAAAATTTGCATACAGCCTTAATTCATTATTTGCAAATAATTTAATTTTTTTTAACCATTCAGAGTGTAAATGTTATTATAATTTCAGTAAGTGTTCAAAACAGTTTTTTTTTGTTCATTTGTGTACAATTGACATCTAAGTGTGATGTGAGTTCAACTTCGTTTAAATTACATATGCAGACTATTGAAAACATGAGCACCACCTGTTGTGCCAACACTCGTCTGTCAAGGGCAATGACTAAATAAAAAAGCAATTTCGACCAAAATTCTACGTTAAAAGGGGGCATAACTCCAAAAATATTGCTTTCAGAATAATCCCCCTTGTCTGGCAACTGCACCTTGTCATGATAATCAAGCATTCCAAGTGTTGCGTTGATACCATTAAAAGTGTTTGAGTAATGGGCTACATTAAAGTTTTCGCACGATAACAAAGTTGACAACGACATAGCAGCCACAGCGATCATAACAGCTCAACTTTCTCTTCAAAATAGACAAGCTAAAAATTATTTTGTTATCAAGTGCAGGAAGACAATTTTTCAGAATATCACTGAGCTAATATCACCATCATTATCATTGATTAAACCATTATGTATTGTATTAATTATTATCATACTTACCTGATACTTTGAAAACAAGAAAGCCAATCCACATATTCAACATTAATGCCCACAGTGGTAAAGTAATCTAAAATTTTAAAAGGAAATTCAAAGACTTGTTTGGGTATCTGAATACTTCAGAGTGATTTTTCTTTCTTTGTTTTGATCGGACAGAAGGACCCATCTAGGAATTCTTAATGGCAAAAGATGACAAAGTTTCTGAATTTCAGACTACATTTTTTCCAGTATTTCTCAGCAGACTAACAATACCTAAGATTTCGACATTATTTGCACATATTTGATCCTTATCATTAGTATATCACGCATACTCAATGTTATACAAATAATGAGGTACATATTGACAGGCTTTCTAGCAGTACAATGGAAAAACCAGGGAGGAAACTAGGAAAATAATTTACAGAAAACTAGGAAAAAGTAGGAATGTTGAGAGGTTTGTTACCTTTGCAACCTCTTTTCAATATAATTACCACAAATATATGCAATAGGACTGTTTAGCTCACAGTAACTGTGCCTCTGCCTCTCAGTCACTTGTGGGCATCATTTAATTATGCATAGTCCAATCTTCTCATCATCGGCCACTGGCTGGACCATAAACCAATGACATCTGACCCCATTGTCAGCAACACACACTAAACATCCTGATCGACTTCCACTACAATTTAAACTCTTTAACACTTTAAAAACATTATGGCATTTTTTCCAAAATTTAAATTACATATTTGATAAAAACTAGGAATACTAAGAAAACTTAAAAAAAATTGTAAAACTTTCTTTCTTATACTTACACCTTACATTGGAAGGAACATTGTAACATTAGATACCAATGCGTTAATCAAATCAATTTGTTGGTAATTATTCAATCATGCTTAAACGTTTACAAAATTGTGTCAACATGCCAGCTATACTCATGTCCCATTAATTCATGAGCATAATCATTGAACAAAGAACATTAGAAGTTTAAGCACAGTCAGAATATGAATTGTTTCAGTGAGAAAAGTGTCAGTATAACAGTCTTCGTGCTAAACCAAAAGCCCTGGCCCTGTAAATTGTGTTTTCAGGCTAGTGGTGAATTCTTTTCAATAATACATACATGGTTTCAGCTAATACTTAGAAAAAATTAGTTTAGACACCAAGTTCTCATCTGTTTCTCATGCACTACAACCAACTCATTTATTCTATAATGATATTTATTAAATTTTCAGTTTTAGCACATTAAAAATTTTGAATTAAATAGAAATAATAATAGAGATATCTATTCTAGGCAATTATAAATATTTTTCAGCGAAAATAATCAGATAATACAGCCAAAATAGCAGCTATTAAGTATTTTCCACTCTAAATTATTATGGAAACCAAAATATGATCTTGCGAAATTACGTGACAAATTGAAATTAGGTCGATCAATGTAGTGAATTTTTTCTGCTACTAAACTGTTATTCAACATTCAGTAAACAGAAATTTAACTTTAAATGAACAACTAATGACTTTCTTAGAACAAAAATTCACCATTCGTTGACAAAAATTCACGATACTAGAAAGTAGAAGATTTAGATCTATTTAGGTAAGAATCAAACCGCATTCGGGTCAGAATTCTCAATATATTTATATTCTTAACATACACCAATTATATTTTTAATACGATCAAGAATTTATGCTATAATAGCATATATCGAACTATTCAGTATATGCTTACAAATTATACATACTTTGAAAGATTTCCTAATGCTCCTGCAACTGATTCTTAAGTTGATTTCAAAATGGCGGCTCCCCAACTTCCTCCCCGATATTTCATGACGTCATCCTATTTTTAACTTTCCAAATATGGTCTGCCCAGCGTAGACCATCCTTCATGTGCTATTCACCTCGCAAATTCCAAGATCTATCATTAGGTGAATAAAACCAAGTATCCATCGATTAATGCGAGTGAACTTATAGAAAATTTGTCTTCTTGTCGTTTTGGCTTCTTGCACTACTGTACTTCCGCCCGTAACTAAGACAGTGACGTCTAACGTAGGATTTACGTAATTGACGTCAGATGACGTTTAATATATTCAACGACTACAAAGTCAGGTCAGTAACAGAATTTTAAATGGTCGTCGAATCTTTTAAACTATTGCTTTTCCTCTTTGGCAGATTCCCAACGCCAAAAGGGTCTACTCCTGCAGTCGTATTATGCTGTTTTCTCTCGCTTTAGCAAAATAATAATCCAAACAGTTGAAGGTCTGATGCAAGGTAGCGTCTATACCTAAACTAAATGTTGACACTAAATTCGATTCAAATCACAGATGTGGTGCACGTGTCTAATATCAAAAACCATCAATATGATTTATTAATAAAGCTATTATTGTACTGGCAAAATCACGGATGTATCTGGGAATTTTCTTCAGATATCACAATACTGTTTATGATTAAATAAGATCAAAATATGATTTTATTTATTTAATAAATTGGCATTCGTAAAGCTAGCTATGGGCACAAGTTTTCGACAATAATATGGAATCTGTTTTGTGAACGAACCGGATCTAAATTTGTCATAATGTCAACAGAACTAGGAATATGAAATAAAAACAAAATATGGCTGATTATTTATTCAGTGGTGGCTACTGACGCCGAATTTTCGTCCGATGCAGTATTTGTTGTATTGCACTATCCAAAATTTGGACAAAATTCCGGACTCGCCGAGTTACGTAACTTACTATTCTTTTCTACGTTCCATAATCGGTATCTCGGTCAAGTTGAACAATACCATAGAGGCCGTTATCATGCGGCAATAGTTCAAAGTTCATTAATTTCGCGACAGTAAGACGGAGCCACATGTTTTGGAAAAGCCATCTTGGTTTTGTGGATTCTTTGAGATCTAAAGCCATATGAGTTATAAGGCGACACAAGATGGTAGGAGGGCGGATTCTAATATGACTCTGGTTCTTTGGCGGTTATTTTGTGAGATTACTGATGTTCGGCATGTGGCGTTTGTTGACAAAAATGTCCATGTTTTTTGTCGTTACAAAATGAGTTTAGCCCTATGGTCATGTCTGTAACGAAATACATTTCCTCATTAGCTGTCTGTGACTTCGCATTCGCATCCTCTAACATCAGTTTATCCATCAGTACTCTATGAGTACTTTTTCATAAAGGAGAATATTTATTTGGCGATTCTTCAGATGAAGGTTGACCGTTATCTGACTAGGAAAGTGTAAATTCCATAGGAGGGGAATAAATTGTTCAATACCTTCTCCCTGATTGGTGAATGGGTCTTGGACTAACAAGATTTATTATTTCTTCAGTAGCCTGTCATATTTCTAGTGCAAGATTCTGTTGCTTTCTTGTGGCCTCAATTCCCTCATGTCCAGATTCTCTATGGAGGTATGTAAAAGAATACTCTTTTGCTCCACACTAAGACGTTCTTTTCAGGCTTTCTATGGAATGTTCAATAACAGTGGTCACTTCTGTATATGAAGCCATAATAATACATAATTACATGCCTGCAACAATCGCCACTAGTATTGAGGGTTCTCATGTCTTTACACCTTTCATAGGCCCATCTTGAGAAATTTTGAAATGATAGGTGAGGCAAGAAATTAAAGTGTGGCAATAATCAACAATTTTCAAATTTTTGTGCTCCATTTGACTATAAATAACCTGGAAATGGAGAAATCATTTGATCTGTAATAAGGTATGAAATCAATGTATATACAATGTTTTATTATTAGATTCTAAACTAAGAGGGTTTGTTGTTCCCGTTGTACGGTTTGAGTCTATCGTGATGTACTACTTTAACTGGAGATTTTGGTTCCTTTTGGATCCTGAAAAGGCAATCATTATTTTTTTTAAATAATGACTCTAGGACCCTTCAAATTTCAACTTGTGGAAAAACCTTTTCGGAGATTGATATAAAACACAAACACACAAGAATTACAACTATTCTGGGCATTTATTTTGCCAGTTTTTCAAAATGAATTCTTTCAAATGATCTAAAAATACACAAACATGTCAAGCTATTTTCCTTTCGTCATCAGCACAGATATCTGAAAAATAAAGAAAACATTGTCCCCTAATATGTTTAAATGTAACAATTATTGAAATAAGCTTTCGAAATATTATTATCTTGCTTAATTTAAAACTGATCAGTACCATTCATTAAAACATTCATTATAATGGGTCATATGATATATCATCTATAAGCTGTCCTTTGGATCATTGGATAAAGTTACATTACAGTATTTCAACGTTTTCAACAATTTACACTTTCGTTTTATATAGAACAGCTTCAATGGTTACAATTATTAAAGAAACCGTGCTAAATATGCATCTTTTCATACAGAGCGGTTGTTTAAGCAGTCCTTCTTAGAATAACAAAAAAAAAACATTAATTATCAGAACATGGTGAATAACGATAGACCTAAAGTAAACGGACATACCTCTATAGTCTCCATGGATACCACTCCCACAATATACACCCATAATGCCACCTAAACAATCACTATCATCATCAACAGCAGCAGTAATTTGAATACCCTTAATTTGGTCAGCCTTGATGTATTCCCTGAGTTCGTCTGAAATTTCAGAATAAAAGTGTTTTTGTAGATGATAAAATACGAGTAACATGGAAATTCTAATGTGTACGTTGTTGATAAAACAAATACAAAAACATATTAATGAATTATTTTTCCATTATATATGTTTCTTCAACTATGGAACTGAAACTACATTCTAATTGTTTAGTTTGTGTCTATTTGAACTCAAATTAATCTACTTGTTTATGATTTATTTTTATTTATTTTTTATTTTTTTGCGCACATGCTGTATTTTTATGCAGTTTCATTTCAAATTATACAATGTGGTCAGAACTATGCGTACCACATTGGTTCACGTTTTCTCAATCATCAATTATTCAAAGGTATTTAGAAGGCGATTAATGTTAACTTACTAAGTAATTTCATTCTTTCAACAAACGCCTGGCGCCTCTTGTTGACAATCTTCTTTGTTAGTTTGAGCTCAGCAACTTTGTATTGTTCGATGCTTATTGGAGCATATTCCATCAACTGTTTGGCTAGTTTAAAATCGCTTTCTCGTGTTGATGAAATTTCAGCTCCTAAAATAAACGTGCAAATAGCGTATATCTTACATACATGGAAGTCAGTAAGCAACACTTTAGGTATATATAACGAAAATCTACTTTCATTTCGTCCATAATATAATATTCAGTTTTAATCATGTTATCAAATAGAACATGTCATACAAGACATTGCATTTTGCATTTTTTTATAACAAAACACGAAGTTCAGTCAATTTGAAACAACTTGATGGGTTACTCATTGTATGAAATTATCTCGAAAAAAAGTGAAATTCTTAATTCATTTCCTTTGATTCACCTACCGTTAGGACGACTAATGCTTAGCATGTAGAAAATATAGCTTGGAAAGCTCATCTCAGCGCATGCTTGGATGGTAAACTCTGTGTTTTTGAATGTGTATTTTCTCACTGGCATGGTGACAACATTGGATGGATCAATAAGGCCTTCGGGACCTAAATGATATATAAATGTACATACAAGTTTATTTGAGTATTAAGTTAATTTCGGCATGTGAAAGGTTTGTTTTTCCAATATTCAAATTACAAACAAATAAATCTTAGAAGTAGTGTTAGTAATACGTACATGAACGTATAGTGGTAAGCTGTTAATAAAACTTTTACTTATATTTATACTATAAAATGTTCTCTTTAGATCAAAGTGCAATTTCGAATACAAAGAACAATAACGGTTTATTTTGTGAAAAATCATGACTATTCACCTCGCAAATTCCAAGATCTACCATCAGGTGAATAAAAACACGTATCCATCGATTAATGCGAATAAATTTATAGAAAATTTGTCTTCTTGTCGTTTTGGCTTCTTGCACTACTGTACTTCCGCCCGTAACTAAGACAGTGACGTCAAACGTAGGACGTTACGTAATTGACGTCAGATGACATTTAATATATTCAACGACTATAATGCCGGGTCAGAAACAGAATTTTAAAAGGTCGTCGAAATCTTTTAGTATTTTACTCTTCCACTTTGGTAGATTCATTACTTATCAAGATACAAAGCTGAACTACTTTTTGTGATTAGCATGAACTAGGCTTGAGTGATGGCTGACAAATATTTTCCATTGAAGTTAAGGAATTACCGCATCTATATATCGTGTCGTCAGAGATACACTGACCGTAACAGATTTAGCAGTCCATCAACTAAAAATGTAACGATGACCCTATACTTGACGGAAGCTAATGATAATAGCCTATCAAAATTATACATGGAAACTTGGATCAAAATAATGTATTGTCCCAGCGGCAACAAAATGTCAAAATACATGCTTTGTGAACAATACAGATATCTCGGTATTTTTGCATGCCTTAATTTGGCTAAAAGAAACATCCTACAACTGACGCGATACCAGTTTGATATACATGTAGACATCCATAAACTTACACTCGTATTTGATCACCAAGAGGCATTAAATCATAACTAGCACCTTGTATCACCTTAAGATATAATAAGAAAAAGACAAAGTCGGGACGTTATATACAATGTATTATCAAATGTTAATGCTTTCCGGTTTGAACACTATGATACAATCAGTGCAATCAGTTTTCGCAGATGTTCGTCTTATAAACATTACCAGAGATTACCCCTTCCCCTAGGACTGGTGATAGAATAGGGAGGTAGCACGTTGAAGAGATGGTGCATAATGGTGGCTTAAAATGGCCGCACGGACCACTGACAATGCATATACATGTACATCAGTTACGACTCCCGAAATGACAACTTGGGCACCAAGTTAGATTATCGTAGTCCAATTCAAAACAACGAAGCAGATATTCCGTCTTTTCCATCCGAAAAATCGTCCATTTTTTAGTCGAACGCGACCTCGCAGCACCAAATCAAACAGAATTACCATACTAAATACACTTAAAACAACAGGTACAGTAATGACAACGCATGCTTACCATAAATATTACTAAAATATCCCCGATCAAATGCAAAAATATAATCCAGGATTGTGTTTTATTCACGTACAGTTCAGAACAATAGTCGCATTGACTGAAACTTTAAATACTAAGTATTATGATTCAGTGACCTTTTCCCCGTAATTGTTTGAAAGCAGGCGTGTCATTGGTTGAAGTTCACAGTATTATAATGGTGTAGAGAGGTGGAAATCTATAACGGAGTCGACGATTTTGTTAATTTTTCGTGAGTAAAACATTCCTGAATTATTCTACACTACACTGTAAATTCTTCCCAAAATAATAGTTTATTGATACAGAGTTGGTACAGAACTACAGAAGGGTTGCATTTGTTTTTCATATTGGCATATTTTTCTCATATTGTCCATATTGAGAATGTTCAAATTCATTAAGAACATTGATAATGAAATCAAAATTGAAACCTTCATAATGTTCCAGTATATAATATACAGTACAACCCCTTAAAACCGGACTCCCTTGAAATCGGAATTCTCTGAAAATCCGACGATTTTTTCATATCTAATGTTTTTCTCTTCTATAATCAATAGTTCTTTGAAGACTGGAATTCTCAAAAAACTGGACATTTGGCCTAGCCCGGAAATGGTCCGGTTTTAAGGGTTTATACTGCACCATTGCTATGACTTTATTCCATATCTTGAGGTTGTGTTTATCATTGATGTTAGTGTTTTACTCAGTAATGTACACCATTGGCTTTTTTTTCGATATAACCCCCAATGTTGTTGAACGGTGTAAAATATATCTGAAGATTGTGTTGCATAATTTGTAGCCATTATCGGAAGTAACGACTGATTGTAGAGTATATTATTTGTAAATGTACATACGGTCCATTTTATGAATAGATAGCATGTTAACATTTGCTTTCAAGATTTACAACATTCAATTTTGGAGTTGGTATAATTCATATTTTGTAAATAACGTTGGTATGCTTTCGTAAGTGAACTATTAAATGTAAAATATAACCCTTCATATTTCGAACAGTGATTTAGTTAGATTTCGTCCATTATTGTATAATATAAAATACAAACACATAGTTTTCAAAACACTCCGGGGATTTATTTTGCCAACTTTGAAATTTCTTTAAAATACGCTACACACACAGAGACACATAAACGTATCAAGCTATTTTCCTCTCTTCCTCTGCACACATATCTGAAAAAATATAGAACAAAAACATTAAACTATGATTAAACGCCATAATCATTTTTGTTGCTGTTATACCATGACCTTGTCTATTTTGAAACTGATCTGTAAACTGTAACATATGGAGGTAATTTAAAAAATCTATAATCTAAAATGTAACGCTTGAATCATTAGATAATGTTACACTATGGTATTAGAACCTTTTTGACTGTATTTGATAAAAAAGATTTTGACTGTATTTGATAAAAAAAGATAATAAAGAACACGCGTAAAATTCGTGTATTTTCATATGAAATGATTCTCTGTTTAAGCGCTCATTTCTTGAAGAATAAGAAAGTTAATTTCCTATAAACCATATTAGTACATGTACATGTATATAAGTGTTTGAACAAGGTGACCTAAACTAAAATGTTATACCTCTATAGTCTGCATGGATACCACTCCCACAATATACGCCCATATTGCCACCTAAGCCATCACAATCGTCATCATCATCAGCAGCTGTTATTTGGATCTGTTTTTGTTCATTTGCGGTCTTCAATACCTGACTGTCGATTTGATCATCTTTCATGTCAACTTTAATGGATTTCATCAATTCGTCTGGAAGAAAACATGTGAGAATGTGTTTTAAGATGACAAATTAACAATGCATTTCTATACCCGTGTACAATTTTGAAAATACAAAATCTAAGATTATCTAAATAAATTATTGTACCATAAAATTTGTTCCTTCAACTATTTGGCTAAGTAACTTTTGCTATTGGAATTATAAAATCAAATTATTGGAATGTTTAGAATAGGTCTAGTATTTCCAATGGGTATTTGTTTAATAGCAATCTATTTAACAACTAGAATGCAAGATACATCGAAAAGAAATCTATACGCACGTTCTTTTTTTCATTTTCTTTTTGGACGTTTGCCTAAAAATGTATTCTTATTTGGGAAATATTGATTATTTACTCTAATATTATTTCCTCAAAGTATTTAGGAGGATGTTAATTTCGTGCAAACTTACTTTGTATTTTCATGCTTTCAACAAAAGCCTGGCGTTTTCTGTAGGCAATTTTTCTAACCAGTTTGTGCTCAGCAACTTTGTATTGTCCAACATTTATTGGAGCATATTTCATCAGCTGTTTGATTATTTTGAAATCCCTCTCTTGCGTTGATGAAATTTCAGCTCCTGGAAATAAACGTGCTTGTAAATTATTTTTAGTGTACACGGTATTCGCTGAATAACAGATTTGGTAAATATGATAATAAAATATCTATTTTTATTTCGACTACAGATTTTGTGATACCAATAGAACAGACATGTGATACAAGACAAAAATTACATTTTTAAAATATAGGCCTAGGATGCGACCAAACCAGCTCCAATCAGACAAAACAGAAGTTGAAATGAATATAAGAAAAAGATTCCTAGAAAAATATACACTCTAATTTATAATAAACCAACAAAATGAAATAAACTAAAAAAGATAGAATACGCATTCATTTTGATAGAAACCGTACAAGTGATAAAAAATCATAGTATATTTATTATGTTAACCTACCGTTTGGACGACTAATGCTTAACATGTAGAAAATATGGCTTGGAAAGCTCAGCTCAGCACATGCTAGGATTGCATACTCTGTGTTTTGGAAGGTATATTTTCTCACTGGCATGGTGACAAATTTGGATGCATCAATTGGGACTTCTGGACCTTAACGAATTAAAAAAATGTATGTACATAGATTTACACGGAATAAAAAATTAATGAAAATGTTAACTTAATTTAAGCGTGAGATAATAACGCTTTACACGTATAATCTAATTTCATTCAGAATAAATAATCATTTACTTTAAATCATAGTTCGCTTTAGATCAAAGCGCAATGTCGAATATGCAGATCTATGACAGTTTAAATTGTAATAATAAACATAAAAATCACCTCGCAAATTCCAAGAACTCCCATTTGGAGAATAAAACAAAGGATCCATCGATTAATGCAATAAAAAATTGAAAATTTATTTTCTTGTAGTTTTGGCTTCCTGCGCCCTTGTACTTCCGCCCGTAACTAAGGAAGTAACGTCGAACGTATGACGTTATGTAATTGACGTCATATGACGTTCTATATATACAACGACTATCAAATTGCGTCGGTAACAGAATTTCAACTATAGAATTCCATTTACTACGCTTTATTATACCCCCCGCACAACAAAGTTGTGGGGGTATACTGGTTTCAGGTTGTCCGTCCGTCTGTCCGCCCGTCTGTAGACGAAATCTTGTGCGCGCTTCTCCGAAACGGCTGGTTGGATTTGTATAAAACTTGACTAACACATTTGGCGTTAGTTCTACTTGTGCATAACATAAAAATAATATATAAATCTATTTTCACGGAGTTACGCCCCTTTTTTATTTGTCAATCTTGTGTGTGTGCTTCTTCTCCAAAACGGCTTATGGGATGTTTATAAAACTTCACCAGTACATTAGGCTTTAGGTCTACTTGCGCATATTTAAAAAAAATATTCGGATATATTCTCACTGTGTTATGTCACTTTTTTATTTGTCTATAGACAAAATTTTGTGTGCGCTTCTTCTCCGAAAAGGCTTTTTGGACGTTTATAAAACTTTAGTATAATATTTTGGCATTAGGTCTCCTTGTGTATGTTGTAAAAAATATTCGGATTTATTCTCACGGAGTAATGTCTCTTTTTTTATTTGTCTGTAAACAAAATCTTGTGAACGTCTCTTCTCCTAAATGGCTTGTTCTAAATTATTGAACTTTTAAAAAGGGCTCTGCGGGGGGGGGGTATTTAATCACCTTCAGTGATAGTTCTAGTTAGATTTATTACACCTCAAAATACAAAATACAGCGATGAAACAACTATGACATGGAAAGAAATATCGAAGTTCAAGGCCATAATTCTACCAAAAAATGACCAAATCACAAACCCTTACAATAAGCACTGGGTCACTTGATGACAATAGTTCCATGAAAGTTTGATCAAAATCCCTTGAGAAATAAGAGTTGTGCACAAGTGGGTATTTCTCCATATATTGCATATGTGTAAAATAAACAAAGGGCCATAAATCCACTAAAAATGATCAAATTACAAAACCCTAACAACATTAGTTGGATCACTTAATGACAATATTTCTATGAAAGTGTGATTGAAATCCCTTAAAAATGTAGGAGTTGTGCGCAGAAGAGTATTATTCTTTACATTACACGCACAAGGTCGCAAAATACAAAAAAGGGCCATTATTCCGCCAAAAATGATTAAACCCCAACATATGCTGGGGTACTTAGTCACAATATTTCTGTGAAAGTTTGGTCGAAATCCCCCGAGAAATGTAGGAGTTGCACACAGAATATTACAAGGTCAAAATAAACAAGTAACTGGTTTTGTCGGGAGCATATACTCCGCCTTGACTCAATATAGTAATTAATCTGTATAACTGTCACACATGTATACAGAATTTCATTCACATGGCCCGAATAAAGTTTGCTATTGTAATATCAAGATTTTGCAACATGTTCTTTACTATTAACATTACCACAGCGACCAGAATTGTAACCCCGGGAGACAACAAAAGTATGATTCACCCATCTTGAACAGAGAAAAAGTTATAACAGAATCAATACCTTAGTGAATATTTTTACTATTTCCATTACCATAGTAACTACAATTCTACCCATGGGAGAAAACAAAATGACATGCATAATATACACATTGCCACCGATTCACATACTAACTTTCATCATCCTAGGTTGTTTAACTGTTGAGTTACTGCAGGATCCAGATGTTCTGGCCACATTTTTACTAATTCTGTTATCATAGCAACCACAATTCTTTCGCGATGGAGAAAACAAAATGACGTGCATAATCTATACATTGCCACCAATTCACATACCAACTTTCATAAAGCTAGCTTGTTTAGTTATTGAGTTATCACAGGATCCAGTTTTGAGCGGACGGACGGACGGACAGGCAGACAGACCGACTGACGTTGACAATAGTTCTGTGAACGTTTGGTTGAAATCCCTAGAGAAATGTAGAAGTTGCGCACCGAATTCTTATCTTACTTTGTGTAACAATGTCCTTGACATTTGACATAAGGATGCTATTTACAAAATTTGGTGAGAATCTGTCAAATAAAACATAAGTTATTGAGCGGAAGCCATTCATTGACGCCTGCTGGCAATTTAATAACCAGATTTTCCTTTGAAAACCTAGTAAAAAACAACTAGGCAATAGTACACACTAAACATCTAAGCTATTAGCTATGCACTTTCGGTAAAGAAGATTTTTGACGGTTTTCTATGTAATTTTGTACATGAAAAATTACAACACCAGGTGCATAATTCGAATAATATTGGTAGTGAAACACGACGATGCCACGCACCAAATGCGGTTGTGAGATTCAAAGGATCTATAAAGTAAAGAAACAGTAAAATTTCATTGACTTTATTCATGTTTTCTTATCAAAACAATAAATAGTATTTTTTGTAAAATCAAGACTTTTCTACAAACAAATAGGATATTTTTAGACAAGAAAACAGGGAAAGGGCGTAAGAAAAAATGGTACAAATATACACAAAATTAATCAAACTTATTACAAGTCATAAACTGGCAAATCTTAACAATAACTTGACTTGGTATTACCAAAATGTGAGTAGGTAGATAGATTTTTGCATTGTTGCTTTTAACGTAATCATGTCTCCCAATTCCTTAAGTAATCCCATTAAAAATTGGACTTGACTGAAAAATAACATTGTTTCTTGGGAAATGTGCCAAACTATCTAAGGACAGTCATAAAAATGCGCCGAAAAATCATACTTTAATAACGTAGCTTTATTCCAAAAATATGAGAATCAACAAATGTGTTGAAATTTTGTGTTTGAAAGTTAAATTCAAAATACAATTTACAAAAAATTACCCCCCCCCCAAAAAAAAACTACCATGTATATCAGACTTCTGTTAAAGTCATAGTAATTAGTTCACAATGAAAGTTAGCAAGACGTGAAAATAACAAGACAGCTGAATGTGAAGACTCTTACTTTAAATACATTTAATAGCAAGGATTAAATAGAAAAGATGGTATTAATGAGGTTTCATACATAATTCACTTGTATACAAATTTAGCACATAACTTGTGACAAAAACAAAACAAAATAAGTTAATTCTTCATTTTTCTAGTAATCAGATGCAAATGTTCAAAACTTAACTAGTGACAAAAACTGCCTTCAGAGCCAAGTCTAAACCTTCAAGCCTCTGATTGGTTAGTTCTAAGCAAAGTTTTTAAGATAATCAACAAAATGGGTTAACTCACATTAATAGCTACTAACCCAGGTGATAAACAATTCACTGTATTTGAGCAACAAAATCCATTAACTACAACATAATACCAAATAAAGTATCTATTAAAATAAACCGTCATCTCATTTTGAACATAAAAGTTTTGTGGGTCAAATAATTCAACAATAGGATTAAGACACGTTTAAAAAAGTACAAAATAATCATCTGGGTTCAGTTCTGTAATCAATGACAATTTCTGGATATGAACTATTCCCAAATGATATACTGGTAACCTAATATCATTCTAAATAAGGATTTATCACCAGATGAAATAAAAAAAACAAAAACATTTCTTAACATAAACACATCTTATACCAAAGAACATGATTATGTCTACATTGAGACAAAGACTGCAATTTTACAGCAAAGAATTAAACAAGAAACTGAGGACTCGCAGAACAATGTTACCCTGGTACAGATAAACAAATACATAAAATCATCTCCCTTTATTTTGCATGACTGTTGAAAGTAATAATAGGAAATACAAAATGGTTGTTTTATATGTAATAGATTCAGAATTTACATAATGATATACAGTCATACCTGTGAACAAAGGCCTCTAAAAAAGAGAGAGACAGATGAAATATAGCTTTTAAGCACACATACCCTGTATTCAGAGGGTGAAAGTAGCTAAACTTTGACCTTTTTTTTTACTTTAAAGCCTCTCTTCACAGATGACTGTTAGCATAGGTTGACAGAAGTTAACCAACTTATTTCCTCAAACAGATAAATAAAAAGCCCCATATAACAGGTCAACAAAAAGATCATACATCAGCTAATGTCTACAGATAACATTTGATTTCTTGGCATAATTGTATAACATCACAAGTCCTGTAAAACAAACCATCCTTAATACTTCACAAATTGATTTAACAAAATCCTCAAGAGTAATTATAATACAGTAACAAAAGAATTAAAAATTCACACAAAAATACAAACGTATACCATTAACATGATTCAGCATCGGCAACATACATCATTGTCACCACATTTAAAGTAAAACTTCCTTGTCCAGCATGACAACCAATTTCGCAATACAGCTCTGCTTTATTTATGTACTGAAAATCTTGCCCAAAAATTAATCACACTTGCATTGAGCAAGTGGGGTTTTATGAAGCTTTCTAGATATTTTTACTCAGAGGGAAAAGGATACTTCTTGCTTAAGAAGCTTTGGCATTTAATATCATTGATGTGTACACACAATCCTTTATGCATATTAATATAAAACATTGATTATTTTTTTTGCATTAGGCTGTCCTGATGTTGGTTTGCAGTCATGCAAACCAAACATTAAATAGTGAGAAGGTAAGCATTTTTTTTTGTTAACATATGCATGTAGCGAAAACAAAAGCTGAAGTAAAGAACAAAGTTTTGTCAAAATCACTAAAAACTTTCGTAATTTTTGAATGGGTCCATCACATGACTGCAAACTAACAACTTTTTAAGGATGGCCTTTAGTGAAGGTATACACATTACTTTTGGATAGTCTAAGCAAGAAATATCAAATGACAAAATTGTTTAACTTTGAAAAGCTCTGTTATAAAGCGTTTGATCTCCAACATGTCTATTTACAATATATGATATACATATAAATAATTTCTTTGCTGAAGGCTTGAAACTTTGATGAATAAATATATGACTGGTCATGCAAAATTCTCCATCTATTTCATAAACTAAAACACATAATTATACAAGGCCATCCTTAACAAAATTTTGGTTGTGATTACCTGACACAAATATTTATTACAGTGAATTGGAAGGCAGACTTTTTATTTCATTAACATTATATGCTTGTGCTGAGAACAAAAAAGCTTGAATTCAGGATGAAAAAAATTGTCATAATTGCTGAAACACTTTTGAATGTGTTGGTCGCATAACTGCAAACCAATAATTTGCTAAGGATGGCCTAAGCACAATAATATCAACGTTTTTTCTTCATTTTATGGTCCAACCTGCATATAAAAGCCACATTTAATAGAAAGCAGGAGAGCTGGGTCTGTATTTAATGTGGACTTTATTCTATTCAGAGGTTGACATAAATTACCCATGCTTGTAATGGGAATAAAACTACTGGTGTTAACAGTCAAGTGGCCTCTATTCACATGTGGTTTTGTTGTAACATGAAGGTAAAGCATACACCTGCTGATATTTATATAGGATGACAAATGAAATAAGTTGGTCTAGTAAATTAGCGTCTGATAGGTGATAGTATGTTTTTTTTGTACACCAGATCAATCTCAAAATGTTTCACATTTACACATACTCATAACGGTACATTGTTTAAAGCAACATTCATGCACATATCTTTCATTTTACACATGCATCCATCAGTAAAAAAAATGCAGAATGAGGACATGTAAAAAAACTCATTCAACACACTCACAAACAGGCAAAACCACAAGTCAGGGAGAAGAAAACAAATTTGCATAGGAGTTAAGGTAACATTTCTCAGACAATCAATAATTGGTATTAATGGGAGATAATTCAAAGTATGGCATTATTTTGCTGGCACACTGAAGTATTCATACAAACTTGGTTTACTATCTCTGAATGCAAGTTTTCATCAATTTCTTACTTTAGAAAGCACTCGAAGGGCAATGATAAACAAGGACCTAATAAATAATGTCAAATACTATTACTAGAATCATACGAACCAGGTATATTAAAATGTAGTTTTATTGAGATGCAGTTTCATTACGTAAAATGACACTCTTTGGTAAAAAGACAATAATGGCACAAACACGAATATGTTTCTACATTAAAGAAGGTTTGATATAACTTCATGTGTAAAAGTTGATAATTTTCGAAAAACCGGAACCTTAACCTCGGCGCCGTGGAAACAATAAAACCAGTAATTTGACTAAAAAATATAGAGCGGGTGCCTGCTCACTATTATTATTTATGCTAAATTTTTACTTTGGGGCAAAAATGGCCCTGCATAGACTAGTCAACAAAGGGTAAATCATTGTTTGCTTCAGTGTCAAAATTTGAATATTCAAACAAACACTTTCTTAAGAATGTCATTGGAAGAAAAATTCAACAATCAGTCACAATTCGTTTCATCATTCATTGTATATAGTTAATAAAAACATCAGGTCAGTCTTTATCAAACCGTTCAAGTATTTGTTTCTTCATTTTTTGTTTGAACTCTTCACTTTTACCAAATGGAGTGTATCAATTTAACTGGACTTGTCCAAGGTTTTCATTATACTTTATGAACAAGAAATAATGAACAAAAACTTGATGCTAAACATTGAGTCAATTATGGCTATCATACAATCCAGGGTAAGAATACAAACACAGCAGACATTCATTCAAAGTCATACACAATCTACAGAATGAGCGGTGGAATAATGTTACAAAGAAATGTAAAAAAAACAACTAATTTTGTTACAGTTAAGTTTGAAAGTAATATGCACCAGACATCGTGTCCTGTAACCATTCCGAACTTCAATAGAAGTCACATACTCTATTCCGTACGATGATCTTTCAAACACGACTATGATTCATGATTAAGAATCGCCCACATCAGATTATCTGACCCAACTAAACGTCTTGTCATCCCAAACCTGGTCTCATAGTAACTCTGGTCATTTGTGACGATAATGTTTCCAGCAAACACAGGGCAAGTTTGTTCGTGTCAGGTACAGCTATGTTGTATTTGAATTATTAATTACTAAACAAGTTTTCTATTGTTATGACGACATGTTACCGTTGGTTACTATTTGTTCTGATTGAGTGTTGGGAATATGAAAAGAGGGTACATGGGGGAAAAGTTTATGGCATTTTTCCTGATATGATATTGCTTCAGCTTCACATTTGCCGAAGTCCCCACGACACATAAATTCTAACACATCTCGGCAGTTCTGTAACAGAGAATTAAGATCATCAAGTTTAGAGCTACTTTAGCAAAAACTTTAACAGTAAGTAGGTTGAAAAACATCTGATTTTTTATAAAGATACCTTAGTGAGACAACTAGGTGCAATTCATTCCAAAATATTTTCTCACTTCGGATATTGCCATTTGAAACTCAATCTGGTAACCCTTAACACAACTATACAGTATTTTGTTCTGGACTTATATAACAATATAGCACAGTGTAGTCAACGAAGAAACTTACTTTTGAGACAAATTACTGAAATGGAGAAGTAAAATATGACAAGAAATCTTGTGAAGTGAAAGTTGAAAAAAAAATGAAAAAAAAAACCTGAAAATTTCAGCTTGTTGCCACAGAAACATTAAAATCAGTCCACTCTGCACCAGTGAACATGGAACATGGGTGAGAAAGCTAGAAATTCTGGCATAAACTGGAAAAATTTCACCCCTACAATAAGTATTTACTACAAATGCTTACCTTTGGTGAGACTCCAGTCAGTTCACTGTTTACAGCTGTAGCTAGATGTAATGCTTTTGCTTGCGAAGTTGGATCAGAATTCAGTTCAAACATCATACGAGCAGCTGTTAAAATAAGAAATGACATAATCAATTACAGAGAAAAATACATTCCACTCCACAATTTGATACTAACATTTGATTGCATAGGTGCATTTACTGATATTTTTTATTTTTTGCAGGACTGGAAGGTCCTTCCTTATTTTTTTTCACTTTTTTCAGTTACATTTTGAGGAGAATTAATTGCGGACCAGTCTGAAAATTAAGCCACTTGCCACACATCAAGTACAAAATATAATTATCAACAGATACAGACAAATTTACCATTATTCAAATGAAATATACAGTAAAATATCAGATCTTTACTATTTCCAACAATCACTTTCATAAGCATAAGTCATTCTATGACCATGAAGCCAAAACAAAAAAACCAAACAAAGAGCCCAAATTTAAGTTAACTGTGGTCAGTCAAATACTTCAGTGAACAGTTAAATATGCAGTAAGTTTTTATGCACTAATATCAATACTTGACACACAAAGTATGACTGCATGACAGTTGAACTACATATAAAAATAACATACCTGCAGCTCTGTGTAATACTGAATTTTGGTTTCTACCGAGGAACTCTTCATTGAGCGATGATGCATCTTTATTACCATACAATTTCTCCATTTCAATATCCAATACCTTAATCACAGACTCTGGAAGGGCACCAGCAGACTTACGCTGCCTCACTGAAAGAATTAATTCAGAATAAGGCAAATTTTGTTTCAGTCTTTCCATTCTCATCATAGATTTTAGGTGAATACTCCCAAGAGTAGACTCAAAACAGAGTGAGTGTGAAATATTTTTAACACTCAGTAGAGTAAAGAAACCCTTAATTACAATTAGACAAGAGGATTTGTTGAGCCCTGTGAAGAATGTAACAACATTATAGATAAAATTTAAACTCAACATAATCAGAAACAATTCTTGAAGTGGGTCTCAAAACTAAAATTTATAACCTCCCACATTAGAATTTTTATGACGCCAGTGAAATTTATCATATGGCTATCTCTTGTCATCGTGGACAACATGTTAAAGCATAGCTCTTGGAAATATAGATAAATGTTTAACCCAAGTCCAAGAAATAATTTGTATGGTTTACCTAATCTAAGGAACCTGAGTAAATAGATGTGCAATTGTGGATTATCTCTGTCAACCTGACATCCACGTTTCAATGACTGTAACATCAAGAGTAACTTATCTGAAGTAGAAAGAAAAATGCAAAGATTCAGACATGCTAAAAATGCAAAACTAGACAACAACTATTTCATCATTCTTATTATACTGTATAACAATGCTGACTAACCAATCTAACATTTATAAACTAACAAGCTGCCATACACTAGCCTACTGAAGAAACTTACATAGATAACATTTCATCAAAACAGAAATAATTTTTGACAAAATAGTATTGT
Organism: Lutraria rhynchaena; assembly: GCA_008271625.1. Taxonomy (NCBI): domain Eukaryota; kingdom Metazoa; phylum Mollusca; class Bivalvia; order Venerida; family Mactridae; genus Lutraria; species Lutraria rhynchaena. The sequence goes on from VIBL01000059.1 coordinate 99,995, forward strand.
GTCCTATGTTAGACCTAAGAGGATGTTTTTCAAGTATAAACTTTAACTTCTTTTTCACCTATTCTGTCTTACATTAAAGACCAACACAAAGTAGACAATATTTAACAATAAATAGATTCAACCATAGGTACCACAAATATAAACTTTGCTCTTTTTTCCTAAATTTCATGATTAAGTGTTTCTTTCCAATTCATGAAACTTGATATCTCAATTACTAAATACTAACGATTAACTTTAATGTATTCAATTATTTCCAATATTTTCCAAAGTCCCAAGTCAATTTAATAGCACTTTTTAGGAGTGGCTTTTCAGGGCATTACTGAAGTCTACAGTTAAGAAGTAATATTTCCTATTGCAACATAATTCATGTCAAGTAAAAACTAGCACATACCTTTCCTAGAGTATATTTCATAAGCACATATATGTGTCTTTATTCTTTCTGGAGCTAGTAATTGCAAAGGTTTCAAGAATTTGATAGCTTGTTCTAATGGGTTTTCAACCTGGAATACAGAAGTTATAAATGCGTACTGATGACGCAACAAACACATTTATCACAGACCTCAGTATCATTACAGTATTACAACTACTTATAATGGTACCACTAACTTCTAACAGAAATAACAGAAAAGAGACAAAACACACCTCTGTAGAACACAGCAAAATTTAAATGAATCCATGGATATAACAAAGTCTGAATAGAATTGTATTCTACAGTTTATTTCCCCAATTTACACACAAAGATGATTTGACTACATATTGCCCATAGTACCATTTATACACGTCATGTATGACAGTAAACAATAGCTTACAAAAAGGTGAAACTGTTATGTACTAAGTTCTTAAGTAACTGGAAATGCAACTATTTTTTTAGCTTTATATTACTAAAGTACTGTTGACTAATAGCATTGATCTAAATACAAACAATCACGAAAACTACATACTTTCTCTATTTAGAAGTTCTTTGAGGATCTGTACAGAACATTTAGACCCATACTCAGCAATTTTCAAACCAGCAAAAATGAAAAAAAATAACTGCACTAACCTTGGCAAGTTTGTCGGGAACAAGTTCCTCTTCTTTTGGCCCATCTTGGTCTTGATCTTGTTGTTTTTTATTGGTATGGTCTTTCTTTTCCAATTCTTTCTGCTTTTCTTTCTCCTTCTCCAACTTCTTCTGCTGTTTTCTCTGTTTGTTCTTTAATTTCTTCAACTCACTTGGTGTCAGATTGTCTGAAAAAAATCAATGATGACATTGAATTGTCTCAGCATAACTATTATGTGGATTCAACCAATCCAATAAGAAACCTGTGTTGAAATTATTTACCACAATAAAATACTAGCCACATTACAAAGATACAGGATATATGTAATAACATTTATGTCACTGATAAGATATACGACACTAACCCATTAGTGTATCATGTTAACTTCAGCCCACAAATATTTACATGCGAAGAAATGATCAAGATCTGCTAGAAATAATTCTGTGCTCCGCTTTGACTTTCATCACAGACACTATCAACACATAAATAAGGGTTACTTGAAAGTGTTTTTTTGATATCAACCTTCAGAAGAGAATTTCACATTTTTCGGAGATTCAGCAGATGTTAAAACATTTATTTCCACTGGACATTCATCCATATATAGAAGTACTCTTTCCCAAGTTTTGTTCGTTTCTATATAATTAAAATTATACACGAGGAAGCATTCACACTGACTAGTATTCCTGGATTTCATACCAGTACTAAACTTGTTCTTCACAAGTAACTGCCAACTTCTAGGCATAAATCACTAAAATAAGCAGAGGACGATCAATGGTAAAAAATATTTCATTACATTAAACAATCTTTACCTGCATCTAAAAGTTTGTCTGTATCATTATCAGATAATGGGTGATCATGTAAATGTAGATATATCTGGAACAAAACATTATATATAGTTAAATGGTTAACCATTAAATATCAGGAGCTCTATGATTTAATGTTGTTTTATGGCACAACGACAACCACTGGTTATATTGTACACATCTTCAAATTAGAAAATTAGAACCAGGTAAAAATCAAGTAAAAAATAACATATTATTAATAAGACTGAAGGGTAATTGGTATAAATTGGTGAAAAACTAATTTGCAGCAAGTATGTGAGACTAATTAGAGGCATAAAGCATGAAACCATAAAGTCATCATGAATAGTAAAATTTATACAAAACATTAAAATATTCCATGTTTTTAAAGTAAGGTTTCTTGATTAGAAAGAGGCTTTGAACCACAGAATTTCACAAATGTTTAATAACTGTATTATGTAACTGTATTTTGAATTTATAAGAACAGTGGACTCCCACTGGCTGGATCTTTGTGAATTTGAACATCCTAGAAAACTAGAAATTTATCTCCAAACTTTTTTATATCTATATAGTTCAACACCATGCAAACCCAAACACTTGACCCATTTTTTCTCTGTCATTCACAAGTCTCAGTTAAACAATACACTTTCACAACTTCTGAGTAACAGACCATCAAAATTCACACAATATGACACGGCCTGCATAAATGACATGCATGCGATGATAACATTGAAAACTTGTGACTAATAACATTTTTTTATTAAATTTGTTTGCATACTTAATTGTAATTCAATGCATATAATTATTATGCTGATCAACAAATACGTTTTTGCAATGATATTTAACAAGTGATTACCCGGTAATTATTTGTGAATTTAGCAAACAATAATGAGTACGAAATGTATTACACAATACAAAATACACAAGGAAACAGCTGTATTTCATTCAGTAAAATATGTGACTTCAGACAGCTAGAACAGTGGAAGACTGGAACTGATTTTGCCAGTCCTGTAAAGTTTGAACCAAAGAGAGTCCACTGTACCTGACATCTGAGCAAAGAACTTATTTCCACAGAAAGGTAAAGACACTGACAATTGACTAAATGTAGTCATATTAACATAGCCATTCAGAAATAGAACATAAAGAGTACTAGTTTAAAAACAATCTAACTTATATCAAACATTTTCAAAATAGGGAATCAGGAAAATCCACAACTTTTACATACATCTATTGCAATTTTTGCAGCTTTGAAGTAGAATGGATGTCGCCGTAATACATCTTCTAATCTTAACAAGCCTACGTAAGCTCGTAACGTCATTTTTCTCATACAGTAAGTATGGAAGTCAAATTGATCCTCAATAATTTCGGTAAAATGCTGAAAGTGAAAGAGTAAAGATTACATATTCAAATACACGGCCAAAACATATAACAGTAAATAGGTAAGAGTAAGCTTTATATAAACTTTATGCAAAAAGGAAATATTTCTGAAGAAATAAAATCAAAGTGTTATCAGTAATTTATTACTGATCTTGATAACCATGTCAATTAACAGTTTTGAATAAAAAAGAAATAGTATGGCCTGTTATAAAAATAACACCAGAATTACAGGAAATAATTTTGTAAACAAAATAATCTGTGGATGGCTTTCTCAAGCATTTATCTTTAAGCATTACACATACAAATTCTTTCTCTGTAGACATCACAATACAAAACGTATTCAGTTCCAGTATCACTTCACAATAAATGAAAAGAAAATTGAAAGTTGAAATTCAGAGTTGAGTCACTAATTAACATCATCTTAAGCATAACAGATAAAGATAACTTACCCTATCAACTTCATGGCACTTCTTCAGGGCTTCGCCCCATTTGCCAAGTCTTTGGTAGGCAGCTGCACATTCTGTTTGAAACCACATACATTGCATCTCATTCAAATTATCAGTAGCTGATACACCTTCCTGTAAGATAAACATTACACTGAAGGGAACCTGTAATGTGCTTCAGCACCATGATGATCTTTTTTGTCACTGGGATTTAACACTGCACTAACAGCCATTGTTATTTGTCTACTTTCCAGGTTAAACAGTGGAAGAATATGCAAGGCAAACACCTGGGTAGAACCACCAACATTGTGTAAGCTAACTGGATAGCTTCCTAACATGTGAAATTTGTCTTTCCATTGTTTTGCCAAAGCTATACCACATGACCATATACAGAGAAACCCTACAAATCAGGAAATGACAAACAAATTGATTGGCACAAATTTTATATTTAATATCTTACTAGAAAAAAACTTGGATCATCTTTGTTTACAAATAAAAAGCTTTCTAATTCATCAATCCATCTTATCTGGACATTTTTTTTATTGTCTATATGAATCAGGATAAGAGAAAGATCGCTGTTAATACTAAATGCAGTCAATAAATGTCACATTAATACCAACTCACCCTGGTAAACTTTGAACACATATCAGCAGCCTCTTGTATCATATTAGCTCTCAGCATATACTTGGCACATTTAGAATTGATGTAACGATCAGCTGTGTCTAATGACTGACCTTCATCTATTAGTCGTACCGCTTCCTCTATATCACCCGCATGCTGAAAGATGCAAAGAACACATTCACATCAAAATGACCAACTATTTTCAAACAAGACATAAGTAAAGTGAATTTTTAAAGCCAGTCACTTGAACTAGTTCATTCAAATAAGTGCTCTATGTAATAAATGGTTACAAGGGCTGGATCTGGATAATTACATGCATTGAATTTCAACTGGTTTAGGAACTTATTCATAAAACTTGAGGTTGGTCTCTGAGCTCATTTTCAATCTCAAGTGAATTTTTAAGTACACAACTATTGACTTGTACACATAACACAGAGTGAAAAGTCATATAATCAGATCTTAATTAACTGAAGAAAAACATAAAGTTGAGTTTTGACCAGGGAAATCAATCTGACTTTTATAACTTAAGACTGTAGTTTCATACAAATTCTCAAACTGGCATTATTCTTGTGACAAATAAACAAGGAGCATAAAAACATGATACAATTTTGCGAAGTACTTTAAACACAAAGTAAGACGCAGTAATTTCTGTTTACCTTGTAAAGTTTAGCTTTGAGAACATAAAGTTCTATTAACAGAGGTGTATGCTGTATAGCAGCATCGATATAATGTAAGGCGCTCTGAGCATCACCGATGTAATCATAATGTTGAGCTAAGTAATAATACACCCACAACAAAGCTGTAGGAGGCTCCATCTCACAATTCTCATCTGAAATTACATACAATATAGAGTTATATAATGTTTCAGTACTTTTTAAGGACCAATTTGCAGCCAAAATTCAGCCCCATGCCCCAGCCTGAGAAGACTTTTTCCCCCTTTTGTCATAAAACAATTCCCCTTCACTTTTTTATCCAATACATTTCTGTTGATTAAGATCATACATCCAACTATAGAATAGCCTTTTTATCAGTAACAATCAAGGCTATAACCTGTTGGGAAGATAGTTATGCTTTGTCATGTTTTTTCACATATTTCCAGCTCCCAATACTATTTTCCCCTTCCTAAGAGCCCAGCCATCTTCCCCTTAAGATGAAAAAAAAACACTGTGCTTCCATAAACACATGAAACTTTGATTCTGCTCCACATAATAAGCTTTACAGAATGATCTATATATTAATGTCTTGCAATTAAGTAATACTGTTTTTAGGCATTTTATCAGCTCTATTTCACTCTGACTTATTCAATAGACAGGGAAAGAAGATAAATGTGAAGATTGTGAACTTATTATGCATCAGATTAACTAGTATCTTCATTTAGCAGTAAGGCTGTATATGGTCGAGTACTACCAAACCTTACATACTGTACGAAGGATCCATTTTTGATCATCATATGCTAAATTCAACTTTTGAGATACATTTCTGTAAAAATGAAACAGAATAATTACCTAATGTAAAATTTTGGCCTGGATATAAGTACACAAGCCCATTAATTGATCTTCCATTATTGTGGCAATAAGTTTGACAAAAATGAACTTCATTGGTTCAAAGCTACAAGAAAATTGGCTTTAGAGAAGACTGATAATATCATGAATGTTTAATGAATCTGGAAGTTTTAACAGACATTTTCCTGACAAATTAGTCTTTTCTCAACAGATGAAAAATATAATTCTTTTATCATTTTTTACCTGCTGCATTAAAAAGCTCATTGTCTCGAAGACTCTCAGCATAACCTAGACATAACTCTTGAATAATCGCAACCTAAAATAATAATACAGATTTAAACGTAAGATTTTTACACACACACTAGATTAAAATTCATAAAAAACAAGAGATTTGAGTACAAAAAATACAGCAATCAGCATAGACTGAAACTGGAAAAAATCCACGTATGGAACATAATGAAGCTGACATGACCTTCAAAGAAAACAATTCTTACACTTGAGTTTTATCGGCATCAACAGCCAGGGTCATTTTCAACTTTTCTAGCTTTAATGTGGAAGAAGACCCTAGTCATACAACTGGGTAGAATTACCCACCTTCCAGACCAGTGATTACTAGTCAGTGACCATAACCACTCAACCACAAAGACCCCAAAAGCAGACTTAACATTTGTCATAACAAAATTAGCTGATTTCCATATTTGTTTCAATACTGCTATCATTACAGACATAAAAATTCAGTATTTCGTTACACTAATAGTCTAATGCTCTATATTAAAGTCATACCAGCGTCATTCAAATGTAACTATGTATGAATAATAAGCGCTTGGTAACATGATGTACAACCCAAAGACCACAGACTTAATGACCATCAAGTCGAATCTATTGTAAGATTCTGCCTTGTCTTAACAACTGTAATAGAGGGTTAAAGTACTGGTTAGAAATCACAGAATGAATGAAAGTGATCAACCCACAAGTTATAAAATCTTGTAACAAAAGTGATGTTGAAATAAAAAAGTTTGTAAACATAAAATATTGTACCTTAGATTTATCTTGATAAACAGTTTTTAGAGTAATAAATAATGGTGGAACACCTTTGTGGAATCCATTCCGTAAATATTTATCGACTAGACGTCTGAACAAGTCACCTGTAAGATACAAATATACAAATTTTGGGCAATACTAAATATTAAGAGTATAACATATTAAGTGTGTAAGTATATGGAAACATCTAAATAATTTTTATGAAATAGTAGAATTCCAATGATACTCTACAGGGTTCAGCCCCATAACACTTCTACATCAACACAGGTAGGGGAAGGGGCCTTTTTCATAAATTTGGGGAAAAAACAACATGGCATTTTTGCAAAAAGGGAAGAAAGAAGTTGATGTAAACTGAATTTTTGGGGAAAACTGAATGATTTTAACGATTTTTCTTTAGGGGAAGATGCCTATAAACAGCTCCTACTTTAGAAGGAAAAAGAACTGCGCATGTTCCAAACTTTAAACAAACAGTTCCTTAACACACTACACCATCAAGACAACATTTAAATGAATCGATGACAGTTTTCCAAGACAAAAATCATCCTAGCCTGTATCACTACAAAGAACTGATTGATCTTTAAAAAACATAAATGTGGAAAACTGTCTGTTGAAAGCAGATGCAATTCAATTTACAAAAAACTTGATCGCAAACAAATGGGTTGCAGATCATATTTTCATTGTTAAGTTTCCCAGACTAATAAATCATACACATCAGCTGGCTGCAGACACAAATTGCAAACAGGAAACCATGCAATAACACTGTATTAAATCAAACAAACCTGTGGTGAAATTCAGTGGAATTCTCTTTGGTGCTGAAGCTCTTGGAAACCTTGCCTCAACGTCAGTGTACAGTTTCCATTGTGCCTCTTCAGTTTCTGAAAAACACAAATTCAAGGCTTTATAACTATAGATATATTACTGAACAGCGAATATGCATCTTCTTTATTTTTAGGCCTTATAAACATAAGATATTATACTGAACATACAATAAGCATCTTCTTCACTTCTAAGCTTTATAACTTAGGACATTTTACTAACATAGATTATGCATGTACTTTACTTCTGCATCTTGAACATATAAACCATGGCACCTCAATTGTTAAGAGACTTACGTACGAGACAAAATGGCAAATAAAATGAACACAAATTAGGTATCAGGAATCAGCTAAAATAGCAAGATATTATCACAGGGAGGAGTATTTTGGTCAAGAGCAATGATCACAAATGAGTACTTTGGTCATACGATAAGAATGCTTTGATCACACAATCATGAACTTTTATACAAGACTGTTAGCTAAAGCCAGAAAAATAAGCACTTTATAATAGTAAATCACAATTTTTTAGTACACTGTATAGAAATTATTTTGGTGTCCAAATTTTTGGTATATAGTTTCTTTTTAGTTTGTTTCAAGGACTAGCTATGATATATTACAGACAAATCAGAGCAGACTTAGAATACCTGGTTTTGTTGCTTTTTCCAGTCCTTTGAAATAATCCCAATTTTCTGGATTTCTGTTGATCAGATCAGTATATATAACAGCTGCCTCTTCATATCTACCCATCTGTAGATATATTTCTCCTGTAAAACATATCAAACAATGTCTTGGTTTAAACTTCAAAAATTAAACCATGAAAATTATTGACAAATTTCATGAAATTTCTGCTAAGTTCATAATGAAAACACCACTTACCCTTCATTAACAACATTTAAGTAAAGCATTTGTGAAATCCACACCCAGATTAACCAGCATGTTCATACTTGTTCCCCACATGTAATGGGCAACTTTCTTACATTTAGCAAAGATGGGAGACCAATGAACTTGGATGTAATACCTTCAGATACATGGTTAGCAAACTGGGTTTCAAACCTTAGACCTTCATATTAGTTATCATGTGCTTGACTGACTGAGCTAGGTCAACCAACACTGGCAGTGACTTAAAACAACTTGCCAGATTATCAGAACTGATTAGAAATTGCCATATACATGTACAAGCAATAAGTAGCCAACTTTCACACAATAAGTGCAGACTAATATTACAGACTTTTACCACCTGAGACAACTAGTTGCAGCAGCATATGTCACACATTGACAGCATATGAAACCATGAAAGAAGTCTGACAAGAAAGAAGTGTCTGCAATACAAGTAAACCGTGAAAGAAGTGTCTATAATTCATGACAGTAAGTAGAATGGGACTTTACCTCTAGTCTCTGATACAGTTAACCTATCAACTATTTGACTATCAAATTTCTCCAGATGATCAAGGGCATCTTGCATCCTTCCTGCTTCTCTCAGTACAAGGTTTTGATAAAGTAATAATTCCCCATGTTCATAATCCATGGTTTTTGGCTGAAAGAAAAACCAGCAGTTCAAAATCTTTTCCGGAGTTTAATAAAACATGTAAGGGAAAGTTTGTTTTCATAAAATCTGCAAATTAATAGGATTCTTCATAGAATAGTTTAAAATAAATTACCATTACAAATCGCATGCTTTCTTGTTATTTGAATCTTGCAGCCATAAAAACTTCACCTATATTCCAATTTATTTGACTGTCAATTCAAAGCAGTAATATAAAATAGTATCACTAACTTTACAACAAACACATCCGTTGTACAAACAAAAAGCAAGACTCACTGTTTGTGTATTCCTAAAAGCTTCAATGATTTTAAGAGCCATATCATACTCCTTCAACAGATGGAAAGCCATAGCATATCCAATCCATGATGCTCTCTGTCCTGGTCGTAGAGCAAGTAATTGGTACCTAGTTTCCTGAAATACAAAGATAATGTATGTAAAACAACACCCCAACATTGAGGCTCATTTCAGTGACATATCTTAGCAACTACAGCACTTACATAATTAAAACTATTAATTTTAACAGAATGCAAAGTAAACGAAAAATATAATATAGTTTTCTTCACATATGTGCGTGTGGCTTGATTTTATGATGAAAAATTTCATCAAAACCAAAAGCCATGACAATATAGTAGTATAAACTGGTGTACTGCCATCACTGATAACACAGCACTCAATATCTCTAGACGAACCATACAAATCCAGTTTCAGCACAAACCTACATGAAAATGCAAGTTCAAACATTCACAGCAAGTTTGATAAATATTACAAAGTACAAAATCTTAATATGAAAGCACCTAAAGACATCCTCATACACTCAGTTGGTACAGGCAAATACATGTACATTAAGTACTATTTTGTAGCTCTGAAACAAGTTAATTCAATAAAACGATATACAATCATTGTGTTTTCGTGAGCATTATTTTCTTCAGAAATAACTTTAATACCTTATAGCCTTCTAAGTCTCTCATCTGTATTTGAAGCAGAGATAAATCTCGAAGAATTTGTAGATTATCCTGAAATTAAAAACTATCAAATATTATACCTGATTGATTTTTGAAGTTATAAGTAAAATAATTACTGGTTTGTTTGATAGGGTGAAAAAGTCCCACCAGCATTCTTTTTTGACAGGAGTTTACCGCCACACAAACAGCTAGGGTCATTGGTGACTTTTTCAGCTTTAACAGAGAAAGAAGACCCCAAGATACAACCACAAACCCTCTGTAACGATGGACAACATCCTAACATGTAAAATTTGACCCCAGACGCACTTTGACCTCACAGCTGTTAGGGGATAGTGATTACTAGTCAGAGACCATAACCACTCCACTATGGAGGCCCCTCAGCAGTCTTCATTACATTCAGAGATTATTAAATAGTGACAGACAAAATTGCTGTGAAACTGTCATACTTTGCCTTAGACATCAGATGTGACACTCAACTTTATACACATTGACACACAAGCCAATCACTGGCAATCATTTAATTTTTATTTTTTATCACATAGGTTTAACATTACAATAACTGCAGGGTCACTTGGAGAATTTTGCTGCTTTTAATGGCAGAGGAAGAACCCAGGTGTACACCAGGGTAGACCCATCAATCTTCTGTAAGCTAACTTGACAGCTTCCCATAGGTGAAATTAGTCTGGTCCCGGATGGGACTCAATTTAAAGCAGTTAGGGGCTAGTGATTACTAGTTAGAGACCATAACCACTCGACCACGGATGCCCAGGCTTCCCGAAAGTTGCCAGACAGTCAGACATATCAGGCAAATTTCAAGCAGGTCCAGTAATTTTTTGGCGAGTACCGGACCAGATGTCCAGCAGTCGGGCACAATTTACAGCACTTATCACTTATTTATGATACATTTGGTCAGACGAATAATCAGTTGGTCAGACAGAAATTCTATCTTTGCCAGACATTGGGTCAGGCAAGTAATCTAGCAGTTTCGAGAAGCCTGGATGCCCCTCACCCAATCAGTTTAAAAACTTATTTTTCAATCATGAGAGTAGACAAGGTAATAATAAGAGCCATTTTAAAAAACCAGAATTAATTTACTGACAAACCAAAAGCCACCTGTACAATATACCCAAAGTAAAAAGCTCACTGGCCAGTCCACCATTTACTGCTGGCAAAAAAATTAAAAACAGTCCCGAATCTTTCAGCTGAACAACTTTGCAAAAGACTGGGTAACATAACATTGCATCAGATTAACTAGTATCTTCATTTTGCAGTAAGGCTGTATATGGTCGAGTACTACCAAACCTTACATACTGTACGAAGGATCCATTTTTGATCATCATATGCATAATGAAACCTTAATGTTAATGCAATAAAACAATACCAGTCAGAAGTCAATTCATTTATAGGAAATGATTTCTCTTACACAATGGTATTAAATGTGTACTCCACCAGGATATAGCAAGACGGTTCATTCATGTCCAAACTAGAAACACAACATTTTACTTCCTTGGCAGGTAAATCAACAAAGTTGAGACAAAAATGAACAAACTGTCTAAATCTAAAATTGTGCCTTTAAAAACACAGTTGGCAATACTATGACCAACACATGTGGATCAGATTAACTAGTATCTTCATTTAGTGGATCAGATTAACTAGTATCTTCATTTAGCAGTAAAGCTGTATATGGTTGAGTACTACCAAACCTGACATTCTGCACAAAGGATCCATTTTTGTTTACCTCACACATAATTTTCATTCATGTTTAACTATGTGGCATAGATAGTACAATTGCGATCTGAATATAACAGTCACCAAAAAGTAAACATATTTTGGATGAGTGCTCCCCAGCCTAAGTACAGTCAGACAGATCCATTTGTTTAAGAAAAAAATAATATATTGATCAAGTTTTCACGAAACAAGATGAACTGATATAAGTTTATTGAGGTATTTTAAAATAAGCCTAACCATTAGGACAAATCACAAAGAGCTGAACCATAATTACATGCCAGTTTAAAGCATAAGTCAACAGAAGAATTAACAACAGATGGTCAGTTATCATAAAAGCTTGCATCATATTTCATGCTTTGGGCGAGCTGATAAAATGCTAGTTAAAATAAAAGAATGTCTTTCTCAGCTGGAGAAGGTTTTTACCAGAAACTTTTACATACCTTGTCCCATTTCAGTGCATTTCTATAACATTTGATTGCCTCATCGTACTTGCGGTCTGATCTCTGTAGAAGACCATACACATGCCAACCTGGACTGCGGTTAAGGTGACAAACAAGATTCATACAACAAATAGATATCAATATTACACTATTTCTGATGCATTCAATTACTGCTTTCCAGATATTAATAAACTGAATTTTCAAACTAATTAGGCGGAATTAAATATCAATTTAGTAATTCTCATTAAATGCCATTTTCACAAGCATGTAACTTTATCTTTCCTAAAATTACCTGCAATTATTACAAGATCCTAACAAACTTTGCAGTAATGAGTGATGCTATTGGTTGACAAAATATCATTAAGCCAATGGATTACAATTACAGTAATACAAAAGTACGGTTCAAGGATACAGACATGGCTTTGTAGATCATTTCTTAATCCACGACGAACATAATCATATGCTTCTTCTTTTTTACCGAGACAGTTTAATGTCAAACCTTTCATCGCCAAGGTTTCTGTTATAAAACAAAGTAAAATGGGTGACTGTTTTGAAGGGCTAACAATAAAAATATACCAATGACGAACAAAATATAACATAGATTTTGCCATGACCTATATAACTGAATTTACTAACCTGTCCCATTAAACACAATAATTAATTTTTTAAGCTTCATTTTATCATTTCTGATATGAACTCTATAAATTCAATGGTAGCATTGTATGTGGTTTTCAATAAAATGTAAACACGAAATACCAATCATAACAAAAAATCCTCAACAAAAGAATAATTACAATAAATAACTTACCTCCATGCTCAGAAAATTTTGGATTAGTCAAAATCTGTTTAGAAAACTTCAACCCATTTCTGTACTGCTTCTGCTCATAGCATTTCTAAAACACCAAATATTTCACATCATCATTAACAGTTCAACAGTCCAACATTTAGAATTTGCATAAAACACTTCTTTCGGAAATTCAAGCATAATGCGAAAAAGTAAGCAATGAATTTGGCACTAATCCGTATACTGTATAAAATGGTTTTCATTCAGTGAATAATTATTTAAGCAAAGTATGTTTGCATGCTGTTAAAATATCAAGCCATTAACCAATCATCATCATGAGTAAATATATTAGTCAAGATTTTGAAAGAACAAAAAGAACGGTGGTGAGAAGCTCTTGGATTAACTGTACTTCGTATAAATAATACAGGCCAGGACTGGCAGGAGAGAGTAACTTAGTAATCAAATTAATGAAGTTAGGGAAAGTAACATCAAGTTGTAACAATACATTGACAGCATCTATTCACTACCAAGGAAAGAAAACGACTCAGCGAAAAAAGGAAACCATCGCTCCAGGATCTGAACAATCGTCGAGACTAAAAAAAGACCATGTGACTATTCTTTTCTGAATTGAAGTTAGTTTTCCAAAACATGTTCACAGTCACTGCAAAACCCAATGACATTGAGTATGGCTTGTACAAACATGCAAATCAATTCATTCTTGATTTTGATCATGGTCTTATTGAATAAATTCCCCACAATGTCACTATGTCAGACCAAAACTTGCAACAGAATATCAGATCGGCATGACAGTGACCTGTCAAATTTGGGCAAAATTGCTAAAGTGGGGTAGGGAAAAACAGTAATTCTCGAATAATAGCGCGATAAATACCACTTACCAGAATGCGTTTAAACAGCGCATTTTCTTTAGGAGGAAGTGGATTTTTTGTAGGCATTTTGAACGTAAGCCCAGGTAGTGGGGGCTCGAATAAGAGGCCCTATATTCTCAGAAACCTCGTGGAAATTCCAAGATGGAGCAAAATCTCGTCGTACACTCGAAGCCGCGAGACTTACAATAAATAACAAAATATGACTTATTACTACAATTATTTGTCCACATGAGCTAAATTTTGATCTAATTAGTATCAATAAACGTTTCGAATGTATGGTATTACTGTAATCAAAGAATATTTGCAGATCTCGTGAAGCGCGACAACAACAACAAATATGGCTGCCCCCACATTATACGTATCAATAAAAGTAGCAAAAACGTCTGTTAAGTCATTCCAATAGATTAACAGCCAACGAAATATTGCAGTTTTGTATATGAAGCCGTATTTTAAATCTTAGATATGTCTACTCAACAGAAAATTGAAATGCAGAACGAGTTGGAAAGTTCTGTAACTGTACTTGAAAAGCAAACACAGAGAAGAATCTTCAAGATTATCGTGATTGGTGATTCGAACGTTGGCAAAACTTGTCTCACTTACAGATTCTGTAGTGGAAAGTTCCCTGACAAGACAGAAGCAACAATTGGGGTAGACTTTCGTGAGAAATTGGTAGATGTTGACACTGAAAGCCTTAAGGTAATTAATAACAGTAGACAGCTGTTCGTACAGGTTCAGTATCCGGTAGCTGATTTTGGCCTATTGTATTGCTGGGATAATTTTTAACTCTACCAACCTGGGAAAACACAAGGAAATATTTACAGATTTCTGGTGATCGGTTCATTAACTTACTCCAAGCAATTTGATTGATAGGAGTATGCCAGTTGATGGTACCGGACTGTGAATTCAGGCCGATGGGACTGATGCACCAGCCACTACCTTTATTGATATATTGTCAGACAATTCAAAATTTGTATGTGCAATATATTGACTTTTTTCGGTTGCATGTTTTACTCATTTTTTATACATACTTTTAAAATTGTACCTTCAAGCTTTGACCTTGTGACCTAAGAATTTTCAAGAGCAGTAGAACTTGCTATCTGCACTTGTGTTACTTTGAGCTTTAAATTTGTGAAAAAAGAATTGTACTTAAAACTGGATGTTAAGACCACTTTATTGACCCTGAAAAATTGTCAAATAGGGTGGAGGTCTTTAATAGGAAGAGACAAAGCAAAATACCTGATGCAGGGCTTGAACCTCCGACCTACTGCTTGCAAGTGAAATGCTCTACCAACTGAGCTAATTGGGCTGGTACTGTCACAAACAATTTTATTTACAATTTCTTTATTTTATTTTGCAGCTGCAGTTATGGGACACTGCTGGGCAGGAACGCTTCAGAAAGAGTATGGTTCAGCATTATTACAGAAATGTGCATGCTGTTGTGTTTGTGTATGATGTCACAAAGATGTCATCATTTGAAAACATGCCTGGTTGGATTGAGGAATGTGACAGACACAATCTGAACAAAGAAATCCCACGGATATTTGTTGGAAACAAATGTGACATGACTGATAAGATTGCTGTGAATACAAATCTAGCTCAGAAGTTTGCCGATTCTCACAATATGCCATTGTTCGAGACTTCAGCAAAGGATGATGAAAAGGCAAACCATGTGGATGCTATATTCATGACTCTAGCTCATAAGCTGAAAAATTCAAAACCCATGATGCCTGTGCATCTATCACAATATGGGTCAGGCTATCAGAATAATGATACTGTGAACATCAATGATACTCCTGAAAGACGTGGCTTGCGGAGAGCTACTACTGATGATGATGATGGGAACAAAGATGGTAACTGTGCATGTTAAGTAAAGTTCCACTGTATAACTGAAAAGATTAGACATGCAATCATCTGAATTTGTACAAATTTATAGAGCTGCACCAATTCACTTTGATGCATCAAATCAGGTCAATAGATTATTGATTCAAGCACCACCTATTTTGATTCAACTGTAATTTAAACATTTGGTAGGCACTTTAAACTTCGCATCATTTGTTTTACTGCAAATGATGGTCATTCTCACTTTAGTTAGATGTCAGATATGAAATTATTTGAAATTAATCAGATCGAGGCATCAATATCAAATCAAGTAAAATTTGAGGTGAATCAATGCAGCTCTACAAATTTAAAAGTCTTACACCCATATTTAATTGGAAGCTGTTTGGGTAGCACTTATACATAGTTTTTTCATTTGTGGAGGAGCAAAGTTCATGTGTGTATGTGCAAGAATAAATTTCTGATACTTGATACATTCACTTTCTACTCACTGTAAAAACTGTATCTTTTGCCATAATTGATATTTTTGTTTGGGGAATATGAACATATATAATACATGGATTCTGTTGGCAAGACAATAATCTTTGTCACAACTGCATTGAAATTAAAGTTATTTAACTGAAAATATCTTGAAACTTTTTTAATAGATGTATGATTTTTTATCTTAAATGATTGGCCTACATCTTTTATGAATTTAATTACTGTTTCATTCTTCATAAACCTTAGCATCACAGCTATGTCAAAGTTGTTTTGTTATGTCTCTGTTGTTTCTGCTAACTTAAAAAGCTTTATATCTGTGTGTATTGAGTTCAGACTTATCATTACATATGTATTATTTCATAATCATGTTGCTATTACTTCTATTATATTCCATGTTGTTGATATGATACAAAATAAATGCCATACTTTGAAATAAATTTCCTCTATCTGTAATCAATGGATATAAATTTATTATGCATTGAGTGCTGTATTGATATTTATCTTTTGATGATTATATTTTATTTTGCTATATTTGGAGTCTGTATGCAAGTTAAGCTTTATTTATTTGTATAATGTAATTATTGGTTGTGTTGTTAAACAGGGATTAGTGCAATTGCAAAGTATTTGGACAAATTTTTGAAAAGTTAAAAACGCATTATTTCTTTATTTCTTAACTGTTTAAATAAATATGAACAATAGTTTATTTACAATATAGAATTATAGCTTATGAGCACTGGATATTAACTTTTTCTGTATTGCTATAAGTATTGGTAACTTTTCATCGAAAATATCCAAAATTGATATTAACATGAAAAAATTTACATTATCAATAAAAATTTACCACAGCATAGTATTTTGTATTAAGTTGCAAAACAGATATTATAGCAGTGTAATTTTGACACCAAATTTTGTGTCCTGTTTTTTTTTCATTGTGATCGTCTGTAATGTGAAATATTTTGTAGCATTGTTTTTCATTTGATTTCTCTGGAGTAACCTGACATGTTGGATTGATATTTTTTGAGAATGTTGGTTTACTTGGGCCGAGGTCATAAAACTTTAGATCAGTCTCTGAGCTCAAATCTGTTTTTGTCCTCAACTTTTGTGAGACCAATCAGCTTGTCTGTTATAAGTGTGTGTAAATATTTATCCATTGATTTGTATATGGAATTCTGTTTGAATAGTACTGTAATCAAATTAAACTGAACTTGAAAATATTAAAACACACTATTGAGATTTGAGCTGGGAGTCTGGTCTCAAGTTTTATAATCTCAGACCCTTAAGTCTTTTACTGTATTTGTTGATTGAATGTCAATTTTATTGGTTTCATGAAAAAAGCTCTCAAGGCATTAAATATTCTTACACCCTCAATTGAGGTACTGAAAATCTTTGTTGCATTCAATTGATTGTATTTTATAAAATTGGCCTAACATTATAAAAGACATGTTGCATCATTTTCATCCCTGATCAGTTACCACTTTACTGTCAAACCAGTCTGTATTGACCTCCTTTGGAGAACTCTTTAGTATCTTTTTTAGGGATAGTCTTTATTCAGAGTTTAATATATACAAAGGGTTAAATTACAGGTTTTGCAGAAAGGTCACCTCTATTCATAGGTGTTCTTAAGCACAGGTTTAACTAATATTAATGATTGTTCATGGGAATCATGGCGCGAAAGATGTACAGAATGCCATTTTGACATTGTTTCATTTTGAAAAAAATGCCATTATGCTCTCTGTTGCCTATAAGACTTCAAATGATAAGTTTGCAGTGTGTTAATTAGTTCAAGAAGTTTTATTGGTTTGCAGTGAACTATTCATTGAAAATTCACAAAAAAAAAATGAAAAAAGAATTAGACATTTGTGTGCAAATACAAGTAAAGATGTGGCAACATTTTTTGTGGATGTGGTAGATGACAGCAAATAAATGAATAAGTTCAATGTGGCCTGTTGAACTTGAGTTATTTGATTCCAAGTTTTCAAGATGCACCAGTGATAGTAATGGCAAACCAGTGAAGAACTGTTACGGTCACTTAAAAAGAATTCCAATATTTTGTGGTATGAAATCATTGAATTGTTTTATATGTACATGTATATTATCGTATTTTTGCTTTGATAAGTGTTTAGTCTCTTATAACCACTGTGATGCGTAAGGACAGATTAGAATTAAGAGTATTTGTCCTTTTATCAACTGATTGTCAGAAATTGCTCTGACTTAAATTCATTCTATTCTCGGAAGCAAAATGTTCTGTGTTTTTGTTCATTTTTTTGGCTTTATTTAAATTGAAATTACTATTTACTGGAAAAAATGTGTTGATTTTCATACCAGCCATTAGAGAAAATAACATGTTGGCAAAGGACAAATACAGTTGATTTAAATTTAAGCCTTATTACTGTTATTATCATGTATGTATCATTTATATGCAAATGCTGGCTGTTTTTGTTGTGATATTTCATATTTATTTTGTGCACTTTTTCTCTTTTTTGGGGTGCAGACTGGACAACTGTTTTTAATTGATGAAATTCAATAAGAGAAATTGACAAGTCATGATAGTATTACAATCAGTTGGTGCAGAAAATGTTTTGGAAATTTTGTAGTTTTTGTCATTTGAAATGAATAAAGACAAAAAAAAAGATTCTTAGAAAAAAAAACATGCAAGTAAAAATACCACCTTCCCAAAAAATTCTTAAGAAAAGTTCTGTATTTGCTGGTAATGCTTGGAGTCATATTTCTTGCATATCTGAACTAAGAAATGGAAGATTTTTTTTTCATTTCAGTAATTCATGTTGTCCCTAAAGAGCCCTCTATTCAAAACTGTACTATACATATATTTTTGTTTTGCTTGTTTTCGTACAGAAAATCTTTGTATATTTTGAAATGATGCTTGCATTTATGTTGCTTTTGTTAATATTTCTATCAACTTAATTATAAACATGCATCATTTGAATGATAAAAGTATAGACCAGAAAATTGTCCCCTTCCTTATACTAGTATTTACTTGTTTCAAAGTACATAGTACTGATGATGTTATAACATTCATGTAAAAAATCCCAAATGGCCAGAAATCCCTTTTCCCCTTCATTGTATACCAATACAGTAAGATCTGAGAACTGAGCATTTGGCAAGTTTTAAATTTTGAATGCTAAGTTGAAGCATAGGTTGAAAATTATTTTATAAATTGGTAGCTTTTTGATTTATTTCATAGATTTCTTGTATCATTATGATTTAGTAGAAGTGGGTTTTATGGATTAAGAAGTCTCATCTGTTGTGATTCTTTCATTATCTTTATTGTCGGTTAGTTTTTTTACACTAGTATTTGAAGTAGGGTGGACAGTTTTGACCCCCTCCCACCAAAAATCTCCTTACTCCAGAGAAATTTGTCAGCCCTTAAAACATTTTCTTCACTGGAAATCTTTATTACACTAATTTTTCCCCCGGTTTGGATAAGAGGTTCCTCTGGATCAGAAGAAAGGGGAATTTTGTTTAATTTTCATTCCTTGGGTGATATATGTACTGGGTATTTGTGATGTAGAGCAAGTTTATCACTATTGCATGGATGTTGATAATAAAATGGTTATGTAACAAACTTCTGTTGTGTTCTTCTTTAGCACTTTTTAGTCTCTGTAGATTCAGATTTCATATGTTATACATAAGAGTATGATTGCATAAACACTTGGAAGAAAATACCTTACTCATCTAGACAAAACATCTGCATTGAGTAGATCTGGACTGGATCTGAACACTGGTTTGAAACTTACACAGTCTGAAATGGATATTGTTCTGAAAGGAGGAAGTCACACCTTAGTTATACAATACTGTACATTGTTGGCTTTGATAGATATTTGTAAGGAGATAAATGCCAGTCAACAACAGTAATTTACCAGCAGTTGGTTTTTTTTGGGGGGGGGGGGCACTCAGGATACCAAACCAGTGCTAATTGGTCACATATACAAGTACTTTATATTCTCCCCCCCCTCATTAAATACGCAGCTGCCAGGTTCTCCACATGTAACAACTGATGGTTAGGTACACATGACCATGGATGTACTGTCTTAAGTTACTTTGTCTTAAACATTTGTTGAGTCCAAGGCTGTGGTCATAAAACTTTACATCAGTTCCAAAGCTCATTTTCTCATCTTGGTTGTCAACTTATTTCGTATCGGTTTACTTGTTTACAGAATACTTCTTGAAAAGTGATAAAATTGAACTACAGATAGAAATCTGGCAGTGAGGTGTGACGAAAGTTCAAGGATTGTTCCACTCTTTAAAATAGGGGTAAGTAATACTATGACCAAGTACTTTTCTAAACATAACCTTAATCTCAGTTATAACGGACATATATCTGGCATTAATATATTGGGGAAACCACTGAAACATTCCGAAATGCCACTCACCCTACAGAATGGACTTAGCTGATCTTTGATCATTCACAGGTAGGTCGTTGTCGAACTATATAACTAACTTCAGACACAGGCATCTTATTTCAAAAAAATATTTGCAGATTTCTTTTCAGATTGATGCTAGAATGAAATTTATCCGGATACATTTTGTGTTCCATTCTGATATTTAGTCAGCTTCATCAAACTTGCTATCCATTCCAAAGCTAGATTCTCAAGATGGAGTTTCGCAGAAAATGAGTGTCTGGGTTTCCTACCAGTACATTTTTCTAATGAATGCTTGCAGTCTGGTTAAGGAAACACAAATCTACCTCTAATTTTCTCTTTGGTTTTCATCAACAAATGAAGAAATAAGTACAACTGATAAGTATGCATAATAAGAAATAAATTCATTTTAGTTTTTTATAAGTTTTATTTTTTTCAAAATACAACAAAATTGATTCTAACATTGTAGAAGTACCAGAATTAACTCTGATAATTATACTAACAACATAATGAACCAAATTATTGTATCCTTTTTAATACATAAAAATGGCATTTCTATACAAACTGTCCCAACAAAATTATAGTGATACTAGTACAAAATTTGATGATGATGATAATGATGATGTTGGAAGATGACGATGAATGATGATCATGTTGGCTGTAATGTTTGGTGATGAGTGAAAATGTGACCAATGGTAGTTGATGTAATGATGATAGATAAGGTAAAGTATGATAACCAGTTATGATACTGGTGACTGACACAATTATTATGTTGATGAGTTAACAAAAATGTTAGTAATAGCGCTGTTGATATGGCCAGAAAAAAAATAGCTGCATTTACCGTGACTAATGTTTTTTTTTTGGCACTGACCCTGTAGCTGCAAACAGCAAAAATATTTGAGGACAAATCTTTTCTCCAAGATAGGAAAGGTTTGTTAAGAAAAAATTTTTTGGTGAAGAAACAGTAAATGTGACTATTTTTCAAGCTTAAATAGTTAAGATATTCTTTACAGGATAAGCCCTGATCAACTCTCAGGAATAATTACATTCTTAATATATTCATACATACATTATCTACCTGGATAGAAAAATAATAATGAAAATCAAATGTGTTGTTTAGAATATGCAAACAAAAAAATATAATTAAACCAATAACCCCAAAACAAACAAGGAACTTGCAAAGCCAAGTATATCACTGATAATAAATGCACCCTATTGCCTAATGTTATAGCTAAGCAAACAATTGTTCTCATAAATAAAAAAATCATGTTTTAAGGATGGAAGTTATCATCCATATTTAGCCATAAAAATAGCTGAATGAGTGCTTATAATATCAATTTACCATATTGATAGCTGAGACTTGTTAAGACATTATCATTAATCCTTTGCTTCCTAAGCATATTTTGGACTTTTCCAAATTCAAATCAAATATACAAAACATCAATTAATTTAAGAAAATTCGGATATTTCTCTCTGAAAAAGTGGAAAACATTGTGGCAAAAGAAGTCAATACTCATAACAAGCAATTGCTAATTTTGCCACGTTTTCAAAAGTCGATGCAGGAAATGTGGTATTAAGAGGCAAAGAATTAATGTATCAGTAAATAAGATTATAAATTGATCTTAAAAGAATCTATTCATATCTTAAGCTTTCATACTATGAGTAATTTATCAGAACATTCATACAAAGAAATATGAACAATGGTGAAATATATTTGAACCTGAATAAATTGCAAAAACACAAACGTGTTGATTAATAGATAGCATAATAATCATAAACATAGCTTTGATATAAATAAATATAGACTTTACTGCAAATTTGCATTTTGTGTGAAATCTTACAAATAATAATTAAAAATAATGAATTGAACAAAATAATAATAATTTACAGCACAATTGATAGGTTATAAATATCAATCTTTTTTTTATCAATAATATCAGACAAGTTGTTAAACAACTTAGCAAAGTATGAATGACACAAACTAAAAGTTCCATTTTTCCAACACACAGTTGAGCATAATTTTAAATATCTTGATCAATAGATAGATTGACCAACTTGCAATAGAATAAAGTGATAGATTTAACAACATTTGTACGAGCAGCAGTTTGATACCAACTAAGTCTTGTGATTTTGATTAAAAAGTCGTTCATAATTTCACTGTCAAGAATTCGCATAGTCGGGGCTAGGTAGTTCATCTCTTGTTGGAGTACTAGCATTGGATCCTATCTCTAACACTTCTTGACTAATATCAATAGGTTCTGGAGCAACACTGAGCTTGACTTTGTTTAACACAGAGTATGTGGGAGAATGCTGCAGTTCCCCAGCACAACTTTGTTCAGGTGGTGCTAAGTGGGAGTCATTTGTTTCAACATGTATATCAGATAACACAGCAGTGGAGTCAACACAAGGTCTTGATGATACAACTGTGGAAATAGGATCAGCACTGGCTTCCATTTCTTTCAATTCCATTTCAACATTATCACCACTTTTACATCTAATTTTTTCAGCCTCAGTGGTTTCCATTGTAGGTGTGGCATTTTCACTAACTGAAGGAGATATTGCACTCTCACATTCTTCAGTTTCTAACTTTTCAGTAATATTACCTTCATTAGTGTCCATAGCTTCATTAGAATCATCCACAGCAGACATTACATGTTCAGACTTTTCTTCAACTTCAGTAATGTTTTCCTTGTTCAGAGTTTTCTCATCAACTTCATGTTCTTTGTTCTCTGACTGATTAGCAACTTCTGGTGTATCTTGTTCCATTGAAACTTGTGTTGACTTTCCTGATGTTTCATCTACATCAGTTTCAGGTTCAACATTCGAATCATTCAAAAATGGAATACCTTCAACCTTTTTTCCACTATTTATATCAGAAAAAAATGGAATATCATCAGTCATAGGTTCAGCTTTCACCTGGGTTAAAAAAGGAATTGTTGAATCAGACATATCAGTTTCTATTGGTTCTGTCTTAACAGTAACTGAAACTGGAACTTCAGAATCCACACTGTCAGGTGCTGCATTTAAATCCATTGGTTCTTGTTTAACTTGAGGTGAATTTTGTCGCTCCTCATCAAAGGATAAAGATTGGCTTTCTGTTGCAGCATCCTGTGAAGATTCGTCATACAAAAGCGATCGTTTACTTTTAAAACCTGGTTCAGTTACGTTGAGAACAGATGGACTGGGAGTTCCTTCAGATACCTAAAAATTAGAACAAGATATCATACACTTTGCATTCGACTAAAATCTACATTCATTGACTGCACAATAATAAAAGTTCAAGTAGAAATGTAAAAATTTGCTTCCTAATTCTCCTAGGAACAAATAATCCCTAAAGTGTATCTGCTTTGGACGATATTGCAAACACATACTGAATTCATTCAGACAGCAAATATTTTTTAACATATCTGACACTTGCGTTTCAAGCATCTTCAAATTTACAAAATTTCTGATCTAAACTTTCAAACAAATAACTATGTAATAAACATTTTTTTATTAATTCTACAAAAACAAAATTACTAAAATACTGAATTAGTCAATTATTAGTGCAGAAACAGGTTAACAAAATAACAAAACAGCAACAATAAATTAATCCCATCACAATACCTTAAATAATATAATTCTATTGAAACGTCCACACAAAACCCAACATTTTGAAATTTAGGCATACATAAAATGGTATACTTACATCGGTATGATCCTCGTAGCAAATAGGATGGTATGTTTTTTTGTTAACACTAATAGCGTCTCGTAGATGCCATTCCTCTAGCTCCTCATCCCAGTATTGCTCAAATGGTTCATGACAAATATTGCACATCTGTAAAACAAGAGCGAACAAATACATTCTTTCTGTTAATCCTTATAATTACAGAAACACCTCAATATTAAGACCACCATTGGGATCAAGCAAATCGGTCATAATATTGAGGTGGTCTGATTATCAAATTGAATTATAAAGAAAATACTGAAAACTGGTCTTGAAGTAAGCAGTTGTTATATTGAGATGGTCTTAATATTGAGGTGGGTACTAAGTAAGGTTTTACTGTAAACCAATATATTTCCTACTAGGGTTAAAGTAGGTTACTGTAGCTAATTTTCACTTTATTAAAACTGTATCTAATGGATAATTTGTCAGGGTTTCCGCTGCCATTCGCTAGTTTCGCAAATGGCGAAAAAAAATCTGCAAGTGGTGAAAAAAAAAATCAAATTAAGCATACTTTTTTGTATCCCAGACACTCCCCTCCGTAATCTGGCAGAAAAAATATACTATCCAGTGGAAACCCTGATCTGTTTGCAGTGGATTATTAAAAGATAAATAATTTCAAAAATGAGGTAGGAGCCCTAGAAGAACAAGTGAGGATAATATGCATGTAGGCAAGTACAGTGACATAATTTAGTCAATAAGAGAAGTCATAGAACCCATATTCAAACTGAATTTAACTATATGGATAAATTAGCAAGTCAAGCAGGAGTGTTAAGAAGCTTACATCTTCATCATCGTTCCCTGTGGCAGCAGGACATTTAATGATGGAAACACCATCTGGTACAAGAAGTGATAAGGTGTTAGCAGTGGATGTGGGCGTGGCATCCACTGGTTGCTGTTGCTGCTGCTGTTCAAAGAAGTTACTTTTCCCTACAATGCAAATGACAGAGCTTAAGTCTTTAAGATCAAAAAGGCTAAATTTGTAAAGAGCACATTTTACTTGACAAGGTTACAATACTATACAGATAATGAATTATGGTTTACAATACTGACAGTTCAGGAATATCAATTATTCCATCATTTTATTAATGCTTTTGTGATGATTTTTACTACCACTGAACGTAATAAATTTGGCAAATGATTGAGATAGCCAAAATCTCATTCAATTCTGTAGTGAATAGAATTCTGAAGTTTGAAAACCGCAGAAAATAACAACAATTAACCTAAATTTAATTTCCATAAATTTGGTTTACGAAAATTGGTTTTAACAATATTAAGAAAATATGTATTATATTAATCTTACCTGTGTCTTCACCATCCACCACCTCTTCATACAGAATCCAATCCTGTAAGGAATAATACGTACAATAAGAATTAAAGTATAGACAATAAACTACTGATATCAGTAACGATAGTTGACTAATTAAAGAGAGTTTAGATTTCCTTCAGAAAATGTTTCAAACTTCAAAACTTTCTCATTTGTCCACAATAAGCACAAGAATAATAAAAACTAATTTACTCTTCAAACCCTACATTTTGTTTAAAAAATACAGTAAAACTTCGATAATGACATTACCTTCAGGACCCGAAATATCAGTCAAGATAAAATAATTGGTCCCAATATCAAGTTAAATTAGGGGAATTATTGAAAGCCGGTCCAAAATTCTAGTAAGTATTCTGATATCAATCCAAAGATTATTTCAGTGTTTTTTCATACTTTATTAACATACCTCAATTCCATAGTACCATTTTCTACACTGTGACACTTTAGTGTCGTCTTTCCCTTTACGATTTTGTCTGAAATGCCAGTCAAGATGTTGACGATATTGTTCAGTTTTCTCGCCATCTTGGGTAGCAAATCTCTGACCACAAGATGTGCACTGTATACCTGAGTATATACGCTGTATCATGCCAGTAGGAAGGCTGAAGTAGAGACAATGTGATAATATGAAAACTGATGTAAGATTACAAACAGGAAAATCATAATGCAAAAACAAAGGGCAGTACATGTACAGTTCGTGGGTACAGAACTAGTGAACAAGTCTGACAAATGTACTTGACAAAAAATCATCTTGTAAGTTAAATCAAACAATACTAGACTCATTCAAACAAACTGTGATACCTTTTTAATGAATCAACCATCAATTGTAAGGTAAAGTTTTAGAATATACCAACTGTGATCTGCAGATAAACTATCAACTTAAAAGGATGATACAGTCAAGCCTGTGAAAGCATAGAAATACGGCAAATTAACTCAGTTGGCCATAACTTAGAGATTTATTTCTCCTCAGATAACAAACAGATATTCAAGAGTGGCTGTTATTCACAGGTAGCCTGTATTCACCGTTGGGCAATTACTCTGGCTCAACTATGTTACCAATCACATATTAAATGACTTACCTTTTCATGTCTGAAGGGTTCATATCTGTCATATCAGGAATATCATCAAACTTCTCAACCTTCACAACCTAATCAAACATACAAAAAGATTACATTTATTACATGGACTTTGAAGCATAATGGACACAATTTTTCAAATAATTTACATCTGAAAACCTGAATTTAATCTCTTTTCATAGGTAGACTATTCAGAGTAGAAATAATGGGTACTAAATTTATCCTGGAGTAGTAGCTACTACTTTTGAACTTTTTTTTTGAACATCAGTGCAGCTGATCTGTTCATTTTATTCATGACAGATCAACAGAGAAGCTTTCTAGTTTCATGATTTTTTTTCACTGGACTTTAAGTTTGCACCAACAGCCAAGGTCATTTGACAACTTTACAGCTTTAACAGTGGAGGAAGATACAAGGCTTACACATGGGTAGAACCAGACCTTCCGCTAGCTGGACAGCTTCACTAGAATTTAATATTATCATGACAAACAATAAAATAAACTTACCGGTTTCTTCTGTACAACGACGGCATTGCTGTACTCTGGAGGCACAGATGAGGCGAATGTAGTGGGAGGTGCTGAGGTAGATGGAGCACTGGATACTGGTTCCTTCTTGATTATACCAGAATTAATGAGTTTGGCAAACAAATTGTTGATATCAATAGGAGCTGATGCTCCAGATGTGGATGGCACAGGTGGGAACAGACTGGATAAAACATTGGGCATACTACTGGTTTGATTAGAGCCTCCATCTGGATAAACAAATAAAATAAACCATGAGTTTGCAAAATGTCTGGAAAAATTGATTACATCAGGTAAGAAATTGAAAAATTTATATAAATGACTATCAGAGAATGTCTTTTCTTCCTGTACATTAGAATTATATATTTTGCCAATCATGAAAAAAATCAAACAATTCAAGTACTGTACTGATTTAATGAACTTGCAGTAATATACATAGAACCTACTTGAAGCAGGGATGGAAGGTCCAATTCCTGGGATAACATTAGGTCCAGCTGAACCATCCATAGGTGGCATACCAGGTTGAGGTGGTCCCATTCCAGGCATGGAACCCGGTGGTCCCATCATTGAGCCAGGTGGTCCCAAAATAGGGCCAGATGGTGGCATCATCATGCCAGGAGGTGGCATGCCTTGTGGACCAGGGCCAGGTTGACGCATGTCAGGCATTCCGTGAGGTGGAGGACCAGGCATTCTCATGTCTGGCATAGCACCAGGTCCAAGTATTGGTTGTCCCATATCTGGTCGGCCAGGAGGCCCAAGTCCTGGCATATGTGGAGGCCCTGGACCAAGCATTCTCGTAGGCCCTGGACCAGGCATTATCATTCCTTGTTGATCCAAACCTGGAGGAAGTGGACGAGGTTCTTGTGCAATTTCAGGTAATATCTTTACTTCAGGAGGAGAGCCAAGAAGTCTAACCATCAAAACCCACTTGCCTATATTAATTTCTTTTGGAGGACTATTAAAATTCACTTCATACCATTTCCCATCAATAATTAGTTCGTGACAAGGCCCTCCCAATGATACATAATAGAACCTATTGTCAACACGTAACTTGACTGCATGATCTGTGAAGATTTGATACAGTTTATTATTTATGACCACATCTCTAGGAGGACCATCAAATCGAATACCATGTAATACACCTTTAATATTCACAGATGGCTGTTGAGTGTTTAGTTTCAATTCACATGAGTTGCCATCAATGAGAATGTGTCTAGGGGGAGGCTCAAAACGAACTTCCATTCTCTCATCTTGAACAATTATAAATCTTGGCTCACCACCAAATCTACCTTTCTCTTCATTGTCAATGAGAATCATCATATCTCGTCCATCAATCTTAATTTTGTGATCATTGCCATTTATTGAAATATTTTTTGATGGTGCATCAACACGAACATCATAATGTTGACCCTCAATCCAAAGGTCAAGTGGTCTTCCAAGGTAAAAAAATTTGACATTTGATCCCCGAATATTCACATCTTTTACTTTCTCACCAAATCTATAAACAAGTTTATTATCAATAAGGATACCTCGCTTAACAGGGTCTGCATAAACTTCAATAGTATCCTTAAACCATTTGATTTTCCTAGGTGGACCACCAACTTTAATTTCATAATTTCTCTTCCCAATGACAACTTCTTCGCTTACTTGTGGACCTACATCAGCAAAACATCGGAATCTTGGATCACCAAATTTGTCAACATATGAATCAACTTGATTAGGATTAGAGTTTTCACCAGATCGAGGACCATCAAACTTTCCTCTACGGTCTCGTCTGGGTGGCCTACCATTAGCATACATTTCATCCGGACCATCCTGATGTCCACGTCCTGATCCAAAATCATCATCAGGACCAGTTCTGTCTCGTCTGGATCTAGGTCCATCTCGAGGTCTTACAACATCTTCAATAGGAGGTTCCTTTGGGGTTGGAAGCAAATGTCTAGGTCCATCACTTCGTCCTGGAGGACCTGGTCTGTTAAAAGGACCTTTGCACATGCCTGGTTCTTGATCTCTAGGTGGGTGCCATTTATGATCTCTAATACCTGGACCCCTTTTATCATCAGGATGTCCATCTTCCCAACTGGTGGGACTGCCTCCCCAAGCATCTGGGTCATTCTTTATATCATGCTCATGGTCTTTCCAATGTGGTGCATAAGGTCCTTGTCTGTCTCGTGGGTCTTGTCTACCCATTCCTCTACCTCGACTTGAGTCATGAATAAATTCATCCGGTCTTTCTCTAGGATCATTGCGTTCATCTCTGAATCTCTCAGAAAATCTATCTCTAGGTCCTCTGCCATCAAAGTCTCTTGGTGAGTTATTCCCTAGATCATTTCTTTCATCTGGTCTGCGAGAATCTCTCCAATTGCGGTCATTTTGCAGTCTATCGTCTCTGAAGCCAGCTCTATCATGTGGTCCATCAAAAAACTCTCTATCATCCTCTCTGCGATCAAGGTCTCTTCCAACTCTTCCTCTGCCCCTCCCTCTAAAACCACCTCTTCCTCTACCTAACCAATTCTTATCCTCATTGAATTTTTCATTTCTCCAATCCCGTCCATCCCTAAATCCTTTAGGACTTATCATTTCAGGAGGTGCATCAAAGTCTTGAGGTGGGCTCTTAAGTAGACACCTTCTTTCTGTAGGTAACTTCACAATATCACTATCACCATGAAAACCTCTTGAATCAGGAGGAAAGTCACCTCGTCTCCCACCTGGACCATCAGCTGACCTATCAAATCTTTCACCAGCAGCAGGAAACACATCTTGTCTTCTACCTGGTGGACCATGTCTACCAAACTCATCATTATGTGGTCTTCTGTTATCCTGACCTTCTTGCCAAGGTCGATTAGCAAAATTTTGTCTTTCTCTATTACTTTCACCACGGTCATTAAAAGGTTCGACATTTGAACCAAACTTATCAACAGGCGATTCAGGATAAAGTCGACTTAGTTCAGACGTAGCTCTGTCTTCTTCATCTTTAACTTCAACTCTTTTTTTAGGTATCTTAAATGGATCAAGTGGTTTGTCTGGAGATCTAACTTCTCTAGTTTCTCTTGGAATTACCTTATTTACCAGATCACTGTCAGAGGCTCCTGCTGTTGGTTGGCTGATCTCTTCAGACATACGTCTCTTATTTTGTTCTTGTAATTTCTGTAACTCAACAAGTTCACTAAGTTGTTTCACCAGTTCTTGATATTGTTCATGCGACAAAATGCCTTTAGTTAGCTGTTTATTTGCCTGAAAAATTAAAATCTTTAACATAATAAAATGACAAATAGCACTTTTAAATCAAAATGTACAAAAAAGAAATATTTATTCACTAGTATACATTTTCTGGAAAAAGGCAGTAACATGTTATTTTGAGAGTTAAGCCCGTGTTCATGGCCATATGTCATTCAATGAATAAAGGTCAACAGTGATAATAATCATTCAACAACACATATTTGTTGATATTATGGACAATATAAACTTCCAAGCAAGTGTCAACTGAGCGTAAAAAACAAAACTAAACTGGTACACCTCTGTCCACCAAGAGGCATTTGTCCACAGGTTGGACTGTACTTACATATATCAAATATAGTACAGTATCAGGTCTTAAGGATCTGCATTAACAGATGTAAAAATTGTGAGCATTCAAAGAAAAATCAATTGTGCAGCTTTTTTCATCACAGTATATTTGTAGAACATCTATTTCAATTTTTGCAATGAATAACATCTGTTAAGATCTGAAGCATTACACTGTATTTATCTATGATACACATAAACCAAAAACGTTAATAAGTAATACAAATACCTGGCTAATATTGTATGTTATGTTCATATTTTGATTTTTCAATTACTTATCAGAAATCAATTTTTACTACAGTAAAACCCCACACAGCAACCACCTCAACATTACAACCACCTTGTCATAATGACCACTTATTTTCTAACCGGCATCCAATAACTCCCCTATAATCCTATTGGATAATGAGACCACCTCATTCTTGCAACCGATTTTCTGGTCCCAAATGTGGTCTCAGTATCAAGGTTTTAGAGTAGTTTCAGAACCTAAATTACTCACAGCCAGGAGAATTTCTGCATGCTGATCCATAGACAACTGCTTGGGAACTTCAATTTGTTCTGATCCAGATATTTTTCGCGTGTAATCAGGCCTCATTACCCGCAGGTCCTCGTCTTGTGGCTCATGATTCTCATCCATTCTATATGCAACAGAATAAAGTTTAGGCAACCACACTAAGTACAGCAAAACTCTATTACAGACAACTATAAATCTGGTGAAGCCGATAGTGGAGTTCAGCTGGAGGTAGTGGAATGTATACATGTATAAATTGTAAGTGCTGGTTTTCACTTTTTTCCACATAATTGTTAGATTTTTAGACACACAAGATACAGCTGATAATATTGCAGTGAAAGAATAATAGCAATTTAATTAAAAAAAATATTACACAGAAAATGTCATTGACAAGATGACACAATCCAAAACCTAGATGCTACAATTTAAACCTACCTGGAAGATTTCTCTTCAACGACTGAATCTTGTCTCTGCTTTTTAAGTTCAATGTCGTAAGCGTATTGATCGGAATGTGTAGCCTTGAACTGATCCCATCCTTTACTACTTGGCGATTTCAAAGGTAGATGAGATTTCTGTGCAACAGGACGATAATCCTCATCTTCATCACCAAATAAATCACTGAAATAAATAGTTTTTATTAATTTATATGATTGGGCTTTGTGCTTCACATAGTAAAACCTTTAGTCCACGTAGGTCTGCATTCTTCAAACTATTTCATAATCTTAAGCTACAGAGAGTTCAAGGAGTGGTCCCAGTTAGTTAGGGTAAAAAAGGGTCTCACAGTCAAGTGTCACAACCCATTCTTGCAAATTTAAGACAGCATAATTTACAACATAAACCCAAAAAACATTGTTAACCTTTGTATATCATGCCTTGAAGTTTTTTTGGTTATGTCTAAATAAAAGCAAAAGATAATGTCGAAGTATGACTAACATATTGACAGAAGTATTATTTGTTAAAAATCTAGTTGGCAATCACAGTCAAACTTGCTACACAACAGTTACAGATAATATAAGTCATCTTTCTTCAACATATTAAAAGGCAAATATTGCTATATATTATTAAACTATAAAACTGATATCCATGATATGACTTAAATGACAATGTGGTCAGTTTCAAAGTCAAGTATATTATTGCCTTTACATCAAAACATTTATCATTTCTTAGATGAAATAATACCAGTACATCACAAACATAAAAAATAAAATGAATAAGAAAGTTTTACATTAATTGAAAATCACTGTAATTACCTAATATCTTCCTCTATTTTATTAGGCACATCATTTGTATCAGATTCTGATTCAAGATCCATATCTTCTTCATGACAGTCCTTATCAATTACATTCTGTTTTTCTTCAATACCATCACCCTTCAACAATTCAGTGTCCAATTTTTGCTTCTTGGCAGCCCGATTTAAGTCCATTTTTTCTCCACTGGACCTTTTTTCGGTTTCTCTTTGAGACTTGGGTCGTTTCCCAGTGTCCATTTCTTCAGTTGAAGGAGAATTCTCATCATTTTGAGAATCTTTACTAAACTTACCTTTTGCAACTGTTCTTTTCTTTTTCATAGTTCTCTCATTTACTTCTTTGTCTTTACTATCTCTATTTTTGTTGGAGTTTGATTTTTGTGATTTTTGAGATTTTGAGTCAAAGTCCATACTTTTTAGCTGCTTTTCTTCTTCAAGTTTTCTTGCATGTAACTGTTTTCTTTCTTCCTCTTTTCTTTTCCGTTCCATTTCTTCTCTTTTTTTCTTTTCCATTTCTTCCCTCCTTTTTCTTTCCAATTCCTCTTTTCTCTTTCTTTCATTTTCTTCTCTCTTTTTTCTGTCTGCTTCCTCTTTTTTCTTTAGTTCAATTTCTTGCCTTTTCCTTTCTTCTTCCTTACGTTTTCTTTCATTTTCTTCTTCTCTTCGTCTTTTTTCAATCTCTTCTTTTCTCTTTCTCTCAGCTTCAAGCAGTTCTTTCTGCTTCAGTTCGGCTTTATTGTCTCTTTCCCTAGATCTACTTCGATGTTTTATGGATGAGGTACTAGAACTTTTCCTAGGAGATTGTGAGCTATGTACATCTCGTTCTTTGGAACTTCTTCCCCTTCCTGTTTCAACTTGTCTTCTTGGATCTCTTGGTTCATTGCTTTGTTTAGAAGAGTGTCTATCTATAGATTTATCACCACTATTTTTATTACTAGACTCATTACGTTTGTGCTCTATTCTTTGACGTGGATCACGTATATTTGCAGGTGCTCTAGCAGAATAACTATCTAAGTTACTAGATCTACTAGAATCTGAGTCATTATCATCACTAAATTTAGCACCGTCTGTAAACACCTCACCAGTAAACATATATCCTGTCTGCCCACCTGAAGGCAGCATTCCAGGCTGACCATATGGAATGCCTGATTGTTGGCCCATATATGTAGGCATTTTATTCATAGGAACTCTCGGATCCATAACAGTTGTATGACTAGCAGAGTAAGCAGCCATTGGATTTAATGGTTGGAATGTAGGTTGACTAGATGTAGAACTTTGGGCTGAAGCACTTGATGTAACTGAACTGTGTGCTGCCGGCATAATCTTATTTTTCAGGCGAGGATCACGTAGACGAGGATCAGTAGGTCTTGGCCTAGGATCTACAGGTTTAACTTCAGGGACGACCCTCTTAGTTTCAACACTAGATGGTTTATCCATGACACTAGAGGCTGTCGATGTTTTAGAATGTGCTTTTAAACCCTGAAATAATGCATGGAGATATGTAAAATTCTTGAAATGATAACAACATTATTGAGGTGAACCTAAGTGCTTTCAATGTTTACAGACTTTTGGTTAAATAATGGCTAACAACTCACAAGACACACAGTGCGGCCAATATTGCTTATTCCACAAATAGTCAGAACCAGCACAGTGGCTAATATTAAACTTTCAATTTGAACAACTTGCTTGTATTGTAAAACACAAATATCAGTTAATGTTCAGTCAACTAAACCAGCGTTCATAAGATACCAACTGGTACTAACCAATGTTCATAAGATATGAACTGGTACTAACCAATGTTCATAAGATATGAACTGGTACTAACCAATGTTCATAAGATATGAACTGGTACTAACCAATGTTAATAAGATACTAACTGGTACAAACCAATGTTCATAAGATACTAACTGGTACAAACCAATGTTCATAAGATACTAACTGGTACAAACCAATGTTCATGAGATACCAACTGATAAAAACCAATGTTCATGAGATACCGACTGGTACGAGTCAATGTTCCCGAGATACCAACTGGTACAAACCAATGTTCATGAGATACTAACTGATACTAACCAATGTTCGTAAGATATGAACTAGTACAACCCGGTGTTACTAAAACCATAGAGGCCCCCACAAGTTAATGCAGACAACTTTGAATAGCAAGTTCAATATTCATAATTGTGTTACCACATTGTACATAGAAAACAAATGCTTTCAGTGTAAATACCTGTTTCCTTTTCAGCCTTTCTTCAGCCTCTGCAAGCTCTATTTTCAGCCTTGCTTCCTTCAGCTGAAGAAGTTCTTTATTCTTAGCAATCAGTTTTTGCCTTATGATGCTTTCCTCATCAGCACCTTCAGTGTCCTCCATTTCTTCTCCAGAATCTTCAAAAACCTCAGGTGATGACCTTTCACCTTCGCTGTTCTGAAAGAGGAATACTTAATTAGATGCCCATTAAGATATCATTGACTGGAAATAAACCATCACTATTAAATGGAATTTCCTGAATGAACAGCAAGTTAAACAAATACTGGAGTACCTTAACCTGAATATCACACCAAACTTGAACTTGGATTTAAATCCACCTGTACTAATGTAATTAACTATACTAATGTTGCACCCAATACCAAAACCACTATCTCACCAGAACAAGTAATACCACCATGTTACCACATAGCAGCCCCAAAGACTTAACACATTCATCAACAAATGTAATGAAGAGTGAACAAATAAATAGAGAACTAAGTTTGAAACAAATCTGTCATTACTTACCCCATGTAAAAATTTAGGGTTCACATGAATGCTGGCTTTTTCCGGTTCGTTTGCAGTGATTGGCCAAGCGGGATCCAAGAAATTCTTTATTCTTACATCAATACGATATAGAACAGCATTAGGTAAAACTTCTGTCCAAGTCTGTCTTAATTTAAACATTGATGCCCTCGTTTTCTCATCAACCTGTTTTATCATGACAGAAAAATATTTGCAAGATAGTTATGTTTGATTATTAGTAATTCTATTTGTTTTGTTAATGTATGTGATTGTGTACGTTTCAATGAAAACATCATATCAGAACAATTTCTGTTTGTATCTGAACTATATGATGTTAATACTGCCATATGCAAAGCAATATAATCAAGATCAGCGTAATATTCAAGGTCACACTATGACCCAGATTTTGAAATCAAAAGGTTGTCTAAAGACATGCAACCTGCATTTTAAGTTATCAAGGCACAACTGTTGTCAAATATAATCAATCTGAAGTGACTTTATGTTGAGGTCATCAAGACCTTGACCTTAGAGTGACCTTCAAATGCAAAAGACCATTATCTGGTTACCATTTGCATTCATTGATGAAAGAAAATCAAAACGAACTTGAAAATAAATTCCTAGCAGTGTCAAGATCATGCTGGCGATGAACCACATAATGTAATTTTCAGATTCATTCCCAGTTGGTTCTAGAGCCATCAAAAATACAATTTAGCAAGGAGATAGTAATCAACTTGATTCTCAAGCAATCAGAGGCCAATACCCCATCATTAGCAATTACTCCACTGTTTCTGGTCAACAAGCAGCTTGTTTGAACATTTTCCGTTTAAATACCTAATTAAAGAAGACTTTTGATTCAACAATATTAATCAACTTCTGACCTCTAACATTTACTGAATCAAGTTTTTTGTCCTAGTTTCTCTTTCTTAGACTAGCAAAACATTATTAACAAAGTAAGATTAATCGAAAAGACAGCAATAATTCCAACAGATAATTTTCCATCCAAGTTTATATAGTGTCTATCCGAAAGATTAAAAACATCTGATTTATGCACAAATTTGCAGCAATTCATTGTCCGATGATTGTACTGATGGAATGTTTGTGTAAGACTTGGTTGGTACGCTTATATGACCAAAAATATCAATGTTATATTGTGGCAAGAAGTTTGTTGTGTATTATCATTTTTGAGGTATCAGTCAAGAAAAAAACAAATTATGTGTGTTGTCCTCATGTACGTCCTCACTTTAATTTGTGAACACACAACTTTCTAAAATATCCAAATACATCCATTACTTTTAAGGCAGTGGAATGAGTTGTTTTCCATGTAGATAACATTACTAATTTAAGCCCAATATTATGTTCAATAAGCAAAAATGCGTAACCATAATAATCCCAGAAACCCTGACACGGGCAAAACAGTGTAAAACGCAAAGCAGTCACAAACAAATCTTTTATGAAACATGTTGTAAGTTTATTAAACTGTGTGAGCGCTTTTATGGCTCAAAATAAATGAAATGTATCCATTTTCTTTCAATACTAACTACAAGCAGACAATATTTAAAATTTAGCACAAAATTACTGTAAGTTCGTCTCTAAGAAAATTGTATTACAGTAGTTTTATACCAAATATTTCACAATACAGTAACACAAAATGTATATATAATTCAAGAATCATTTTCCTTGTCCTTCTCTAACATAGTCTGTCTTTTATCACTGTCTGCTGAGCTTTAGGTACATAAAGAGTTGCAAAAGTCGTAAACCTTCCATCACGAATCATGAAACATAGTAGTTCATTCAAGTAAGATAACTCTGTAACAACTGAAAAAGAGCTTACGGCAAAAATGCACCAATGTATGATTTAAAATCAATAAAGTTACAATGTCATTATTTCATGTAAGATTTGATGTGTTCTGCAATGCTTTAAGTACACTTAGTTCTCAAATTGAGCAGATCACTAACATTAAATGCTGAAGCTAGATTAATGCATGCCTACAATTAAAAACAGCCTCAAATATCAATTGATGTCAATAAAATGCATCAATAAAAGAACTAAGCTAATTATGAAAAAAAACTCTTTTTTTCATAGTTCACATTAGTAGTTCTTAAATGCTGAGCCCATGTAAGTACCATATTTCATAAACTGAACATACAATTTCCCATGCCATTCTGATAAAAATCTCTATACATGTATCTCATACAGAACTTTTATTCAGTCAAAACTGAAAAGACTACAAAGCGATGTAAGTATGTTGTGCATTTAAAATTGATATGATCAGAGAATGTATGTTGGTGTGGTGTCCATCAGCTTGCCCAAGGAACTGTATATGGCTAAAAATAAGCCCGAGATATTTATTCTTCAGATAAGTTCAATGATGAACTAGAGTGATAAAACACAGTATCAGAATCATCAGTACTGTTAGAGGTAACATTTCGTATGATTCTACCAGTCATATCGCAAGTAACAGAGAAAGAGGTATGTAAAACAAGTCTGAACTATGTTAATGTATAGGCATAAAAATATGAAAATATTACCATCATTTCAATGTATTTGTACAAAATTTAAAACACAGGTTAAAATAACATGAAATTCAAACATGAGTACAAAAATTCAATACCTATAAAGCAAGAATACAATTTATTACAAAAATATGATATCTTATATTTATTACATGTATATATTTTTTTAAGAACACAATGTTTTTAAAACAACAAAACAGCATCCTAACCTGCTCAAACACTGAAGTAAATGTTTGCACGATATTCCTTGCAAACAATGACCCATAACTAGACTTCTGCAAATTTTTCATTATTGAATCCATCAAATAAAGCACAGGTAGTTTTCTGTCTGGCAAACACTGTGAATATAAAACATAGTTAGCATGCAAAGAACACAATTCAAAATTGCCAGTTCGCTCCCAAAACAAAACCAACATTCAAATCTTCCATAACAACCAACATCGAGTCAACTTGTCAACCAATGAACATGCTCCCCATGTAAACTGAAACAGCAATGTACAAGTACTTCATACAAATATCAAATAAAATTAAATAAAATACTCAACCTGCATGTTTTGTGCATCGATTTCCAGAAAAAAAATTCGGACGACTAAAAGCCAATATACTTACTTTGTACTTGCACAAACCCAGAAGACAAATGCACACCATGTTCTAAGAGTCATATAACTTACAAGCTTTGCACATTTCTGATAAAAACATAATACCTTTGTTTTAATACACTCGTAAATTTGATTTGAATAACCATCCACAGGTTATACAACAGAAACCATACTACCATTTCTGGATGTCTGATTTTACAAAATTGTAAATTTCAGAAATAAATACTTACCTGAAATGAATACTTACCTGTCATTTAAGTTTGAACTAGTTTATTTATGTTCTTTTTTCTGTTAAAATGCTATCTTTACAAATGTGTAAGTAAATATAAGCGACTTGGTAATTAGATCTGAACTTCATAGATAAAAGTAACAGTGTTACAAGGAATACAAATCATGTGTCAACTGAAAATGACTATCAGTAACAAAGTAGGTCAGTCATTTCATATGACCATAAGCAAACATGTGAATCACACACTTATTGTGATGGTTCAACTATTCTTTGTTGTTTAATGAACTTCAATCTTCATGAACTGACACATTTTAGAAGAAATAGTGTGTGCAAGTTTTTTTCTCACTAAACATGTGTGCAGATGAATTCGCATTGATAATAAGGATGTGATGGTAAAATCTTTTGCAGAAAGATCTGTCACTGTAGTAAAATTCAAACACTTGAGTATAATAAGAATTTCACCCAATTAACCATTTCATATTAACACTTCACATTACTTCAGAATGCAGAGATACATTAAAGTATAATTTCTTGTATCTTGGTTGAATGTGAACGTCGCAGTGTTATTTTATTTCCTTGTAAGAACTAATTTCAATTCTGTAAGGTACCACACAGTAAAATACTTAACAGCTGAATGTGATTTAAAATGCATTATGTAACACAAATAGTAAATGAACGAAAGTAATACAAAGAGTATCATACATTCCCTGAATCCACAATAAATAAAAGTTTCGATTCCATGTGAGTTTGATCAAGGTTAAAACATTGCTCATTGTTAAATCACATTTTGCTGTAAATGTCGTAATGAGATAGTCTACCATTTTCATATAATTTCATTACATATGCTAGTAACCATTTTGTTGTTCATACAGTTCTTCATAATTCAAGGCTTATATTCTTTGAGATAAAAAGGAGAATATCAGATTTTTGCAAGAAAACCTTCAAATATGGAGATCATAATGAACAATTTTCTTCGAACTGAAATATATCACTGTATAAATAAAATCAATTTTCAAGAATGAATGTCATCCAACTGCGGCGATCTATTGCATTGTGAACTGAATATTTCATTATTATTCATGGTTTGGCGGTTTGTAAAACTCATATCCATTGAACCATTGGAAAATATTACAGTCATGTACCCTTGATAAATTTTCATGTCTGTTTAATAATTTTATTGAAAGATTCCATCAATGTATTTCTTCAGTGAATCAAACTTGTTTTGCATTCATGTGAGGGCGCCTATGTGAGCCGAGTTCATTATATACGGTACATTGTGTGGCAAAACATACATGTGCCAACATATTGCTCTTCATAAACCTTAACAAATACAAATATTCATGACAGAATGACTAAAAACATGGTTTATTTCATAAATTTAATCAATTACAGAAAATAATAACAAGTGCAATAAACTGTTGTAATAGAAAACAGCGAAATATATTAATTAATCAGTAGCATATTTTCTAATATCATTCTGATCCCCTCAACGAACCTCTTTAATCACGTGACAAAAATGCCTCGTGACCAAGGTGAAGAAATATCATAAAATAACAAATATTTAATAATTTCAATTCATTCAAAATGAAAATAAACCTTATTGATGTGTGCTTCAATAACTTTAACAATCTCCGGCGCATGTTGTTCGTGGTCATCCGCCAACATCGTCAACATACTGATCAACGGTTTACTGTTCACATTCAGATCCACCAACGCCTTTCTGTACTCTCCTACCACTTCTTCCGCTAACGCCATCCTGTCTCTTCACCTAAGTGAATCCAGATGAAGGAAAGTCAAAGGTTTTTCATTTCTTGTCCGTATCAAACACACTTTTTCCAAATAATTTTAACCTTATTTCCTATCCTTGTAAAACTTGTCCTCCGCAATGGCGTTGATGACGTAGTTTGTTATTTATAAACATACTATTGATTGGTGAAATTTCTATCCAATCAATTCGCCGCTAACAAAATTATTTTCGGTTGCAAACTAGATTTAGGTTTATACATGTACACGTATTTAGATTCTAGAACTACGCCCCTTCTTTCACTTATCACTCACAATTGTCACACGGATTTATGACCTATGGAAAATCATTACAGCAAATGTACCTCATAGACAGGACATGACTATTAAACTAAGTGTGCGACGTCCAAGTAAGAATCAGAATAGATCTGGTAAGTGGATACAAACTGACTAAAATTTGTATCTTGTTCACAGGCTATGTTTTAAGTAAATGTTTCTCTTTCTGTCTGAATATCTTCGCATTTCTTAAAAAAATACGTAGGCGTAAATTATCTCTATTTGCAAACAGTAGAAAATTACTCTAGCATACTGCATCAATCAAAAACGGTAAAAAATGATCAAAATATAAAGTAATTAGATAAATGAATAAAAAAATTATAGGTATGAAGTTGACAATCCAGTCGATAATGTTACAAGTTGATAATCCAATCAACGATTATGAAATCATATTAAGAGGTATCACATGTAAGTCTGAATATAAATGTAGATAAAGTGGTAATTATTTCTTTTATACAAACGACCTAGCTTGTGAATTTGAAAAGATATAGGAAGTGATTTTCTGGACGTAGCTTATCGTTACACACTTATAAATGCAGGAATTAGTTGATTCATAGTCCAACGAATTTCTACAATTAAGACTATGACTTTTATTATTATCATGTTTGTTGCTTATAACTTTCTCCCCAAAACCTAAGTATTAACATATGGTTAACTAGGAAACCCACATCGTCACATAATTCGAGAAGTGATACACATTTTAATCACGAATTCACATGTGCTTGCAGATTTCAACATCTTGTATAAATAAATATACATGTTTTCATTCTTCGGAAGTCCTCACATGGTACATATATATAATTATTTGGTATATATTTGATATTTGGTATAAATTTCATTAATAAATCCACAGATACGCTTGTATACATTTCAGTATCTTGTATAAATAGAATCTTTCTGGTATATATTACAAATTCCATATAAAGTAATTTTAAATCTTTCTTGTGATCTCTTTCTTGCTTCATTACGTTTAGCTGGGATCATCACATATGCGTATATTGGTTCAAGCAATCAAAGAGCTGTACAGTATAAGTCTCTGATTACATTTTCAGTACAGTTGAAATGCTAAAAAATCTTTTAAAATCACATACTTTGTGCTCTCTGATGTCCCGCACATTTTTTGAAGCAGGAATAATAAATTATATGACAAATCAAACATAGCAAAAAATGCGAAGATACGAGTTGAACAACGTAAGGTACAACAGGTA
Organism: Lutraria rhynchaena; assembly: GCA_008271625.1. NCBI lineage: Eukaryota > Metazoa > Mollusca > Bivalvia > Venerida > Mactridae > Lutraria > Lutraria rhynchaena. Next base: position 142,006 of record VIBL01000059.1, read on the forward strand.
CTTTGCATTACAGTAGTCCCTGGGTACGAGTAGATCAGTTTTCTGTCCTCGTTTTTGGTTTAAGATTCAGATCATTTTCTACTCCTGTTCTCCGCATATACCCTCAAGTAGTACTAAGACGAAATATTGTAATATCAAGTATTTTCATATGATCAGATCCCATTCCATGAAACACGAATAGTTTTCCCCTGTTACCGTACATTTATGCGCTTTGAAGTGTGAGGCCTACATTAAATGCGACCACAATCGAACGCAACCATTATCGCGATTATGGAAACGCTTTGGTGCGAAAAGAAAGCGTCTTGTCTACAAAGAAATCACTAGGAGCATCCACTGTTTATCAGTGTGTATGTTATTTCAGAAATATTTTAATTAAATTATTCATTGATCATGAATCTAAGAAAACATCTGAAATCCATATACTTGTACTAATTACTGAGTAGGTTGAAAACGAAATTTAGAAATCATTATTCGTCCTCAATCACAATCGTACTGGGAAATTTTCGTTTATCGGGTAATCTATTTTTTACGAAAAATTAATTATGTTACTGGTTGATTTTCTAAAGCATTTCTTATATGTCTCTATTGGTGATTATTAAGTGTGTCTTTGCCATCAATTCACAGCTTGGAATTTAAGATATTAACAATCTTGTGATTAATTTCATTAAAAAGTTGTATTGATTATTTAATTTTTTTTTATTTTTTAATTAGTTCAATCTTTCCATTATGAGCTGATTAAGAATTACTTTACACATAATTTTCAGATAGATTAGGCTGTTGTAGGCATTCTAAAGCATATTCTTTTGTGGAGCAATTCATAAGAGGGTGCTTCAATTACATGGCAAGACAAAAGACTTAGAACATGTACATGTTCCCAGTTCTCCACAAAGCTTGCAACATTTTAAGGAGTCATATTTTGGCTTTGAAAATTGGTCATTGCTACCAAACACAATGTTTAAAGACTGTATTTTTATGAAATATATTCTATAGATGACATTTATTCATTTAGATAGATATAATCAAGAATTTTATACAACATTCTTTTTTTGTTTCAGAATGGAGGATTACAAATATTTGTTTAAGATTGTATTAATTGGAGAAGCAGGAGTTGGTAAAACTTGTTTAGTTAGACGATTTACTCAGGTGAATGTTCTAAAATTTATTCTGAATTATAAATATGTTATTGTATTGTAGGAACCCCTTAAATACAAGAAAGCCCTCAGCTTGGTTTCTTTCATATTATATGAACCAATGACATATATCATTGCTCAGATATCACTTTTAAAGCTTTATATCCTGCAATTGTACTTGCTACTGTCATGTATTTTCAAAGGGCAAAGTTCAGTGTATAAAAATGACATTTTAAGTAAAGGTGGTGCAATTTTATGCTAAATCATGCTGAGCTGTTGCATGATTCCCAGTTTTGTGGAGAAAAATCTTTGAATCAAGACCTGGACTAGGGCATGTAGGTAACATGCAGGAAATTCCTCTTCAAGGGTGAGAAGTCTTGCTGAGAAAAAACATAGAATTCAATTTTTCATTTAAATTGGCAGAATTGTATCATGATTGAAATTGTGATAATCGTGTTGTGTATTATCGTACATTCTGCATTATATTTCAGGGTTTATTCCCGCCAGGTCAGGCTGCTACTATTGGTGTTGATTTTATGATAAAAACAGTTGAGATTGAAGGTGACAAAGTGAAGGTTAGCTTTATAATCAGTACAAAATGAAACATGAAAGCTAGGGGTGTGCAATATACCGCAATATACCGGTTATTGCAATATATATTTTTTGACGATATAATATTGCGATATGATTTTCAAATATCGGTATTTCAATCGCATTGTTTAGATCAATAAATAATGTCCAAAAACATTAATTTATTGAAGATTAGCATTTGAAGAAAGAAAGAATGAAAATCTAGCGAACAAATTTGTTTACTTTAGCTCATTTCCTGTCCAGCTATGGGAGTCACAAAGCGGATGCTAAAAATAAAATGCAGATCTTATTACGAAAATCAGCTCCTTAACTGTCTTATCTAATGAAGTTTTACACAAGTAATACATAACATTTTAAACTTGATACATGTCCTTTTCATCAAGTGTTCTGTCTGGCTAACGGTAGTGACTTCACAATTAAATTTCTGTGAATATGTGGATGTTTAAATTTGTATTTGTCGTTAGTTTAAGTAGGCTCTGTCCTAGGAAATAAACTGATAAAAGACTTGCAGAACCTTAAGCTGTATTAAATTGTTAATTACACAAAATGTGTTTCTAAAATTTTAGAAAAATTATAAATTTTCTGTATTGATTTGCTTTATATTTTTCTTAAAAACAGCATAGAAGTACAGGTTAGAACATAGTCACATATGGGGACACAAACATAAAACAGGAATAGCTATATTCAGTATTCAAACATTTTATTTCCAGGATTTCTATATGGTCACAGTATATTGCAATATATCGCAATATTTAGTAAAATATCGCAATACCATTTTTCCTAGCAATACTCAGGCCTAATTAAAGCTTAACTCTAATAATATTAATGTGATGTTTTGGGTTATATATAAAGATAAGATACTGTTTTGGATAGGCTTAAGGACATATTGTGTTCACTTTAGAACAAAATGTGTTATGAAACCTGTTTACCTGTCCTGATAGGTTTAAAAATATTTTTACTTGTAGAAAAATTTAAGAAAGATGCTATTTTATTTTTGCATAGGTAGAGGTATTTGTTCCGACTGATAAAAGTTTGCAGTCTTTTGGGTAGACAACCTCCATGTCCTACATGAATTACTAAAAAGATTTGTTTTAATGCCAGTAATTTTTTATACCAGCTCTGGATATCTGAATTTTCATTGGTCATGAATAGTTGGAAGCTGGTATTATTATAATATAATCTGGGTGAATCAGCACTTTAATTGTTAAATTAACCATTAATTTGGTATTTTGATCTGTAACAGAAGTTTGTATGTTTTAGTGAAATGTTGTGCAAAGACCTCTTTGAAATGTTGACTTGCATTTGATCAGAAAATAACTGCACTATCTTTTTTTCTCTTGGGTTTAATGCCATGCTAACAGTAAGGTTCATTTTATAACTTTTCCTGCTTTGGAAACATTGGAGGAAAACCCCAGGTATGCATCTGGGTAAAACCACAAATCCACTGTATGTCAGCAGGGCAGCTTCCTCACATGTGATTTTTTTGCCCTGTGTGATTCAAACTGACAGCAGAGGGGGGCTAGTGATTACTTGTCAGAGATCATAACCATAGTGGCTCCTTCTGAACTATTTATGTCACATTGAAAAAAACATGATGACTGATGCAAAATTTCCTAAAACAATTGTTTGACTTGAAAGATGGTCAGGAAACTTTTTGGGAAGTGTATGATGTTATTATTGTGTTGTTTCTTTTAGCTTCAAATCTGGGACACTGCTGGACAGGAGAAATTTAGATCAATAACCCAGAGTTACTATAGAGCAGCTCATGGACTTATACTGGTGTATGATGTGTGCTCACAAAGGACTTTTGATGCACTTCCTCAGTGGTTGACTGATATTGACTCATTTGCCAATGAAAAAGTTCTTTCGTATTTAGTGGGTAAGTTTCTTTAAGGTTCTGATAAACAATTCACAATTTCATGTAAATTATACTGTTGCTTTGTTTTGGTATTTATGTTTGTTTGCAATGAAATCAAGAACCGTTTAGGAAGAAAACATGCTAATTGTAGAAAGTAAAAGTATTAAAACAAAATTGAAAAAAATATGAAAGAATATCTCAATTTCAAGTTTTCAGTATTATGAAGTTAATTATGATGTTATTACAGATCATTTCAAACAATATTCTGTCATTAGATATATGTTCGTACACATATTGCAAATATACATTGTGATCTGACATGAATTGAATACAAAAATGAGATTTAAGCTGGGAGACTGACCTCAGACTTTACTTTATAACCTTGGACCCTGTTTACAAATAGCATGAAACTATATGCTTAGTTAAAAAAATAAGTTCATGTTTGTTACAAGTCATAAAGTGTAAAATATTTTATATGAATTTATATATCGCTAGGTAACAAAATTGACCGAGGTGATGCCAGAGAGATACCAACTCACATAGGTCAACAGTTCGCGGACAGATATGAAATGAAATTTATAGAAACTTCAGCTAAAGAAGCAGACAATGTTGATAAATTATTTCTTGACATTGCTATGAAACTTACTGAGGACGCTAGAGAAAGAAGTCGACTTGTTCCAGGAGAAGATTCCATGAATATTTCCAGCAATACAAAGTCCATCAGTTCTTGTTCCAGATGCTTCAAATTTTGACCCGTTTTCCTGAATTTTAAAGATACTGCACTTTTCCTTAAGTGAGTTACCAAAAATATGTTAAGCTCTTTATGTTTTTTTGCTTTGATAATTTTTTATATCTGGGCCTATTGTTAATGAAATGAACTTTGTGATTTTTCTCAGAACTCTGCATTGTCATTGGTCAATTTTAAGACTGCAAACAGAATTAACCAATCTAAGGCTGATGTTTTAACCAGGTCACCAATCTTTTTTTTTACCTGGAATTTTAAATTCTTTCTGCTCTTTAAACAAGATAAACTATTCGCATCTGGTTGTTTTATATATATGAGAAAACATTTTTAGTAATAACTGTGCCATAATTTTTTTATGAATCATTTTGAAATAAGATGCACAGTATTTTACTATTCATAAAATTTCAACTATATACACATTTATAAAGGGTACTAACCGTTTAAAGTTATGCTTTGTAAGTTTTCATTTTCATGATTTTTGATGGTTGATCTAAAGTTGAGTCCCTTTAAAATAAATCTGATCACTTTATCGTATTACCCACAATATGCTAATGTTAATATCTTGCATTGCTTGTTATGGTTGATATGAAATGTTTTGTTGCCAAAATTTTATTTACATTTTTTAATTCTGATGGCATTATGACACTTCACCTGAAACAATATACATGAAGACACTCCCCTTTGTTTGATAGAATTTTTTAGATCGAACTTATAGGCATTTTTTTTTTGCTCGTAAGATGGAATCATAGTCAGGTTGACTTTGTTTAATGGATATTATATTGTTGTGTTTGTTCGAAAGGAATGGGTAATTGTTGAAAAATTTTCATGTGTTGTTTTCAACTATTTGTTATTGTCACAACTTATACAGTTGAGTATTGCTGTGCTGTTACAGTCAGTACTTATGAAGTTAAAACATGTTTCCTATAACTTACATTAGACTGGGAAAAGAAATAGTCATTTTTACTGTTACTCAACCAAAAAAGAAATGGGGTATGTAGGCAGTGATTTTTTTGTATATTTTACAGCCAAATATCAGCTGTTTCCCCTTGCCCAAAGAAGTTCTATTTTCCCCTAAACATGCTATATAAATAAGTGATAGTTTTTCAGATGTATCCCTTTTTTCTGATTTATCACGCTATATTTTCCCCTTCAGAAAACCACAGGTAGTTTTGAAAATTAAAAAAATCACTTGTAGATCACAAAATTTTGCTTTCCTGATTTTTCAGTTAGGTAACTGTAAACATGATATTTTTTCTGGCCTTAACAGTATAAGATATGAATGTTGATGCTGATATTTTTTGTTAAAATATTTGTAGAGAAAAAAAAGATATACAATGCTGTTTATGTTTTATAAAGCACTTCCCTTTGAATATTACAATGAAGTTTCAGCCAGTTTCATGAATCTTTCTTGAAATATGAATGGATGTCAATGCTGCAATCTGTTGTTAAACATTTGTACAGAAAACTAGACATTGCTATGTTTATTTTTCTTAAAGCCCACTATAAGTATGAAAATAACTTTCAATTTGTTTTATGAATCTTCCAAAAATAATTGTAAACGCAATGAAGTTTATACTCATCTTTCTTATGAAACCCAAAGTTTATATGTGCAATATATTTGGTGTTTTGTCTTGCCATAGCTTGCCAAATGATTTGTTTTTATTTTTTTTTTCTGAATCTATAATGGATATGTTTTATTTGTAAATATAATCTAAAATGCTTCCATGGTACTTGTATGTTCGTTCATTTTACACCAAAATTTATAAACCTGTTTGTACTGTATAATGCTTTTTTATCTAGTCACTATTTTCAAAATTTACCAAGGTTAGTTGAGATTACTGTACCAGTATGTTAACATGTCATGTTAGGGCCATGGTCATGGTCCAGTGGTTAATGTGCTGGACTTGTAACCCGGAGATCTGTGTTCGAATCCCAGTCGCGGCAGGTCATATCCTTCTATGAAAATTTGACAAAAATGCCGATTTTCCTCCATATGTGGAGAAGTTGCTGGCTTCTTGTGGAAGGATAAGTTAGTACTGGTTAGTATACAGTCCAGGAAAACTGGAACAGTGAACCGGTCGCCATATATAATTGAAAGATCGTTGAAAACAGTGTTAAACCCCAGTGACAATAAGTCCCATAAAAACAAACAAACTAGTCATGTTATTTTTATTCTATTTTTTCTTTTTGCTTTGTGTTATAGTAAACCATAGATTTTTTTATTTAGTTTTTTTTGTTGATTTTTTCTTATTGTTTTATTTTTTGTCTACAATTGATATGCTCATGTTATGATAATATTTTGTGCCAAATTGAATGTTTCTAGTCAATACCTGTCATAATATTTGCCCTTATTTTACATTACTATTAGATTTATAATTGTTGTTTTTTGCATAATTTTGTTTTATGTTTTCCCTCGTTGTATGCCATTAGAGGTAAAATGTACTTACTAATAACCAAATCTCTTTTGTTTATACATTGGAAATACAGTTCAGCCTGTCTGTAGAGACTAATTTTGAATGTAAAGGCTGCATTTAGCGTCTGTTGGTGTGATTTAATCCACACACACTGTGTCCATGACAAATATAATATGCCTCAGACACATAGCAAATTGCCATTTTTCATATTAGTCATATTGTAATATAAAAACCCTACCATTTTAGACAATCAGTTTGAAAAACTTAAGCCACACACACGGTGTATATAAGCGGCAACTATTCATTGTCCAAACTATTCATTAGCTTTATACTGTCCACCATCAGTCAAACACTCTCTTAATGCAGGCTAAATTCTAATTTCATAGATTTGCTGTCGCACAATTGTGACATGGATATCTATTTTTCAGGGAAAAAAAATCTTTATTGTTCACATTTTATGAAAAAGAAGGATAATAATTTAGAAGTATTGGTACAATCATCAGCAATCAAATGTACATGTCTACCAGATAATATGTTGAATGTGCTGATGCTTTGTCACCTTTCATTTCTTTGGATTTCTGAATGGAATGGAAAAGGTCCATCAGTTTGAAACCACTTTTGGCAGAAACCAGTTTTATCTAACATATTTACATCACTTTTATAAGATCACAATTCTTGTCAAATGAAAAATGATCAGCATGGTGGAATCATTATAATTTTTGTAAGAAACAAAAGAACTATTTTCTATTGACAATATATATATAGTTGACTGTACATTGTGGTGTTTGACCCAAGCTATTTATATAAAAGAGGTCTTGTTGTTGAAGTATTCTTAATACATGTAGAAATGTTTGCTAACCTAAATGTTACATCATTAATTATTATGACATCATCAGATGTAAGTAATGCTTAATTAAATTGTTTGTTGTCTGTACAGAAATGGGTGGTTTGTGATGTGTTTCAAGTGAAAATTGCTGTTTGTCAGTTTTATTTGTACAACATTTACATGTATGTCTGCAATGTGAGCTTATGTTTGAACTTAACTGAGCACATTGCTTTAAGTGAAGATATCTGAGGCTTTGATGTGTCTGTCATTGTCTGCCACAAGTCACAAGCATTTTAATTGTTATGCTTTATACACAACTATACTGTCTTCAAGGCACTTGTACATAGAATAATAAGCCACAAGTTTTTGTTATGTATGAATATTTGAATGCAGATGAAATGACTCAAATTACACCAGAGTTAAGGACCTTTAAGAAGTTGAAATGGCATATTTCTCACTTTATATAGATTTAAGACCACATTTCCTTTGTAATTAGCTTAAAACTTGTTCAGATTCCATATGTTCACTATTTCCACCATGGGTTATATTGTCTCCACAACATTTTAATACAAGAGTTATTGCCCTTGATCTGTGAATTATTATTTGTTTAAAATTTAATTCTCATTAATTAACAATTTATACCACACTTTTTTCTGAATATGTGCTCTGATATGATAGGGTTTTGGTTGTGCTGTGGACTTTTATGGAGTTATTGACCCTTGAATGTGCAACATTGTTCTATTAAGTTACTAGCATTTCTTAGGCTTAATTCTGCACCAATATTGATTATATTATTTTGTACTTGTAGTATAGCTATGTACGATCTACATATTGTTTGGTGTACGCATGGTCACGTGAATACTTGCCGTGTTATATTCTCTAATACAAACGATAGTTATTATACAACAATTTTTCAGATACTGAAATTAATTTGAGAGCTTTTAGTCAAACTTGTAGTAACAGTCACCTGTTAGAAGCAATAACCTGTGAGAAAAGGCCACTTTAGGACAAGTATAGAACTATTAAAGCTTTGATTAATGGCCAACTGTATATTAGGTGTCATTTCATCTCTCTGTGTGGTGTCCTTTGTAGGTAGATGTGACTGTATTTGTATACTGTTTGAGTGTGGTATGGTTTGATGAGTCAATTTGCAATTGTAAAGTCCTAATTTTGCTTATTACAAAAATAATTCAATATTTATTCCCCCAAAAATCATGATGAAAATTATAAGCTCTCTTGGATACTCCATTGAGTGGTTCAGGTGAGTGATTCTGACCTACCATGGCTCTCTTGTTGTATTAAACTGTTCATCATGTCAAATATTTGAACAATAAAGTTGCTTGTAGGTTGAAGTGTTTTGTATTGTTATTTATTTTTTTTTTTTATTAATATAAGTATTGGAACATAATACACTCTAATTGATGGTTAATATAAACAATGATTAAGGCAATGGTAAAAAAAATAAAAATCTCAGATATAAAATAAGCCAAAGATGACAAAACTGGGTCAACTAGTTTGTCAACTAGTAACTTTCATTGATGTGCTGGTTTGTTGGATTTTAAACTGGCTAAGACTGCGGTGCATCTTTCAATAAGTTGCCAAAACTCATATTTATGTCTGAAATTTTAACCAATGATCACCACTCACAACTCAAATCTGTCAAATCTTATAATTAAGGGAAGTGATGGTTCAAAGCATTGACTATTACTTCTACAGTTAATTGTTTGCAGTATTTTTTTTATTTTGTATTGAATGATTTGCTATGAGGAAGTATATATTGTATTTTCTTACATATCTGTCAAGAACCACTTTTTACTGTGAAATTTGAAACACACTCTATAATTTGTAATGCAGTCATAGAAAATAGCATTTGTTGTTTTTACATAATGTATGGTACAAAATGTTGATGAAATCAAATCAGGTAATTTCTAGTATCCTTTTGTACAGCGGAGCTACCTGTGATTGAAAGAGAGGTCTTTCAGTACTTAGATTAAGATCGAATGCTTCTAAAACCCAACAATCCGGACTTCCGGACCGTGTGTAGTTATAGGTCACACTAAAAATCCAAAGAGTTTTATTCGGTTTTTTGCGAAATACTCCAAAGAGTTTACAGACCCTGCGTAGGAAGAAACGGAAAACAAATTTTCGGACAAGTGAATAATTAAAATGTAATTAAATATGAAGCATATAGGTAATTTAGAAAAAAGAAAGAAAAAATGTGAACATAGTTGTTTATTTACATTCAACTTCTCTGCTAGAAAATGTGGACTTATTTTTTACCGGTTCACATAAATAAAAGTGATAAAACCCGAAATGGCGTTTATTTCACGAAATGGGAAAATATATTAGGATGAGCAATATTAAGAACTTATTTGAATTACAGTCTTGTGATTTATAATCGATTTCTAATGAACATTCGCATTTTAATTCACTTGCCAAGTCCAGTTTGGTTACTTCATTATATATCCAAAGAGTTTCTGTGTACTATTTGTATATTATCTATCCATTCCAAAGAGTTTCTGGAAACTATTTTATTGTTATGTATCCAGTCCAAAGAGTTTCTGGAAACTATTTTTATGTTTGTATCCATTCCAAAGAGTTTGTGTATACCATTTGTAAGTTGTATATAGAGTCCAAAGAGTTTCTGTATACCATTTGTATGCTACATATCGAGTCCAAAGAGATTTGTATACCATTTTTCTGTTATATATCGACTCCAAAGAGTTTCTGTATACTGTACGTTTGTTATTTATCCAGTCCAAAGAGTTTCTGTATACGAATGTTCTGTTCTATTTAGAGTCCAAAGAGTTTCTGTATACAATTTTACTGTTATCGATCGACTCCAAAGAGTTTCTGTATACTGTATGTATGTTATTTATCCAGTCCAAAGAGTTTCTGTATACCAATGTTCTGTTCTATATAGAGTCCAAAGAGTTTCTGTATACCAGTTTACTGTTATAGATCGACTCCAAAGAGTTTCTGTATATTGTATGTATGCTTTGTATCCAGTCCAAAGAGTTTCCGTATACCATTTGTATATTCTATATAGAGTCCAAAGAGTTTCTGTATTCCATTTTACTATCATAGATCGACTCCAAAGAGTTTCTGTATACTGTTTGTATGTTATTTATCCAGTCCAAAGAGTTTCTGTATACCATTTATATGTTACACATTGACTCCAAAGAGTTTCTGTATACCATTTGTATGTTCTGTATAGAGTCCAAAGAGTTTCTGTATACCATTTATATGTTACATATCGACTCCAAAGAGTTTCTGTATACCATTTGTATGTTCTGTATAGAGTCCAAAGAGTTTCTGTATACCATTTTACTGTTCTATATAGAGTCCAAAGAGTTTCTGTATACCATTTGTGTGTTCTGTATAGAGTCCAAAGAGTTTCTGTATACCATTTGTATGTTCTGTATAGAGTCCAAAGAGTTTCTGTATACCATTTTACTGTTCTATATAGAGTCCAAAGAGTTTCTGTATACCATTTGTGTGTTCTGTATAGAGTCTAAAGAGTTTCTGTATACCATTTGTATGTTCTGTATAGAGTCCAAAGAGTTTCTGTATACCATTTTACTGTTACAGATCGACTCCAAAGAGTTTCTGTATACAATTTTACTGTTATCGATCGACTCCAAAGAGTTTCTGTACACTGTATGTATGTTATTTATCCAGTCCAAAGAGTTTCTGTATACCAATGTTCTGTTCTATTTAGAGTCCAAAGAGTTTCTGTATACAAGTTTACTGTCATCGATCGACTCCAAAGAGTTTCTGTATACTGTATGTATGTTATTTATCCAGTCCAAAGAGTTTCTGTATACCAATGTTCTGTTCTATATAGAGTCCAAAGAGTTTCTGTATACCAGTTTACTGTTATAGATCGACTCCAAAGAGTTTCTGTATATTGTATGTATGCTTTGTATCCAGTCCAAAGAGTTTCCGTATACCATTTGTATATTCTATATAGAGTCCAAAGAGTTTCTGTATTCCATTTTACTATCATAGATCGACTCCAAAGAGTTTCTGTATACTGTTTGTATGTTATTTATCCAGTCCAAAGAGTTTCTGTATACCATTTATATGTTACACATCGACTCCAAAGAGTTTCTGTATACTGTTTGTATGTTCTGTATAGAGTCCAAAGAGTTTCTGTATACCATTTATATGTTACATATCGACTCCAAAGAGTTTCTGTATACCATTTGTATGTTCTGTATAGAGTCCAAAGAGTTTCTGTATACCATTTTACTGTTCTATATAGAGTCCAAAGAGTTTCTGTATACCATTTTACTGTTCTATATAGAGTCCAAAGAGTTTCTGTATACCATTTGTGTGTTCTGTATAGAGTCCAAAGAGTTTCTGTATACCATTTGTGTGTTCTGTATAGAGTCCAAAGAGTTTCTGTATACCATTTGTATGTTACATATCGACTCCAAAGAGTTTATGTATACTATATGTATGTTATTTATCCAGTCCAAAGGGTTTATGTATATTATTTGTATATCATCTATCCAATCTGAATAGTTCCTGGAAACTATTTATGCCATTCGTCCTCCATCGCTGTTTCAAATGAGTAATGCATTTCAGTGGGTAGATACTTGCGGAAAAACAAGAAAATAATTTTGTTGTCCAAAGTTTGTTGCTAGCTTTTTCTATCGCTGTTGCTCACAGACTGAATGTTTTCCTGAATTATTATTTGCTAATGCGAAGTGTTTGTTGCTATATATTGGAACAATGTAGAAGAAATTTAGATGATCTATTTGATATGGATATTCAATATTCAGATATCTTCAACTGTCATTTATAAATAAAACTTCTAGTATCATGTTTAGGTGGTGTGCGTCATAATTATAGGAATCAACTACGAACAAGACTCAAAGTACAGAATTGATTTTATTTTTATGTATACAAATAATTTGAAACATACTGCAATCATAAAATTCTAATGTTACATCCTAGCCAAACGTTTATGTATTTAGGTACATGCATTGTTTCAAATTTGAATTGAATCTATAAACATATAAGGAAGAGATTTTGAGTAAAAGACTATAATTACATCATATGCAGGATTATCTTTATATCTGTAATATATATATATCTGCTTTATATAGAAAACACAAGGTACAACAAAATTCATTACTCATTTTAATGCCATCTAGAATGGCTTCGTTTCTAGACTTTTGCTGAACATCACTCAACTGTTTCAGACACACACCAAATGAGGCTCCAGTTACATGTTGAAAAATTGCAGTCATTGCCTCCCTTACCAACACTTCTTCAATATATATCTAATCAAGGCTGAAAATAGCAAAGAAATGTACCAATAATCACATATTATCTACTCAGTAAATGCCAGGGAGTTAAGAAAAAATGATAATTGTCAACAAGATGAGATAAACTGGAACTGTGTTGACAGGACATGTATTCCTCCACCTTCCCTAGTTATTTTATCTAAATAAACATTTGTGAAAGGTTTTATATAATTTTCTGTCATTCACATAAGAAGCAGTGTATATAATTCCGGTACCTTAATTTTGACTAAGTCGAGGGCCTTGACTCTTGGGTTACTTATCAGTGATAAAACTTAAACCTATATGCACAATATCTTATCCTGATAAACTAAAAAATTACCCTGGTACTAAATATGGAGTATCTGTAGCCCTACCACCGTCTCTGAAACTATTGTGGTTCATCTTCCATGCTGAAACAATAATATCACTTCAATATGAACATGTATTGAACCTGGTAAATGGCAGTGAAGAATGAAAATGGAAACAAAAAGTATACGTGATTAAATCTCCCTAAATGCCAAACAGAGACCCCTATATTGATTACCTTTGTCACTTTTTCAATGGGATGGAGTAATAATTAACAATGGATCAGAATTTGAACATTCTTGAACGATACCATCTAGGAGAAGCACTGCATTTGAGGAGTGAACATTGTTGATCTATTGACAACAATTCACTATGTACATGTAGGTATTTTCTCGAAGTAAGTGTTGGTATGATTTTTGTATACATTCCTGTTAGTTTTGCAGCAAACGAGTTTATATAGTGACTGAAATGCTGTGGTATTCAATGTTCTTAAACATTTCTTCTTAATCTAAATCCTAGCTTTCAGTTATTTACTGCGCATGCATTGGCTGTCAAAGATAAATACTTCAATGATTTCAGTAAAGGCTAAAGCCATTGTAAGTTTTGTAAGAATATTTTGCATATTAATGCTCATGTCCTCTGTGTGGCACCAAATTTACCAAGGGGTAATTATTTAGAAATCTTTATAAAATTCATGCAATCATACAATAAGTTGCTAAACCATGCTTCTAGGTTATGAAAACCAGACAGAACTGCATTCATTATGAATTCCGACACCAAATCCACAATTTGAACTTTACCATCTACACTGAGCTGAAATATTTAAAACCTTCAGAAAAATTACATGAACCAAACATAATGAATCAACATATACTACTGAACACATACCATGATGATCCACTGACTATACATCGTACTCTTTGGATGGCTTTCTCCATCTGCAACAGATTATTATTCGTTATTAACCATTTGTCTCATTTCATGTATCATAGATGTCGGATAGGCATAGTAAAATTTTTAAATCACAAACTTTATTCACTCATTTGATTAACGGACATATTAAATACCTGTAGTGACGGTCTGCATTTAACTTACATTTGCATAATCTAATTTTTACATGTATACAAAATTCATTTAGAACAATACAAGTTCCATTAAGCATTATCATTTTATGTGAAGGACCAGTATCAAACCAATATCATTCATGACATACTTTCAATATTTTGAAATTCATTAAACATAAGCCTAACTCCAGAGGTATGATTAAGTGATAAAACTCAAAGACCATAACAACATTTGTATTTCATTATGTAGAAAATTAATGTAAAAGGTATTATCATGTAAAATAATATCATACTCCCAAGAAACAGGAAATGGTTTCACACACCCATGCTCTCACACTCATTCATGCATGTATACTTACATTTCTGCAAGCTCTTTCCGCATCAATATAGAATGTATGTTCATCATCTTCTGATTCCTCATTTGTATCCTGTTAAGAAAAGTATACATAACTGTTTGAGGATCATAAAAAGTCTTAAGATCTTCATTCATACATTTTGTGGAAACTAATCAAAGAACATAATGCCTGTTATCATATACAAAGGTGTTGAGCCTGTTTTTTTCTACCTTTCCACTTCTGTTATCTGGGTTTCCCTTACTTCATAAAGTATGGGGGTTGAGACCCTAACTTTTATTATTTTAATAGAATTTATCCACCTTAGCAAATGACAGGCTTCTCAGAGTTTCACAGACTGAAAACAGACTCAAAATTTTGACACCTCTATTTTTAATAACCAATTCACAAGGGAGTGCATCGTTTTTCTGTTTCTGTTTTTTTGCACAGATTTTTACCATAACATTGTAAATGTATTACTTTTGGGATAACTTTAAAGTCATTATAAAAATTAAGAGCAACTCCTCCAGATGAGTATTAGTTTAATTAATGTAATGTTGTTGAATGATAGTGCAGAGTACAATTTCTGTGTTCTAGACGTAACCACTGGTTCTTTAACGTGCATAGATGTAAAGTAACAATTTTTGTGACCTCAGTTTAAAGTCTTGTCCAAGACTATTAGTAATTTTACTTAGAGTTACAGGGATCCAACTCATGACCCCTGGATTTATAGTCATACAGTGTTACCACTGGACCACACACCTGCTTCTGTTCTGTCTTGTTACCACTGAATGATAATAACACAAGATTGAACTGTAAAGGCACAGTAAGCACTGAGTTATGCAAGCACAGTATCAGTGAGACACTATTTTTGGGAATATGAACCATCATCGGTCATTCATACTCCATCCTGATTTATCTTTTTCATTATTGATGGTACAATCCAAACAGAATCCATAATAAATCTTTTCAAAGAACATTGTATTTCCACCATTGCTAATAAAATGCAATTATGTCATTTTTCTGCAAAAGGAAACTGCAGGCATGAAAAAAGCTCAAGACATTGTTGTTCATATTATGCATAATATATACTTTCTACCAATGTACCAGCAGCTGCTGCTCTGAAAGATGAACTTCTCCAAGTGGATTAAAGTAAAACAGCTTCTTCTCCTTTGGTGAAGTTATCTGTGAATGCCGAATTGGACAATGTGAAAATAGGCCAATAAAGACTGCCGACTTTCTTCATCCTTAGACAACTTTTTTACAAGTAGGAGTGTACTAGTGTTAGAAGTTGACATGAATAAAAATAGTCTTAAATGAAATCACTTCCATCTAAATGATTGCTTTCATTAATACTAACGAATTAGTCAAAATATATGTAAAAACCTTTGTAGTCATTTTTTATTTACTTAGGTTATCTAGGTATTGAAACAGCCAAACTCACAACAAGTGTCCAGTGAAAACCTCCTTCATTTACAGCTCCAATTAAGTGGTCATACTGATGAACTGTTTCCTGAAAAAGTACCCTTTTTAAATTTGGATTAAATATAATTTAAAGTGAAATAGTTCTCCTCCTTTCTAAAGTATGATATTCTATCATAGGATCCTTGATTAGCAGCTTCAACAGATAATTTTCTATACAAGAACACTTTTACATCAAATCCAGCAATTCAGAGCATATCTTAGTAAACAAAGCCATTTCAGCATGAAGAAAGAACAAATGGGTAATTTCAACATTAACCAATACATTAACTTTAGGGGTGTTTCTGTACATAAGATAATTCACTGATTTCCTTCTGTCTTCACAACATGTACATTTAGTTAAATGTATTTCCAAAGTTACTCTTTAACCCTGTTGTTTACATAAGCAGAGGACATGTAGATTTCAAGCCTTTTTAGAAATGGTACTACTTGAAGGCTATCATTACTGATATTACATATGCAAACAAAGCAAACAATTCTATAAAAACTAAAGTTATAATTTATTACTGTTCGCAGAAGACTATGAAGGTCACTAGGTCCAGTAAAAATTGCTGTCATCACCACTGATGACACACACTTGATATTCAGAACTGACTGTTGTACCAGAAATGAATACAGGCATCAATCACCTGAAACATACAGAAGATTTAATAAAGTATACATTCCACTGATAAGTATGTTCATTGGAATATTTAGTCACAAAGGGGTGTATCTTAATATTAACAAATACATGTATACTAAATACACTGTGTGAGAGAGAGAGAGAGAGAGAGAGAGAGAGAGAGAGAGAGAGAGAGAGAGAGAGAGAGAGAGAGAGAGAGACTTTCTTCTACAAACTATTCAGTCCAATAGAGGAATCATCAAATGCATAAGACATTTATTTAAAACCTGCACTCTTTCTGAATCAATTGCATTCTGCAGTTTGCGGAATCTTAAATATGGAATATATGCAGCATCTTCAATGCATTGTAAATATGTTTGTAGACTTTAGAATAGTTATTTTTCACCTCATCTGATAGGAACTCTTGGAGGTCATGGAATGACTGATTCCTTAGAATGTAAGGCCAAACTTCTACCACTGGGTCATGAGAAGGTACTGATCTCAATATATCTGACAGAACTGCAAAATATAACAATATTAGCAATATTAACATAATCTAAAACTATTTCATTAAAGTAAAAGGGCTGATCTTTCAAGTCATACTAGAAATGCAATATCTTAAAAAGTAGACCGACCTTATTTTGTCTATCAGTTTTGAACAGTATTTCCTGTCCATTGAGCAATAGAAATATCATATGCTGATCATGACATCATCATCAGAACAATATAATTATGTGCCAATAAGGCAATGATGCCCCTACAAGCAAATAATGCTCTTAAAGAATCTCATTTTACAAAATAACATTTTACAAAATACAAAATGTCCCCAGGTTCAAAATTGAAACCAATTTTCTTTATGATTACATTTCCGAAAGTTGAGAGCTTCAATTTTGATTCGACATAAAAGTAATAAGAAAATGTTGATATATAAAAAATAAATCCATAGTACCTCCAAAAAATGATTCACTGATTGTAAAAATGTATATATGATTAAAGATAAATATGAAGCCATAGGACCATGGAGTTCGAACTCAAAAAATATTTGCGACATTTTTTTATTAATCTTCGTGCTAATTATGAGTTCCAAAAAAATATTTATGCTTAATCAATTTTGAAAATGTTCGCATTTTATGAAAACCTAACTTACAGAGCTAGGTCTGCGGAATACTGTGGCTGAATTGACTTTTATCTTTTTATTTATGAAACTATTGTTAATATATTGTTAATAAGTATATTTATTTTCTACACACATATAATAAACTAAAGGTAATGTGTTTATTCAAATAGTCATTCCATTAGTGTAACTAACATTAAATAGTCATTGGGGTGTCCAAGGTCTTTAAATTCACTTGATTACTTAAAATCACATTGTTACAATAATCAATTTTGTATTTCACTGCACATGTTTTATTATAACTGCGTTTATTTGAAAAATAGTGTATAATGTGAATCATGAAATTCTCATGAATTTCCCTTCCAAAAGGGTATATAAGGAGACAGAATTGGTCATTTCGATGTTGGCTCACAGACATTCACGTGGTAGATTTTACCTCTTGTTAGAGTCAACCACTTCCAGGCTTTAAACTCAGGGTTATTTTAATTTTGGCCAGGGTTCTAAATTCACAGATTAAATTGTTTCATTCATTTTATCCTAAAATTTGGTCTTCATGATACAATTTACTAGTATTTAGTTAATTCAGAATTGTGACATTCCGATCATCTATTGTCTACTTTGATGTATAATTATATAATTTGTTCCATTTTAAATATTGTGATGACTCTATATTAGGAATCTACAGTAAAAACATCAGTAAACCCTGAAACTGTATCGTTATTTATTCAGTTAGTTAACTAATCATACTCAAATGTAATTAATAACAGTAGAACCTGGGGAAGTTTGATCCAGTGTTCGAGACTATCTTCACATAATAAGATTATAGACAAGTATACAAACCTTGTTCTGCTATCAGGTGTATCGATAAATAACTCTATCAGTAAAATAAATTCAAGATCAAAACATAAAAACAAAAACTGTTACAACACACATTCCCATTCAGCGAAATTGTTCATATTCACCGAAACTGATCAGACGGACTACTTTCGTCACAAAACTCTTTACGGTTTTACACATTAACAGCTTTGGATTTTTAGGGCGACGGTAGTTATATCCGCCAACATTATTGATAATCACATGCAAAATGGAGAGAGAAGATTTGTTACTGGTCGGAGTGGTCGCAGTAGCTCATGCTTGGCAACTTGGTAATTTTATTTACAAATCCTTTGCTTGAGTCAAGATGCATTATACATGTATACTTTTAAGCCAGTCTGTACACTACTTGCTATTATGTATCAATAATACGATTACAGTCACGTTCATCTAATTTGCATTGCACAAATGGTTATTTCTGGGCTGATTTATTGAAACGTATTATTGTATAAATTCGGATCTCAAACACATAGTGATCTATTGAATGCATGTTTAAGGTCATGCGTGAAGGTTTATGCATTAGATCTATTTTGTAGGTGTTTTATTCAACATGATCTGTATAGTAATGTATTGGATGTCCGTTCATTTAAACTTCTCATCCAGACTTTCTCCGTGCTTTAACACAGGATTTAATTTTGTGTAAATTTTGACCAGTACACACATTAACAATATCATTATTTCAGTTGAAGTAGAACAATGCATTAGATGTACAAACATGCACTGTCAGATACCAATTAACCTGAAGTCCAAAACGGTTGATTTTTGTTGTAATTTGAATTCATGGTCTATTGGTCAGTTTTATATACACTCCAAAGAGGACTTTTACCTCAAGTTTATCTTTCTGCTATCATTTATATTTAGATAGTTAGATACCACAGTATTGTACAAGCCACACTTAAAGCAGTTACATAAGATATTTTTGTTTGAATATAGGCCAGGGTTATTATAATCACGTTGTATAGTGATACTGTATGTAATCTATACACGCATGGCTAAAAATAGCTACAGGATAAGTGTGGGAGTAAACAACGCATATATAACTACATAGTTGAAAGTTTAACAAAGAAACAATGCATTTCACTGACGTTTATTGTCGTATCAACAGTCAGGGTCATTTGGCAACTTCTTCAGTTGGAGGAAGACCCCATACATACACCTAGATAGAACCACCAACCCTCTGTAGGCTAGCTGGAAAGTTTCCTCACATGTGAAAATTTGTCCCGGATGGGATTCTTAGGGAGGCTAGTGATTTTTAGCCAGAGACCATAACCACTGGACCACGGAGGCTCCTGATTCATGCATGAAACTGGGTGTCAATTTGATACATTTTATGTTTCTGTCCGTAATCTGAATAAATTGTTTGCTTCGGTAGAGATCGCACTTTGTTGAAGAAATGCTCAGACGACATGATGCTTGAAATATTGTATGATATTTGATATAATATTGATGTTTTGTAGGAATGGCTGCCACCGAAGTTGCAGTTTTAAGACGAAAACACAAAATCAATCCTCCTGAGACAAACGGACCTCCAGACTTTATCCGTGCTCTCAGAGCTCAGTAAGATGATTTTCCCATGCTATAATTAAACTATTATTATATTTGTTTCATTTCTATTTTTTTTGTTTTAAGTTTGACTGTGCTTGACATGTTCTAGTTTGAATAACTTATTATGAGTATCACGAAACCAAACCAAATGACTAACACATGTAAAACTTTCAAACACTTATTTAAAACTTTGCAAGCAAAGAAAGATGCAGTTTGGCGGCATCTGTTCAGTTTTGTTTCAAATCAGATATAAGTGAAGTTTTAGCCACGGGAAGAATGAAATAGTGTTTGAAAATACTTAATATTGTCCTTGCAAATGTTATCTTTTGTAAAATATGAACAGAATCCATTAATTTAATTTATATCTATTTGTAGACAAAATTGCTTAGAATTTGGCGTGCCATTCCAAATTGCTTTGTGGACTGCTGGAATATTTGGGCATCAAGGTTCATATAATTTTCAAATTTTCTAATTTCACCAGCTTTTTGGTACATGCACAGATCCGTGTAAAACTTCTTGCTTTGTTTATGTGCCTACGATTTGGCATCACGTGACCGTCTATTTTATCATCATTGTACCATCCATATTTTGCAGTACTGCTTAGTATAAAATAATCACCACCTATCTGTTTTGTAATCTTACCTTTTATTTATCCACCTTGTGCATTCTTCTTTACCATTTGTGTTATGTTCAGATGACAGGGATCTATCTAGTGGAAAATAGTTTTGTCTGCATTGCCCTTCTTCACTACCGTGAAATTCTCTATTGAAGTTGCCACGAAACTCAGAATGTTATGAACTTATAAAATGTTCTTACACATACCTTGCATAACTCGTGTACAATATATAAATTTGTGTATATTTCAGCCCCGGCAGCCTTATTCGGGTGCTACTATTTGTTTGCCCGTCATAAATATATCAAAGGATACATCAGGTCACCAGACGACAGGTTGGTATACTTGGGTCCATTTATTTCATTATGTTGTATTTGTAATATGGTTAATTATGTGCATATTAATCCACTATTTTTTTTAATGACTTCATTGCCACAAAAGTGTCTTCCCTTTCGTACGATACTTATAACTCCACCACTAAGAAGTATTTGTGTCACTTGTAAGTAGATTATTGTAATGTAAGTAGTAGCAAATGAGGCTCCGTAGAGGAGGTTCCAGAGGTTCCTGATCTAGTGACCTTCATCCATGTCAGTAGATCACCCCTTTCGTCATTATCCAGGTCAGGGTCATGACTTAGCCTACTTAGATCAGTCATGGTGGTTCCAGAGGTTCCTGTCCTAGAACCATGTCATTAGGTCACCCCTTACGTCATTATCCAGGTCAGGGTCATGACTAGATCAATCAATCTAGGTGACGACTGCGCATGTCTCGTGACCCAGGTCTCTTTAAGCACCCAGCTAGGTCAGCCTGTGTCATTACTTCAAGGTCGACGTTTTACTCAGTTCTGAATATAAGGGCCATAGTTTCGCTTCGTTTTCATCATTTCATCTCACGTTAATGTAAGATCACATCACTTGTTGGAACATATAGGAATTTATAAACTAGTAAGTCTAATTTTTTTTCTATAATTTGAAAAAGTATTTCACCAGTAGAAATTTTACACTTTGTCTAATAAATGGATTGTTCTAATTAATAATAAATTGAATGTTCTGATACAGATTCATTCTAATCGTTCTAATGAAAAAGATACATACCCTAGGGAGTCAATTTATGTAATCCTAACAACAAATTTGAGTTACTTCCCTTTAAATGAATACTTTTTCTAAAATTTGTTTTATTTTACAGTATGGCACAAGCCCAGCTCCAATTTACAGAAGAAACATTAAATTATTTTCAAGAAAACGGGTTAGAAACTGTACAGTGTTGCGACAGATCCAGTGCAAAATTGATAAAAAAACTATCATTGCCTGCGAAAAAGTCAGAACATTCATGGCATATTTTATTAAAGAAAGGATCTTCTCAGATAAAACTGAGTACACTCCAGTTTCTTTCTCTCTGTGACTTAAATCAAAGTGTTGATTTAATAAAATCCTTCCTTGATGGCCAGTGAACCTATGGACATTGTTGATAGTGCTACTGATTCTATAACATATACAGTTTATAAGTTCTATAATATTCGTCTTCACATTTGATATGTGGTCCCCTCAGATAGTGCCAAACAAGTACGAGTTATCAAAAGCAGTGTTTTATTATTCTGGTTCTAGTGACAAAGTTGTTTGTTTCTCATGTCATATTGAACTTAGTAAATGGGAGAAAATCGATAACCCTTGGGAAGAACACTTAAAACATTCACCAAACTGTGAGTTTTTTGAAAATTGTTGGATTCCCATCTGGGGAAGACATTATTGAGGCTAAATCCAAGTCTCCATATGTTCCAGCAAGGGATGCGATAGCTTAACGTGAGATGAAATGATGAAAACGAAGCGAAACTATGGCCCTTATATACAGAACTGAGTAAAACGTTGACCTTGAAGTAATGGCACAGGCTGACCTAGCTGGGTGCTTAAAATGACCTGGGTCACAAGACATGCGCAGTCGTCACCTAGATTGACTGATCTAGTCATGACCCTGACCTGGATAATGACGTAAGGGGTGACCTAATGACATGGATGTAGGTCACTAGGTCAGGAACCTCTGGAACCTCTCCATAGGGAGCCTCATTTGCTACTACTTATGTACATAACTTGTTTCTTTCCAGGTTAAAACCATTTTACCACAGTATAAGAGCACTGAAAGGTCTGCTTGCAGTCGTGTTTGTTGGCATGGGCAACATTGTACTTAAGCGTAACTTTGACATCGATGTGTTCTCTGCATTGAAAGAGAAGGTACTACCTTCTTAATTCAATGAAGAAAATGGACAATGCCAGATAGCTATGGATGTATTGAATGTTCATGTATCATTTGAATAAGTATTGCTCAGAATGTCTGACTTGCTTCTAGTCGTGTTATTATTAATAATATTAATAAATATTATCATCATTGGTCGATGATATTGTATACTTAGGTATACATAGGCAGCATATTCACACAGACTAAAGGTTTATGATGTGTTATTATGTTATATATATTTATTACTAGTTTTTATACGCATTCACTGTGTGCATTCATTGCCATAATTTTACCATCATATGTGTTTTGGATAATAAAACATAATACATGTACCAGAATTGTAGTTGTTAGATTAAAGAATTGATGTTATATATAATTCAATATTAATCACAGCCACATTAGTTCGAAAATGACTTCCGAAGTATCATCAATATTTGACTAAAGAATCAGATGCTGACACAAAATCTTGTCAAGTATGTAAGTATCGATATCGGAAACAGTTGTAGACCATGAATTTCATTTATTCAAATGACTGTTCTATTTATGATAATTGGTGTTTACTTCATGTCTGGCCAATACATACTGCTCTTTGCCACTGGTCATTACCTTCGAACATCGTCATTGGTCTTTTCTAATGAATTTGAATTGGACAAATGAAAATACCGTATTCTGAGACTTTCCTCCGAACATGTAATTTACTGTTGCTGATTTGTTTCTTCTTTTATTCATTGATCATTTAAAGTTTCGCTGAAACAAAATACACACGCTTGCACTTTGATGTATGCTGTCTAATATATATCCATCGGAGATGTGAAACCGTAGTAATATGCTGCTACCTTTGAAAAATGTGAGGCTTTTATTGCCTGAAACAAACTGTATGCACAATGTTATTTTAGAATTTCCAAACAGCTCTACGCACTGGTGACATTTTCAATGTGCTTAGAAGGTATTGATATAAATCACCCAACAGAAATAATTAATTAAACACATATACAGTGCTCCCTCCCGTAGCGTCACCACCAAAGACCGATTCCCTCCAAGAAACGACAGTAACTCCTGTTGCGAATGTATCAACTCCTTCCTTCCAAAGAACAACACATTTTCGCGATTCCGACAAGTGCTGCTCTTCGGAGGGACCACCGTACATCTTGACATATATACTTGGCAATCTATGGCTTCTAATCACAAAATGTATTTTTGTTAGTTGAGTTTATAGCTATTAGTAGGCCGTGGCCCGGTGGTCAGTGCACTGGATTCGTAACCCGGCGATGCGGGTTCGAATCCCAGTCGTGGCAAGTCATACCCTTCTGTGAGGGAAAAAGTCGATTTTCCTCCATATGTGGAGAAGTTGCCGGCTCCTTGTGGAATGGTAAGTTAGTACTGGTAAGTGTACAGTCCAAGAAAACTGGTTAGGTGAACCGGTCGCCGTATATAACTGAAAAATTGTAGAAAAAGGGCATTAACCCCAATGAAAAAATGTAGCTATTATATGGTCCTTCCAGTGCTTTGAAAAAACAATGCGTCTAAAGTTCGATAATCCGTACGCACAGACTAAGGGTGATTATAACCGAATATATTGTTATCAATAAGTAAAAAAACACTAATAAAATGGAGAAGGGAGATTTATTACTGGTTGGAGTTGTTGCTGTGGCTCATGCTTGGCAGCTTGGTAAGTTTTTAAAAAAAATCTTCCACAATGCAATGACTGATCTCTGCCAACACTCTGTTTAAAAGCATGTTCTAATTTGACTATTACATGTACATGTATATGCTTTGCTGAACGATTCTTTACATCATAGTTTGCTAACCGAATGTTAGTGTAATGATCAACGGTCAAGATTGAAGGCTTGGAGAACTTTGTCACTTCACTAGGATTCAAAAGGACTGGACGTTAGATTTTGACCATAATTTTCACAATCACCGACGGTATCCAATAAATCTATGTAAAGTTTTATAATTCTACGTAAGTCTACTTCAAACACGCTTACATTGAACCATCTAACACATGACTGCAGATATGACCATGAACGATATTATTGTTGTAATATGCTCTGCTTTAAACTTATCCATAGATAAACTTTAGATGTTATATGCACATTGCAGCGTGTAAACTTTAAACCATTTAGTTTTATCATACTTTAAATTTAGGGCTCAGAACGGTGCGGGTACTCTAGTATGGAATATGTTTGTATTCATAACCCCATATTTTGATCACGACTTGTAGAATACAGGCATATCCCAGAAATATAACTTGTGTAACTTTAGATGATAAAATGCATGAATATGAAACTTATGGACATTTTCTTAAAACTGCTCGAGTGACTGGCATTATATATTATCATAGTGTTCCCTCATTTAACGTCACCTCCAAAGACCGACTCCCTCTAAGAAACGACAGTAAAATGCACACATACACATAATAGAAAGCGCCTGTTGCGAATGTCTCATTCCCCTCCGAACAACAGCCCTTCCCCAAAACAACACTTTTTTGCGACTCCGACTAGTGTTGCTGTTCGTAGGGAGCACTGTATATAGCGCTTGGTCTCGGATTAATGAAAGTTATTTTTTATGTTGATATACATGTACATGTAGTGATGCATGTATTAACCTTTTATGTTTATGCTTATAGGGATGGCAGCGACTGAGGTTGTGATTTTAAGACAAAAACATAAAATTCATCCACCCGACACTGACGGTCCCCCGGATCTTATCCGGGCACTCAGAGCGCAGTAAGTTTTACATGCCTGGTGTGGGGCGGATGGTTAGAGGCCCGACATGACATATGAACGTCCTTAACATTGTATCTATAATAATAATTCTTTATTCTTTTTTATCTAATTCATAGTGCGTATGGCTGAAAACGTTGATATTTTCAAACGCACAATTAAGTTACGAATTCATGATCAGATATACCAAGTCATTTATAAATCAATTTTTTTCGTAGAATGTTTTGGTTTACTGTAGAATATAGGATATATATATATATCTTAAAATAAAATATAAATATATCCTAAAATCTACAGTTAACCAAAACATTCTACGATAAAATTTGGTATACATGTATATATATATAAATTATTTCAAATTTCGTTCACTCTACATAGCCTCGAGGTTTTACTACATACATGTATATTGTATATACAGTAAAACCTCGATATTGAGACCACCTTCAGGACCCGAAAAATCGGTCGTATTAATCAGGTGGTCTCATTATCAAGTTAAATTATAGGGACGTAATTGAAAGCCAGTCCGAAAATAAATGGTCGTTATAACAAGATTGTCGTAATATTGAGATGTTCGCTATGTAAGGTTCTACTGTATATATATTGCAGGCAGAACTGTTTGGAGTTTGGCGTACCATTCCAGATCGTTTTGTGGACCGCCGGTATATTTGGACATCAAGGTTTTCAGATTTTGATTCTTTATTAAAATTCTACAGTGCAATACTGTGGTTTAGTTATTTTCTCATTGGGAATTTTATTTCGCGTATTTCGAGGGTCGACTTGTCCTCGAAATCTTATCTCAACGAATAAAAATGTCGAGGTATCAGAAAACCGTTGAAAATTTCAGAAGACGATAAGGATGTTTTTGATTAAAAAAATCAAAATCCACAAATTTACAACCCCACGAAATTGCCATTTTATCAAAAAGAAAAGAACAAACAAGCAAAAACAAACAAACAAAAAAAACCACGGAAACTGCGCCCATTGACAATAAATGAAATGACAATAATCCGAATGAGTTTTATTTTATACAACATGGCTACGTGCTACAGGATTCTGGGTACTAAATGTAGACTTCATAGCGTTGTATCATCTCACTATTAATTCAAATTTTAGGTAGAAATGTGGATGAAAGAGCAGATTCTTCTAGTTTTGTTTCAAAATTTCACTACAATCAGATACTAAGTATTTGCTTTATTCTACTAACAGACGGTCGGTTAGACCAAATTTGCTACAATATCTGTATTGTGATAGGATTATTTACAATAATTATCTGGAAGCGGTTGAGATACTTAGCTCAATATACCGAGCAATTAACAAACACCTCTTCAATATATTTCAGTACCAGCAGCCGTATTTGGGTGCTACTATTTGTTTGCTCGTCATAAATACATCAAAGGATACATCAAGTCATCAGAGGAAAGGTTGGTACATTTTATGGTTTCATATGTTATTTTTAAAAAACGTGGCTAGAATTTAGGTTATTGCATGCCACAAACGTACAATTAATATGCATAATGTAATAATGCCATATTGTTAATAAAATTTATGTCACTGCTAGATGAAACAAAAGTTCTACTCTGTTTCGTTTTGTTATATTATTGACTCCTGTGTGTACCCTCACTGGTGGTGAATAATATACAACACGTCAACTTAAAGATCGAGTCTGACCACCCGAGTGAGGGAACGGGGTATTCGAACCACTAGTTGATAGAAAATGTTTAATACGCGATATATCACCTTAGATGGTTTGTTTTATTTATGGGCGCCCCAAAAACGATGTTCTTCAAACTCCGAGAGCAAAGTATCTTAATTAACCAGTGAAAGTATTATAAAACGTAGCAGATTACTGTTTTCAGGATTCAGCCATTTCACCACAGTGTGAGAGCATTAAAAGGATTGCTTGCAGTCGCGTTTGTTGGCATGGGGAATATCTTAATAAAACGTCACCTTGACATCGATGTTTTCTCAGTATTACGGGAGAAGATACTGCCAGCATAATTAAAACATCCATCCATCCATTCAACCATTCAACACTGTCGGAAGAAATGGTACAATTACAATGTATTGACGTGTCTAATACTCATATTAAGATATGAAGTCTAGTTTTAAATCATTATAAATTCGTAACAAATAAAATGTATACACAAGGTGTTATTGAAAGTACAGGAGAAATTTCTGGCAACAATAAAACTGGATCTATTGTGTTTGATATAGTTTGATAAACACTAAACCTCGCTGATCACCGCAAAATCGTTGAGATCTTAATGAAAAAAGCCTTGAAGTGGATATCCCACGATATGGGAGTCAAGAAACAATATGGTTTTACAGGACAGACTTACAAAGATACAGCCAGAAAATCGTCTTTGTACAATGTCCTAACAAAACTATATCTGAAAAATAAGTACTGCGTTGACTTCTCTGTCCTTTCAGTGCTTTGATTTTAATATTTTTTAATTCCCATCGTTGTATATTATTGTATATAAGCATGTTGCATTTTGAAATAAAAAAATGCAAAGATACATACATTCATGGTCAACAAGGAAAATATCAAAACTACATTTTCCTTTGGATCTAACTAAAACAAATGAGAATACATACCTTTCAAAGCTGTTCGGCGAATCCTTGTTATTACAATTTATATCTTCTACTCAACCATTGTTACACGGTGTACAGCTAAACCTCATGTAGCGTACATATTATTATTCAGACTAGCTCATGTATATTCGAACCGATATTCAATATTTCCATCACATTTTAACTTGATGATAAAACAATTTAAATATATAGACCGAAGTCTTCGATCCTAAAGGTGGTCTCTATTGCGAGGGAATACGGTAAATAAGTACTGGATTCCATTTCCCTGGAATTTTGATATTTCATTATCAACATACTGATCTAACAGCGTTTAAGAAACCCAAGCTAATTTATTTGGTAATCTTATTAAAACCAAGGTAATATTTAGCTGTCTTAGGGAAGTAAAATGTACTTACGTTTCATGCATCTAAAATAACCTCACGCACAAACTGTTACGCCACACGTTCTTCGCTACATTACACATATACAGTACATACGTGACAATAGTTCTGACCATACCATTCTGACACGTATATGTCAAATTAAAATGAAAAAAGTTTGGCTAAAATCTTAACGAAAATGTTTGTGATAGCAGAGAGCTCTATTATATATGTTGTGAATGTAGAAATGCGGACAACTTTCAACAGCCTTGACTTTAACGATGTGGTTGAGTGTCTGTCTACAGTACTAAGGGCCTTTGGTTCAATCCACGGTTTTAGGACCATGGATTTTTCTCGTTTTTTTTTCTTTGTACATAAAGGGAGATCACTGCGTAAGGGATTGGCCGAAAACGTATTTGTAAACTTATGAGGCGTTAAATTCCAAGCTTACATTTTTTGTCATCTTAATGGGTTTTACTTCAACTAATTTGTATGCACGCATGTTTACACACGAATAAGTCCATAGAATGTGCATTATTTTGACGGTTACTATAAAGACATGCTTACAGTTACCTTACACCTTCATTTTGTCTGATAACATAAGTGTTCTACATTGTGACCTGGTTAGATGAAAAGTTAAGATTGTTGAAATAATGGCTGGTTTTAACACTGGGGATGTTTTCATGGTGGGAGCTGTGTCTGTCGCACATGCTTGGCAGTTGCGTATGTATTTTTATATAATTATGTTTGTTTAATACACCGCCAAGTTTATGCTCAAGTCAATGCTCATTTTCTTTCAGTAAATTCGTCTTACACGTGTTTGTTAATCCACTCTTCGTTCAGCGAATCTTGTGGGCGGATACTGATTCTTCAGTAGGCAGTGACTGGTTCACAAACTTTACTTAGTTAAAGCAGACGAAACTTTACTGTTGTTTTGTTCATCGGTTATATTAGCAATATTCTAGCAGTGTTCTTAGGAGAGCAGACATTTTTTTATCGTATTCTTTAATAATGTCCCGTGTACAAACCTTGCTAAATGAGCATGTAACGAATCGATTTGGCCATGTTTAATTAAAAAAAAAACATCACTTTTTTACCAAATATCTTTACTACATATGTATATTGTGTATATTGCTTTACCCAATAATGCGTTTTTATAATGAATATTTAGCGGTACAAGTCGGAAAAAACTACACATGTACATAGTTTTTGTTATATAGTTTATAAGCTCTCCCGACAATAAATAAAGTTCGACTTGACTTTTTTTTGACTTTCTAAATTTCGCCTCTGAGACATAACTACTGTTTTAAAATATTCTCGGCTCTTTCAAAATGCTTACATGTAGGTATATGCATGCATAGTTTTTGTAACTAAAACACGTCTATATTATGTGTTAATTTATGCATGAAATTTACGTGTTTATATTATTTCTATGCTGCGTGATCTATAAATAGCCTAACACAGGTGTTCAACAAACCGGTGACTAAATATTGTTTGTTGGAAATTAGCACGTAGATCTGGAAGCAAAAATCAGGTTGGATTATTGGATCGCTAATAATTCAAATGTTTCCACAATATTTCTTACTTCAAATCCCTTGCGATAATGTCAAATTAAGCGAAAATCAGAAATTCCAACGTACCATCTTTTATTTGTTACATTTAACACATCTTTAGTTTTCAATGAATATTACATTTTTCTCGTACACTATAACAGCATCTCTAAGTTATATTTCAAGGACTAGGCTGATAATTTCCCACGTTCGTATCTTTTATCAGCAAGTTTATTGCATTCTGAGGTTTTAACGTAAGCTGGGTTTAAGTACGCATTTTGTAGATTTCAATCTTTTCAATGGTTCTTATTACAGTCCTGTGGTTATTGTGAAAGATTATCTAATGTTTTCTATTAGGCTAAACATGTTTGTTTCTGGTTACATTCTCATAAAAAAACACGGTAGGTAGGGATATTTTCATTATTATTATTATTATTATTATTATTATTGCAAGCCGCTGTAAAGATTATATTTGTGCGGGATGGCAAACAATTGACTCTTTGGAAATACCGTTGCTCGGGCTCGATAAAAAGTGTAAGGTCGAAGGGAAAATTTAGGGTAGGTTGAGTAACCAGAAACAAACAATTTTTTACGCCTTATTAACTATTCTTAATTCAAAAAGTACTGCAAGGTTAAATTGAGTGCTATTATATAGATTCTTTTTCTAAAGTGATTATTAATGCAGTTCTGTTCTTGTAATGTAAGGACCGGGGTTGTTGTAAGATTAACTGAACTGAATATTAATGATTTAATAAAGAATTTTTGATCTTTTTTCTACAGTTATTATTACAAATCTGATCTTGTCTTTTTCTTTTAATAAAAATCATTACCATGATCATGTAGTTTACGATTCAAAGTTTAAAGTGTATCGTCGGTTTCCATTTTTTATCAATAAAATATCTTTTTATTTTTCAACTGAAAAATATGTAAGATTATTAGAATATAACCTATATAATTACATGTATGTTCATATCACCTTTTTCAACAATTATCATTATGGTTCCGCAGTTATGATGGCAAATAGGGTGGGCGGTTTTCGGCGGAAACACAAGATATCCCCACCTCTGATGGAAGGTCCCCCAGATTTTATCAGAGCCCTCAGAGCCCAGTAAGTATTCAAAACAGTCAAAGGTTTGTAAAGGGCTGCCTGTGAATAAAGGTCATACTGTGAATAACAGCCTCTTTTTAGTTCATATTTCTCAATGTATAAGACTAAGCTAGACAGACATTGCTTAAAGGACACATTCACTATCTCCTTTGATGGCCTATTTTTCAGGTTTGAGCCCTTTGAACAGTAGAACCCGGTAATTGTGAATTTTTAGGGACTCGAATAATTACTTCATTGTATCCATATTTCATTATATCCATAACGATAATGAAACATAAAATGGCGCGTTTTGGAAAAATAAATACTTCACATTATCCGATTCTTCACTATATCCGTGTTCACTATAACCATGTTTTACTGTATTGTACATATAAGTCACTGAACGCTGTAACTGAGATAAAAACTGTAACTAAACATGGTGACAGTTTTCTTGCATGCTATAATTTCTATATAATGACAAAGTCTGATCTCGACACTGTTTCCACTCTTGAATAGTTTATTATGCTGCCCAACGAATTGAGCTGCAAATAAACGCAAGTTTCGTATGGCTGTTAATTATTCCCGCCAATGACCGCCATATTAGTTAAAGCCCGGACTCACAATTGATAGCACGTACTGACAGAATATACGGATCGAGTTTAATTACTGACAATCTGAATTAAATCAAGCGATGCTATGAGGCTGAACACTTAATCCAGTTTTACGACCGTAAATCCATTTTTTAATTAAGTAAATTATTCACAAAAAAGTAGTTTGAGATAGTGATTTTATTTCCTTTAATGTCGATAAAAAGCTTGATGTTTTACTATGTTTGGGTTGAAGTAATATTTCTTCTGTTTGCGAGTCAATGAAAGGGTCACATGATTCTGCATACATTGAAATGACCTATGCTTCTATTTATTTCTATTTCAGACAAAATGGTTTAGAGTTCGGCGTTCCTTTCCAAATCGTTTTGTGGAGTGCTGGGTTATTTGGTCACCAAAGTATGTTTATTTGGACAAAAATATAAGTATATCTGGTTTCCGCTACCCCCTCTCCCCCCCAAAAAACATGGTCGTTTGGTGGGCAGAACTTTTTTTCAAATATGCCTTCTTAAATTCGGAGATAACGTTTATATGAGAATGAAAATGTTGGCAAGAATAAAAATTGACCATGACCAAATGAAGGGTCGGCAGAAAAAATAGGATCGGTTAGTGGAAACTTAGAACTTTTTGACGTTCTTTTTTCATCTATGCATGCATTTTTAAACACATTCGTTTGGAAGCAAACACTTATTTTGATCTTTGAAGCAATTGCCAGGAATCGTTATAAAATACGGCCCGACTAATGGTCTCAAGCTGTTTTAAGAAAATTATAGTAAAACCTTAACATCTAATCCACCATTGTGACCAAAGAAAACGGTTTTAATATTGACGTCGTCCACAAAGAGGTCATATATATTGAAGAAGTATTGAAACCGGTCCGAAAAAATGCCGTCATTGTTAAACAATGGTTTTCATATTGAAGTGATCGCTAATACAGGTCTTACACTTCTGATTTTAACCTACATGCTGCTGAAAACTAGCGTTGCCGCCATGTGAATATTTTTTTATCTTTCAACAGTTCCAGCCGCCATTTTTGGCTCACTATTCATATACTCACGATGGCAATACAATAATGGCTACATCGAAGATGCTGAAAAAAGGTGATTATGATTTAAATTCATGTATTCAGTCTTCGAAATAAAACTCGCGCATTTTGCGATGCATGTTTCTCACTTGTTCATCGTAATTATCAGGTATAAAACATTCGTGGAATCAAAGCACTGGAAGCCGATGTATCTGGGCAATGTCTTGTATATGTTATACTTTGTCACTGGAGACTGAATACCGGTATTGCTGTATTTATGATACGACGATTTGTATCACTTCAAACATCGTGTTCACTGTAAATTAACCTAATATAGTACTTGTATTTAGATGAATATATGCATTGCTACTGAAGTCAATACCTGAATTTTGATTCCAGAAACAAAGGAACGGCTTCATTCCACAAACATAAAGCATTGTTATTTTCTGACCTACGTACAAGTGGCTTTTAATGATATGCAAAGTAGTAGATATGTATAAACGTACGTTGTCTGGTTTCAGAGTTGCTCCATTCTGGTTTGGTATCCGTTGCTTGAAAGGCCTGATTGCTGTTGCAGTTGGTGGTCTTATAAACACAGCCCTTGTCAATTACGCTGACATTAACGTGGTTGAAATGTTGAAGCAGAGGTTATTCTAGTTCTCAGAACGTAGCTTCGATTCTCACTCAATACAGAAATATTCCGGTGAAGAAAACAGTCACGATTTTAAACCTGCCTGGTTGCCATAGTGACATGTCGACGATGTTGTTGATGAAAGTAATGGATGATTGTGAATATTATACTCAAAGATGACATGTGAAATATATGTAATAGATTATGTTATACAAAAACTAATTCACCACTGTCCCGCACGTTTTGTGTACACGATTGTTTATATATATATATAGTTGATGATTAATATGCATAATAAAATATGGCATCATGACATTAGGTGCTGTTGTTGTTGCGTTTAGGTCATACTAAATGAAAGTATACCTTTTGTATTTAGAAGTAAAACCAAGCAGGAGGTCTCAAAGTCAAATTATAAACATCACTGTTCACACCAAGATCATGATTTTGTGCGATCTGTATGAAACTAGCCGTACTGATCAAATTTAGGTCAATAGGTCAGTAGGTCAAACCATGAAATTCGTTGATGATACCGAATGGAAACCACGTTTTTTGTGTGATCCTCTCAGCAAAAATGTTCAAAGCAAAAATCTGTCGAACCAAAGACTATAGCACTTACATCAACTTTTGTATTATTTAATACACTGCTATGATATGGTGTATAATTAACATATAAAATCATATAGATATAAACGAAATGCATTTTAAACACACACACTCAAATAGAAATAGTGCTGTATGTAATAAAAGCATCATTATATAAACAAAACGCAAACTAGTATCACAAAGTGAATCTATTCACTTGATCGATGTATACTACTTAACTTTTCCTAGGCACCAAAAGTTTCTCACCATATTATGAAAAGTATAAAAAGGATTCAATTATTTAGTTTGCATAGTTTGATTCAGCAAAGTTTTGAGATGACCCCCAACCTAAATGCAAGCTGTTTTATCGGTATATCTCGCCACGTGGTCCCGGAAAGCATGCAAATCTCGTTATTCTGTTTTTTAGTGGGAACAGAGACGTATTATTGTCCTTATACACCGACATTACACATTTATGGTCATTCAGAGGTGACATTGGTTTACATTGGTCACTGTAACATGGCAAACGATAAGACGGCATTTGAGTGAAGCAGAGATGTGGAGGGCTGTAGGGATGGTGGAGAAGGGTGCTACAAACCCTGAGGTTGGTGTGGCGCCTGGTGTACACCACACCATCACCACCAGACCCTGGGCAAGGTACCAGCAGTATGGTACACACGTCAAGAGGCAAACAAAGGGTGACGACAGCAGCTCAAGACCGATTCTTGTTTATCCAGGCCCGTCGAAGCGTAATGACCATCTTAAAATTCATATCCAAAAATAGTAGCATCATTTACATGTGTTATGGAATGCAGCAACATACCAAATTTTGCTTTAAATTTTGCTAAATTAATTCATGTTTTCAGGCACTAATTGTAACGTTTATTCAGTTTTGGATTAAAATCTTACTTTGTTTAATACAACACGTAACAACCGTGGAATATATCACAGACATAAAAACTGGTAATCACTTGAAACAATGAGGGATATTAGTAAGGAGAAGTAATCCATGCAGACACTTTTCATTCAGCTATATAGTAAAACCTCTAATAATGACCATCTCAATATTACGACTGCCGTGTTATAACGATCACTTATTTTCGGCCCTTTTTTCAATACCTCCCCTATAATTCAACTTGATAATGAGTCCATCTCATTATTACGACCGATTTTTCAGGTCCCGAAGGTGGTCTCAATATCCAGGTTTTACTGTACTCTATCAAACGAAAAGACCCGAAGCGTTCAGAATCAAATCATGTAACAATTAAGTCTCCTCTTCAGTTTCTTGCGTTTCCAATCGTGAACTGTGTTTCTCTGTATCACAATCAGGAGGCTGAAAACAATTCACGTGTTTAAGTAGAGGTCTTTTGTCATCGTCAGAGTTGATGTGAGTATTCACTGTGTCAAATATCTTTGTGTTCAGCCATTTTGTTGCAATGATTCTGTGCCTAAGCTGATTAAAATCCTGAAAGAAAAAAACATCAGACTGTATTTTTCCATCAGCTAAATTGGATCGAAAAGTAATTTGTAACGTATTGTAAATGCTCCTTAATGTCCTAGTAACAAGCCTGTATGTGAGCACCAATTCGTTAAGACTGTTACCATTTGGTACTGTATTTTCATCAACAACCAGCTTCGAAGGATGTTTCTCCTCGGTGGAATTACAATGTACTTTAACGCCATACATCACTTACAGACACTGTTACCACAATCCCATCTGTTAGATATATATGAACAACAGATTTGTCCAGTATATAAGTAAAAATGTTTTTCTGATCATTCCAATAACTTTATAGAGTATGTTGTTGTTAAAATATGTTGGGCATAGTAGTTTTTAGCCACAGCTTACATACCACATCATCAACGACTTCGTTACATTCATCAAAGTCATTAACATCTAGAAGATGATAGCTAAAATCTAAAGCTTCAAATCTCTTCTGTTGCCCTAGCAACGAAATAAGGACACAACCAGCCCAGTGTATACTGTCACCATATACCTCCCTGAAATATGTGCAAGGCACAGAATATTAATCTGATCCATCATTTCATATTCCAAAAATATGTGTAACCTTTGTAAATATTGTAATTAAAAAAATATAAGACTTTGGTTTGCAAAGTTTTACATGCCAGTCACGTCTCAAAATGCTTTGTCCCAATTCTATTATAAAAAAGCAAGGATCCTTTGTCTTCTTCAGTTACAGCTTGCTGTGTCACAATCAGTACTAGGTATTGACCATAAAAGACTTTGTATGTGTTACGTACTCTATTGTTAATTCGTCCTCAGCAGGTGGAAGGTTACAAACAAACTGTATAGCACTCCAAAGTCTATGGAACTCCATACTTTCATCTACACTTAGTACACCGTTGTTTGGTGGTGGACCATACCAAACAGGGTCCTCTAAATGTTGACTTATTGTTTTCAGTATTTCTTCAAATATTGAGCGGTGGCAACACAGCCGACTTCTAGTCAACATCTCGCCATCTTGTATCAATTCTGATTGCTGCACAGTAGAAATATTTTTGAATACTGTTATCTCAAGATCATGAAGGTGACTTATATAGTCGTTAATTAATTACAGATATACTTTAGTCAATGATTACATGTACTTTAAATTAACACAGAGATTTGGACAAACCCGTTGTTTAGCGTATAGGAATGAATACAGTGCAACGTTTCCGAAGAATCACACTTTAGGAGAAGCAAAATTATGTTGTTGTTGAGAGGTTGTTACTCTAATGAGGTTAAAATAATAGTTAAATCGTACAATGGGAAAATCATGCTGTTGAAAGGAGATTGTTGCTCAAGAGAAGGCCACTCTGGAGAGGTTGCACTGTATATTTCCAGGAATGAACCTCCTAAATATTTAAAAGGGCATCTACCTTAGATTGGCCTTAAGTTATTCTCAGGTTTGACTCAGAAGTCAACTACACCGATCTTTAAGCCTCGTAATTAAACTAACCTAGGTATTTGAAATGTTTCCAGTAATAAGCATATTGCCAGAAAATATCCGAATATATTTTTATCAAGATCTCGAAACCCTCGTTCTGAATATGACGAAAGTATATTTACCTTGGAATTCCCAAAGTGGTCTATAACATCTTGTACGTGTAAAGACATATACCTATGTTCCAATGATTTAATAATGGTGCGTAGTTTTTCTTCTGTTTCCTCCCTGCTTCTTCGTTCTAGAATCAAAACATGCTGATACTTCTTGTAAGAAATTCATTTGAATAAAATAAGGTAACCCTTTAAATGTTTTCGTTGACAAAGAGTTAGAAATTGTGGAGTTGATCGGAATATAAATAAATTAAGTAAAACGCACGTTGGTCATTACTGGAAAACGGTGTTATGACAGTAAATTTTGGTTGGTTGTATTGGGGTTTAACGCCGTTTTTCAACAATTTTTCAGTTATACGGCGACCGGTTCACCTAACCAGTTTTCCTGGACTGTATACTAACCAGTACTAACTTACCCTTCCACAAGGAGCCGGCAACTTCTCCAAAAATGGAGGAAAATCGACATTTTTGTCAAATTTTCATGGAAGGGTATGACCTGCCGCGACCAGAATTCGAACCCGGATCTCCGGGCTGCAAGTCCAGCGCACTAACCACTGGACCACGGCCGCGGCTGAGCAAAATTTAATAACTCCATTGATGAACTTACCTTCATATGGAATAAAGGGTTTAGGGATCAACTTTAAGAATGGTGCAGCATGGAACATATCGCAGGCTTCTTTCTCATTCTGCAATATGAACGCATTTATATATTTTCCACTCATACTGAGCGTACGTTTTTAATGCTAAGAGGATTCAAAGTAGAACATGGTCAAAGGGAATTCCAGGGGTGCCCGAATTAATAGTTCTCCATATCATGTTCCTCATGTCATAAGAAAACTTTAATTGAGATAAAGAAGAACCTGATAGAGTAAAATAATTACTTCATAATACCTGATTTTCACTATATCCGAGTTCATTATAACCGTGTTTTATTGTAAATACTGAAAGTATTAAGTTTGAGGTTCCCCAATCGTTTTTACAGTATTTCAAATTTGATTCAAGACTAATCAATTCCGAATTCAGACCACAAGCTTCCTAAATGGTAGTTCCAATGATTTAAAACATAAGATGGATTCAAACGAAAACCGCCTAACCGCATAACGTTGCAGTCGCAACGTCACCAGAAATGTTCACATTGAGGACTGGAATATGCGGTTAAACATATGAACAAATGTCACTACGAGAGAATAATTTGACTTTTTTGCACAGCCGTCTTTTAGTTGGTGGTTTGTTTGGTCTATTGGTCTCTAATTTATCAGCCAAATGAGTATCAACCAAGAAATGGTCTCTATCCTCTGGTTACCATTAACCCAAAGTTATTCCGCTCAAGACGGAAAAAATGTTTAAAATTATACATCATCTTAAAGCGCTGTCCATTCGCTTTCATTGTATGTGAATTTTGATAATAATTATGGTAATATTTTCCGACGAAGATGTCAGGAATTACCATGGTAACGTGAACCCGTCACTAATCAACTTACCACTGCATGTTCCAGTTGTTGACAGAACAGAATGGCGTTTCCTATTTCCCTCAATCTCTGAAACACTTGTGTTTTGAGATACTCACAATTTATCATATTCTCCATTTGTAACATATAATAACGTAAAATTCCTAAAAGAGAAAATAACTCAACTAG
This sequence comes from Lutraria rhynchaena, assembly GCA_008271625.1. Taxonomy (NCBI): domain Eukaryota; kingdom Metazoa; phylum Mollusca; class Bivalvia; order Venerida; family Mactridae; genus Lutraria; species Lutraria rhynchaena. The sequence continues at coordinate 180,880 of VIBL01000059.1, forward strand.
AATTGCAAACCTCATTTAATAGGCACAAAGTTGACGCCATATTGTCGTCACAGAAGTAGAAACGCATGTATTTTGGGAATTATCTCCCTTTGTTACCATATGTTATAATGCTGGTTAACACGATACGAACTTAATTATAGAAATACAAATGATATCTTTAGGCATTAATTCTAAAATAAACCAGAAATTATGAATAAAATATAAATAGAATATTAATAATAATTTAAGCATTATTATCAAATATGCCAATAATTTTCGTATAGTTTTCACATGATTGAAATTATAATTTCTTCAAGACGCAAATATTTAGCTTGACAAGAAAAGCAAGACAGCCCTACTTCTAGATCCTTACTTCTAATATGTGAAAAAAACCTACCTGAAGACCCATACTCATACAGCAAAAGGTTACAGTGCCCTGGTAACAATGGTAACATATCTTGTACATGTCCAAGTAATGGCCCCTTAACCTGAAATCGTCTTAAATTAAATTGGGACTAATTGACCTCTGAGGCCATTGGTGTTTCGTCACCAATCAAATCGATGAATATTCGGCCAGTCGTGAAACTTCGGCTATTTCCGTATCATCAGACTTTAGTACTTAAGATTTTGGTAGAAGTACCTTGCTTTTTTGCACTTATATTATACATTTGTAGTAATTACCAAAATGTTTACATTTCCGAATTACAACTTCGTTGTAGTTATACACCATGGTCATTATATACAATGTGATATATCTCGTTACAAAACGAACAATTAATATAGATTTTAAATTTTACAACTTACATTTTCCGAAATAATCTTTAGAAGCCCTTCTATAAGTTGTGCAAAATTTTGATATCCTAGCAAATGATTCATAGCCCTGAAGTGTGGGTGTCCAACGAAAGCAGAATATTGTCCGTACACCTTCATAAGCAATGGTGCCTAGGAATAAAAAGTTCTTAACTGATATATGAGAGCCATTAACGCCCATGGCAAGTGGAGTAATAAATATTCTGAAGTCTAAAAGTATTGAAAGCCATTGGTTGGTGGCTCCCAGTCGCTTCTATTAGTATTTCAATGTACAATTAAACCTGTGAACAAAGGCCATCCTTGGGAAAGACATAATGTGGTCTTTATTGACAGGTGGCCATTATTCGGAGGTCAGTTTATTCAAACTAAATAGTCAGTGACGGCTTTTCAAAAAAAGGCCTTTATTCACTGGGTGGTCTTTATTCACAGGGTGGTCTTTATTCACAGGGTGATCTTTATTCACAGGGTATTCTTTATTCACAGGATGGTCTTTATTAACAAGGTGGTCTTTATTCACAGGGTGGACTTTTTTCACAGGGTGGTCTTTATTCACAGGGTAATCTTTATTCACAGGGTGGTCTTTATATATTTTTTATATATTCGGTCAGGGAAGAATACAGAATATCGTTCTTTATAATGACCTACGTTTTGATTCTTGGTTTTTAGTAATTTATTTTTAGCTCGACTGTGAAACAAGCAATTTTGCTTATATACAGAACTCATGTCTGCTTCCTGGACACAACACAAGTATTGCGTCCGAAAAATGGGACTGTGAAGTTCATGAACGAAGCCCGTCGAAGCCGGGATTCGAACTCAGGACCTTCGGATCAGAGGTCGGACGCTCTACCTCTAGACCACGATGCTTCCCATTAGTTTTGATTCTTGATGATTTTTCTAGTTTAAGATAAAAACGTCAGCTGGAATTAATAAATAGTAAGGAATAGAAGAGTGGTTTGTGCAAACACCAGGACAAGATGGATCATGCTGCACGCGAAACACTTTCACAAAGAAATCCTGTCTTTCTTTAGAAATTATGAGATTTTATTGAACAAAAAGGCCAAAAACTATTTGGAAAAGATGAACATGAAGTCCATACAATGAAAAATTAGTGTTTCCTTGTCAGAATTTTTTGATTGCTCCTGTTTGACGTCAACAGGAGAAGTGTCCCTAATATCTTTTGTCATAGATTAAAAAGCCCTCCAGCAAAATGCATAGCATTCTCGAATGAATATACGTACGTTGGATCCCCAAGCATATGGATGAGACAAGTGTGTTGTTGTGTCTCTATGATATTTCTCAGCTGAATCACGTTTTGCCTTCACAAATCTGTCACCAAAACAACGATAAACAAAACATTGTAAGACTGGAAATCTAAATACAGTACATAAGGTTGATCTAATCACGATGTTCACATTTTGGTTTGGTCAACAAACCGCAACGAAGTGAAGTGTATTTAAAGGCATGTATTGGCTTTGATGGATTCAGTGTTTAAGCGAATTGCATTTATGACTGCAGTAGGAACTATTAGACATGCGTCGATATTTACGTTAACATTTGTTTGATATTAATTTCAATGGATAATTTCACTGGTAACATTTATTTATATATACTACAATGCAACCTCTCCAGAGCGGCCCAAGCTTGAGCAACAAACTCCCTTCAACAAAAGCATGATTTAACTATTAACTTAACATCTCTAGAGCAACAACCTCTCAACAACAACCTAATTTTGCTTCTCCCAAAGGGTGTTGCTTTGGAGAGGTTTCATCGTATTTTCTAACCTGTTTGTTGAAGTGTTAAAGCAGTAATGCGGCAGAAAGTCTTTATACAAACACGAGAACAAGTGCAGCATGATTCGTCCGTGTGGTGACGTCACAGTGTGGTTGGCTTCACGCAACATGTCATCAAAATCGGTCAAAATGAGAAACTTCTTCAAGAGTCTGTGAGTCAACTTGTTGCATTCTAGCAAACCTTGTAATTCCTTGAAGATAAAAATACTTCTACGTTTCAAAATACAGTACAACCTCGATGAAAGTGATCATTATAAAATATAGTCCAAGTATCGGAGTTATTTTTAAGTGAGGTTTTACAGTATATGTTTAATACTGGACAATTTCAGAGTAAATCAGAGAAACTTTACGCTCTGACTAGACATTAATTTTGTCACTTCATGGCAGTGAACCAGAAAATACCAAAATCAAAATAGACCACAATGTTCACTTTTTGAAATACTGTCGAACCAAGTCATGTGTTAAAAAGCTGTCTTGCTCTAATAGACAGTCGGTGTTTTACTTTCTATCAACGGATAGTTAGTCAGTTTAATTTTCCAAAGGAAGGTCATCACCAATAGACACCACTTTGATTCATCAAAGAGTATCCTTTACAGACATTGATAACTATATTGGATTCTATGGACCCAATGCACTTACTATATTTAGTTGGAAAACAAACCGTCTTACCACAATATCGGTGAGGTTCCCACTTTCAAATATAGATATAGCAATATCTATCGAACCAATCAATGCAGCATTCACTCTCTGACATATTAGATGATTGAGGTCCACAGATCTACCCAGTAATCGTACATGTCTTTGTTGTATGAGAGCTTCGTACCCGTTCATGTTTGGATCGACAGCATGAATACCGACAGTTGAACATTCTGATTGAAACTTCTTATCCAAGAGTATTCTGTAGACACGTAATTTGTGTAAATATGATTCCCATCAAATAATCATGATTAATTGCTCAGTCAACGAAAACAGACAAACCTCAAAACAAATGGACTTTATATTGACGTGGACCTATCATCTGATTGAAATATAGCGTATATGTTGAAAATCTGTCTGTATGAGCGTCCTTATAGCGTTTACATTGAATGCAGCAGTAAATTGATGATTCAATGGCGTTTTACTGTTTTGCATCGAATATTTTACGTTATATAATTCTTTGGCAATCATTTTAGTAATACATTATAATTTTTCATTTCTCCTGACGCCAAAACAAGTGCAATTTCATTTTATACATTCTTACAATATGCTACATATTCATGTACAAAACAGTTATCATATATTCTACCTTGTTGCTCGTAGTTTGTAGTACGTGACAATTTGATGGCTCAATTTGTACACAAATTGATCAAAACAAAGATCCACCTAAAATAAGTACACTAACAAATAAGTCTCCTGTAGATTAAAAATAAATAAAAAACGGCAAATTTCTTAAAAATATTGAAAATATTCTGAAATTCTCTGCACCTTTCCTACGGGTTCTATTACTCACAAAGTGCTGTAGGCCTATACACCATCCACTCACAACAGCCATCCAAATTTAACTCCAAGATATGAGAATGACTGTTGCAAGTGGATAGTGTATACAGCACTTTGTGGGTAAAATCACCAGCAGGAAAAGAGTTGAGAATATCCGAACATACTGGTATTATTTTTCTATCTATTAAAACCATATTCCAGACTTGTCAAAGTATTGCATTATTCAACAGCCAGAATCGAATAATGTATTACATACAAACCTCCGCTTCTATTTCATCATAGAGAAATTGTTGCTTGAAGAATGTTAGTGAATACAAAGCACTATCGTTGTACAAGTCCAAAGGATACAGCAAATATCTGCCAAAAAATAAAGACGTGGTATCTCATAAAAATGTTGCGTATTCTGATCGATTAATATATATGGAAGATTATATATACTATATACAACTACAATAATTAATCCAAACGTCATGAAGTGATATTGAATATCATAAAATCTCACTTAGCGACCACCTCAGTATTACGACCCCCTCATTACAACGGCCATTTATAATCAGACCGGTTTTCATCATATCGTCTATATTCTAATTTGATAATGAGCCCATCTTAATACTAAAATCGATGTAATTAGTTCTAAAGGTGGACGTTATAACGAGGTTTTACTGTATCTGAAATCCTTTTATTATTTTGTCGAAGTTTGTATTCAAATCTTTATTGCAACTTAATGAGGATATTAATCACGCAGAGAAATGAATTGTCACGTTTATGCATATTTTTTATTTATTTAAAGTGTTTGTGGTCAAATTAGGATATGTCTAGGCCGAAAAAAAATACTCTTGTTTCTGGTCACGGTCATCAAAATAAACTGGGTCGGTAGGTCGGGATTTTTTTTTACACCCGTCATTTGTAATAACTGCTAATGTATGCAAAGCCATTGCTTTGATAAATTTTGATGAGCTTCATGCTTATTCAAACAAACTGGACACGCAATAAAATACAAAAATGGACGCATTTATCTACTTTAATTTACAGCGAGCAAGCATCGTAGTTGTGCAGCCATGTTAAAATTCCGTTTCCAATGGTAACGATAGCGCGGACTATTTCCTGGTATACGGGACTGAAATTCCGGAATATTTCTCGGTAAAAAAAATGCGGTCGGGGTTAAAAATTAACGGTCGGTCGGAGGACCAGAAACGAGAGTATTTTTTTTTCAGCCCTATGAAAAATTAGATTTATTTTGTGAAACTTATGAGCAAATGTTTGTTCTTTAACTCACTGTATCATGAAAGGATCGAGTGAATCAAGAATATGGTCTGTAAGTATCCAGGGCATTGACATTTCTATAGGAAACTGAAATATTACATTATCATTATTTTTTTACCACATTTGTACAATACTTTTTTTCACTCATATATGAACGTACACAAGTGCTTCACATAAAACCAAACATCTATATAAACACAACGTCAATTAGAATATAAATGATAAGGATAAGAAAAAACTTAAAAGCAACTAAGAATACTAATATATGCATCAAACATTTAATATCTTCATACACTACAACTATACTTCTATATGTTCTTGTATAACATGGTTTCTGTTGTGAAAATAAGACTATTTAATCAACAAAATTCAATAAAACTCTTCTCCTTATTGAAGATATATTGCTGGTAATAGTTATCACCCCCCCCTGAAATACCTGTATTCTACGCCCCATTGTCATTTCTAAGTAAAACTCACGATACCAGAGCTGAGAGAGATCACAACAATGCTGAATGGTCTCTGAAAATAAAAACAACCACGCCAGATTTCTTCTTCCCGTATTTTTGGTTTCGTTTACCAAATATTTCCCGATATATTCTAATTTTGAAATGCGTCTATTTACAAACTGCTCAAATATGAGAGGTATGTAGTCTGTGTTGTTTTTACGTGGTCAAATAAAAACTATTTATATATAGCCTTCTCTGATATACATGTATACTCAAATACTAAAAATTGTTAATATTCGCTAATAATTTCCATTTCGTGTGTTAGCATAGCATGATCGAACCAGTGCCATTGCACACTGTGTATGTATATATATACATACACAGTGCAACCTCTCGAAAGCAACATATATATATATGTTGTGTAGAAACATGGGCAAATCCGCATATTTCTTAAGATTAAGGCATATATGAGCATATATAAAACATTTACTAGATACTTGTATAACATCGACATTCATCGACTAATAAACATGCGTCTATGTACATCTTGAAATTGATTTTATAAAGACAATACAAAATATGTTCTAGCCAGCCATAACACATAATCTCAAAGAAGATAAGCTCGGGTTATTTCCTCACTTGATGATTGCAAAATGGGTGATACAAACAATTCTGTGTTTAGTGCATAGATTGATATTAGTGTTTATTAACACTAAGGTAGGATTGTATCATTTCTCAGTCAGCTCGTTACATCTGCATATTTTTATGCATCTGTGTATATATGTATAATAATGTGCTGTTCTCATGGACCTTACTGCCTATTGAATCAAAATAATAAAAATTATCATATCAGATATAGGAAGATAATAACTTGTATCATTTAAGGGATCTCAGTGGTCTACGGGTAAAGGTGAGTTCGAACCCCATCTAAGACAATAAAAAATCACATGTGACCGGAAGTTGTCCAGAAAGCTCATGGAGACCTGTGGTACTACCCAGGTATACACCCGAGGTGTTTCTCCCTCCAACTTTAAAGAGCTGGAAAGGTCACAATATGACCCTGGCCATTGGTGCGAATTAAACAAGACAACAACAACAAAAAATGTACCATTAAAATTTAACAGATAACTCCAGTAGAATGAATTCCGGTGAAACTCGCTGATAATTTCTATCTCTTTCATATCAAGACACTTTCTTAATGTTTTACTTTTCTCTCCAATCAAAGATTCGAGCATAGTTCGGACCATATACAACTGAAAGATAAAATGTACGCTTTTAATTAGTTTGGTTCCCTTATTTTTAGTGGGACTTTACTCCATATATACAATTCTTTCCATATCTGGACACTCCTTTAACTTCTTAGTAATCAGACGTGCTGTCATTATGTCCGAATACCAATTTATTCGTCATTCAGAAATTGCTTATGATGATAACAATTCGTTTTAGATAACGAAATTAACATGGCCAAATTACCAAATTTGGGCATCAACAACTAAGAATCACTTACCTGAGTTGATGAAGGTCCAACGTTACGTTTAGGGATCTCGATTGGTATCGCTTTATGAGAATCTTTATGTCCTTTTAAGGCTGGATCATCATGTGGTTCACCGTTCAGCCAATCAGCACACGTGTCTCTTACAGACTTTACAATTCTAGATTGGAAAGAATTTACTTATGAAAATTACAATCCAAAATCAACTCGCTGAAATATTACCGAGTAATTATGATTTCATGTACATCATGACGATCTACTTGCTCTCAGTTTTTCTGTTTGTACAGACACAAATGCAGTATGTTTTGGGAAAACCAATTAAGAACATGTATTTTAAAAATCATTCACTCTTCCTATCAGAATCGTTGATAAGTCTGATCATTGAAACCGTCCGCGCAAAACTGATAAATTTCAAAAACCAGCCAAAGAATGCATGTTTTTCATTGGTTAGTTTGAAAAAATATGTACCCCGATCCAACCAATCAGATCTACAGGCTTACTTTCAAAAACTAGTTCACAAACTCAGAGTTTTAAACCTCAGACCTATGACGAAACCTGGCTACTTTGTCAATCAAGTTACGTACACGTGTATTACGTCATGTTTGTGCTTCACTGATCGTCTCAAAGTTCTCCGTAATGAATGCTGCACCAGTGTTTGTAACTCTCTGTAAATATGGCGTCTGATACCATCCATGAAAGTGGATTCCATTTGCAACATCAGTCGCTGCAAACCTTTTGTCATTGCAATCAATTCAACCACTGCAAACTTTTCTACGCTGTTGTAATTGTACCTGGTTGCCTGAAGCGACACTTTATATATAAGAAAAAATGATTCCTAAAAAAATACAAACACAATATCCCACTTTCCCCAGAATACTACATTCTCCAAAACACTGACTTCACCAAAACCCACCCAAAACATAAGAACATATACAATATGGAAGGCAAACACGGTCTCCTGGAGGGTTACACCTTTGAACGGTCTGAGACAAAGCAACAAAGGGTTTAAACTACTGATCGTTTTGTGGGACACAGAGAGATATTTGTGTCAATCTTCCTTACATGTTGTTTCGCAAAGAATGGGATAGAAAAAACCAACGAGAATTTCTGGCTGAAACTACGATTTTGTTCAGTTTTAGACAAACATATCTGAAAATTTAGGGATGCCAATTCCGCCCTGAACAATGAGTTAGTAAATATCGACTTCAGCTTTGGGCAATAACAAATCACACAAATAGCATACATGCAAGCCTCCTTTCAAGTCAAATTATAAATTTATTACACAAGCATTAAAGGTTATTAATAGACATATCGGCGGTTTTGCGATCTAAATAATGTTTTTGTTGAATACTCGATTCTCATGATGGTGCATGTGGAACATACCCTCTCATATTCTTCAGAATCCCCTGGACATTTTGGATTCTTTTCAGGATCTGTCGGATGCATAAGTTTCCATGAATACTAAAATTTAGATAATGATGTTATTATATTAATGATGACAAGATAGCGATAATTTGATCCAAGGTAGACACAACATGTCATTTGTTACAGCCTTTTATTGTCATTTTCTCGAAATTTATGTGAAAGATAGTTGCAAGACAAAGGGACCTATGTTTGAATTTTGTTACCAATTGCCTATGTAAATCATTTTCTTTTGTCATGTGTCAATAAAATAGCATACTCTTTGTCCGCGTGATTATAAGGTTATAAATAGATTTTATAAACTAGATTTATTTCATAATTCTGTAATTTGTTGTACTGACTGACAGAAGTCAAGTTTATAAGTACTCATAATATTCAATCTGACAGTTCATATTTATATTCGTCTTCGTCTTTGATTTTGTAAACGTAATTTTGTACTTATTAATATCTGAACGTTTTTGTTTTTGTTATAAGAACACTTACAGTATGACAAATTTGAAGCGCTCTATTTTATCTTGAACCATATTCAAATATTTCTTTTTTCGTCTTGTTTGTTCAAAGATCATTTTTGATCATAACAAATATTGTGTATATGTATAAAAACATCATTCCGAATAAATTTAAACTGTACATAGAATGTAAGTTTTCACTCACCAGTTCAACAACGTGTTGCGTCCAATCTGATAACAGTCTAATACCTTTCAGAGCCAGTTCATACAGCTCTTTGTCTTCGTCAATGGATGATACGTGATCTGACGAAGTTGTCTGCATTACAATAATTAGTAAATATAGATTATTTCTTAACATTATGCGCACAACATATAATATATGCAGTCAACCCAGAGCTACCGGTTACTTGGTATATGATGGCCGCTTGTATGTAACTGTCGCTCTTCAAAACTTACTTGTTGATTTTTTTCACCAGGGTTTAATGTCGCACCAACAGCCAGGATCATTTATCATCTTCTCCAGCATTAACGGTGGAGGAAGACCCCCAGGCGTACACCAGGGTAGAATCACTGACATTTCTTACGCTAGCCTGATACATTTACGTGATACATGGAGCCTGCCTCATCACATCTAGAATTTGACTGAACCCGAGTGGGATTCGAACCCACAGCGGTAGGGAGCTGGTAAATACTAATCAGAGACCGTAACCGCCTGACCACGGAGCCCCTTTATATTTATTGATACTAGTATATCAGAACAAAAATCCCCCGAATAAAGGTAAAATGTGTACTTTATAGGCTATATTCACCCTTCAATGGCCTTCGCTAAATGGTGTTTCTGTACTTACATTTAGTAAAGAATATATTAACTTTAAGTCATGTTTATCATATCAAAACATGTTGTAGTTCCCTATATAAAAATGCAAAGCAGTTTCTTTTTTTCTTCAATAATTTATTACAAGGTAGGTAAAAGTCACAGCAAATACATACAATTAGGCCATAAATTGTACAACCGTTTAACGTACGGCTCGTACCAAGATATTTGTCGCGAGTGTTCCCACTTAGAATATATAAAAACAAACATAAAAGCATTTTATCATGGACATAATTCGTAATGAAGTAGTTTGTGTGTGCTGTATTTGGATAAAACGCGCAGTTGGTCATACATCTAATCATTTAATCCATATCATTAAATATTGGATATTAAATACTTATACAATATTATATGGCTAAAAATGGAACAAATGGTGATTATACTAAAACACTTGAATGCCATGTATGCGATTATCTATATTGAAAAGACCACCTGTTAGCGGTGACTGAATGACTCTAAAGAGCAATACCTGCACCCAATTGTATAAGCATTGGTTAACTTTAACCAAATGGTTAATTTCACCCAAGGTTAAATTTAACCATTTTGGTATACTAACCATTAAAAAATCATTAAAACAGTTATAAAGGGCTGACATTTTGGTCCTGGTTACCGTTTATGTTGAGATTTAACCGGCATCTTAGACTTGGGCTAGATTTATTTGAGCTTTAACAAAAAGAAAATTTGGTTAAACTTAAACAAAATTTTCTACAACAGCTAACCAACAATTTAACCAAAATTTTAACCAAAACTCTGATTTAACCCAGTGGTTAAAGTTAACCAATCTTTATACAATTGAGTGCTGGTAGTTTATTTTGGCATCTTTAACTGAGAGGTGGCTCTAAAAGACAGATAAAACTTAGTACCTTATTGCGATGCATTGCCAGTTTGCTTATGTAGACCTGATGCTCGGCTCTGGCGGGTTCTATCAGAGTCCGGATGTTTGATTGTGGACTCATGTGGCCGTCGCCGCAATGGGGCCACTTTAAGGGGTCAAAATGTCGGCTGTTCTTGATGTATTGAAATGGTATCACCTGCATGTCCCCGTACAATGGAACGACCTCTAATTGCTACATGTAGAGCAATATATCATGACATGAATATTACCATGATGCCAAGAACTTAAAACATTATCATGTAAAACCATATGATTGAATTAAACCGGTTTAAGTATGGCACAATATTTATAGGTCTGCTTTTGTGTTTGGTTTAATTACAAATGTAATATGAAAAGATGTATGGAAAGGCATTTTTATTCCATCGTAAGAAATACCAAAACATTCTGTTTAACTACACTTAAATAAAAAGGCTACCTCACCATAACGACCATTCAAATTCGGACCAGTTTTCAATACTTCCTCCACATTTCAGCTCAAACAATATTATTACCGAATCTTATTGGTTCCAAAATTGGTATTTTATTGACGTTTTAATGTACATGACAAACACTACCAGTGCAGGTACGCCCAAAAACATTTTCTCTCCCAACAACTCGCGTATCGAAATTGGTGTTTAGTTCATGTATTTTTGAATTGTGTGTTACTTCCGATTCAGAACATTTTTCAAAGCTTGTTCAAGAGAGAGAGAGAATACATAGAGAGGTTGTTTTATGCAAGGTATAACCCTTCATCCATGTCTTCAACCAGGCCTAAAAAAGTTTGTTTCTCGTTATCCGACCGACCCAATCTCTTACCTGCCGACTCATAGTTTTTACGGCATCCAAATCTTAGTACTATATTGTAAGTTTCACAACAGTGTTGCCGATATATGTAAAAAACGCAAAAAAATCCCTACCTACCGACCCATATTTTTTGGCATGTAACCGGAAACAAACTTTATCTTATTTAGGCCTTACCTTCAATATTTTGTCGATCTTTGAAATACTTAGTTTCCCTTTGTGATCTAAGTCATAGATGCTCACATCACCATGATCAATAATGAATAAACCGAACGCCATCACCTACAAAATTATACTGACAAAATAATCCCATAAGATATTACATTGTTATCTACATTGTATTTTAATATACTTATCGCATATACATAGTGTGCATGTATTACAATACATAATGTACATGTAATACAATACATTATGGGCAAGTATTACAATACATTATGTATATGTATTACAATACATTATGTAGATGTATTACTATACATTATGTAGATGTATTACAATACATTATGTAGATGTATTACAATATATAATGTACATTCAATGCAATACATTAGTACAATACATTATGTAGATGTATTACTATACATTATGTAGATGTATTACAATATATAATGTACATTCAATGCAATACATTAGTACAATACATTATGTAGATGTTTTACAATACATTATTGGCAAGTATTACTTTACAAAATGTACGTGTATTACAATACATTATGTACATGTATTACAATACATTATGGGCAAGTATTACGATACAAAATGTACGTGTATTACAATGCATTATGTACATGTATTTCAAGCTATGAAATTTTACAGTTTCAGCTACATCCTTTTCACAATTATCTGTGACAATTTTTACTAAACTCTATAAAAACATAAAAACAAAATTCTTCATGTTTTATATTTTGGTGATTGAAGATAAATATTTATTAAACTGCACCAATATTCGTAGTAAAAGTACAGTTTTGTTTATTTTCCGGACAAAATATTTAAATAAGTTTTGACATGAATAACTACCTTGACAAGCATGTGTTTCTCGTTGGGTTCAATATACATCTTGTTCTCATACATGCGTACACATATACTGATGACGTCAGAGAGAAGTTCTTCAAAACCTTTTATTGTGAGAAGTGTCCCCTTCAATGAATCTTTTATAACATTTTGTGAGGCAAGAAATATGGACAGATTGTCCGATTCCTGCAATGTGTTAATATCCGTCAGAACATTGACACATTTTGTAGCTCTGAAATATGTATAAATACAAAAAAAATACTAGTGCTCTCTTCGCACCAGGGGTCGTTTCAAAGACATACATGCATCTTAGCTAACAAAACAATAGCTAAAAAATCTGGACGCCCGTTGTTGGTAATGAAAATTGTGTTATGCCTTATTATTGATTTTGGGTAGTTTTGCTAACTGTTAAAGCAAATTGTCTGAAACATTAGCAAGATTTTCAAGTTTAAAAAGTACTTTCTTGCCTAAGATATGTCGTTGAAACGAGCCCCTGGTCCACAAAAGATGCATTTAATAATTAATCATTCAGATTTACATGAACAAACTCAAGAGTATGCTAAACTAGAGCAGTAGTCTTTATTACGTAGGATGAATCATTTATACAACTTCCCTGAAGAAAGTTGTTTCATGTTTTACCGAGCATAGCATCTGAGTGGAAGAGGAGAGGGGGACAAGAACCTACGGACACTTATTTTATACTTGGTTGTGATATTTGTAATAAATATTTGTTTTCGTCTATCATGACTGCAAAAAAACTAAAATCAGTAATACAATACACTGACATGTTCAGATATAAAACTGGCTTTAATTTTATAATACATGTTTTGTAATTAGTTTTACTCTTGAAGTATTTTATATGTACAGTCGTACATCAATTTTGAGTGGAAAACATTGAAATATGGCCTGGAAAGATTGTAAATAAGCTTGGCCATTTTAGTCATCAATGTGACTCTGTAACAGCAAATTTTTAATCACATTTTTCCTTTGAGATTTAACGTCCAGCTAGAGTCATTTTGGCGATCATTCCAGCTTTAACGGTAGAAGAAGAACCCAGGCGAGCACCTTTGTAGAACTTTCAGTATTCTGCAAGCTGGACTGTTTCCTCACATGTGGAATTTGGTCCCGTGAGGGGTTCGAACTCGCAGCGGTGAGGGGTTAAGGACAAATAGTCAGAGACCATGATAATTCTAACACGCATGCCACATTTATGTGTGGAGGACAACATGAATGATATACAGAATAAAATCAACAATAAATCTGATACATACCGTCTATAGGAAGCCAGATCATTACTTATACTTGATTTCATGTTTTTAAGTTCGTCAAGCACAGCAAACATGTTAACAAACTTCCCCAATGTAAGAAGGTAAGCTTCAGACACAAAGTCATTTTTCTTCTCTTTATGACATAATCTCTTCACCTCTCCGCAAAATCTCTCTATTGCGGATTTCTTAAAAGTAAAATAAACTATTATATTACAGCATAATTAATGTTACCCAAGTGAAATTGGATATTTTGACAAGATCAATTTTTTACGTGAATTATGATAAGACGGACAGTTACCTGAATCCAACTATTAAGCAGTATGGATTCGGTACAAGTTTTAATTCTCGCAATACTGGATAGTTACATTATAAATATTAATGATTAAGCGAAGCAACTGAGTTATAGATTGACAAGCAGTGTCATTTATTCGTAAAACAAAATTTGTATTCTTTACTTAATATCATATAATCACATTATATTCAGTCATTCTTCCGGTAAACATGTTAGTTATTATCTAACACACAAACCAGGACGTGCGAGATTATCATAAAAATCCAAAAGCAGGAACAACAGTCCTTTATCAATACAGCGTTATCTTTTTTAATACTAGGACGTAATATATGCGTTTAGAAGTCAAAACAAACGTTTTACTTTTTACCTGGAAATGCATAAACTCGCTTAATTTTTTAACCTTTGGTTCTAGAATTTCTATAACTGTCTTGTATATCTCCATACGATTTTCTTGCTGGTTGCTCTGAACCTGCGCAACAAAAACACGCATATATGTATCACATCACAAGAGCATTTTAGTATCAAACTCCCAACAGTAAACCTCCCTCACAGAAAACATCAGTCGGTCGCATATGTTTTATTAGTATGTAACTCAATACCAAAAGTCAAAATGTTATCAACCATGTTGTAATAACTTAAGATTCTATAAGTTTTACATTTACTTTATTGTCAGAAAGCCTACAAGTACAATTCTATTCTAACTCTTGAATACTTGACAATATATAACAAACCTATAGTCTGTTTCATTATACTAGCACAATAACTACATCCCCCCTAAAGAAACATTTTGTGACAACAAAATTGTCTGGCATTCTTCTCACTAATTAGCTGATGTAATATGAATCCATGGATGAGTTTGTGAGCTCAGTAATGACAGTTTTTATCACATTTATGTTTGTTTTGTGCTGATAACAATTCCAACAACTCATTAAGCAAAGATAAACACTTACAAAATTTGTGCCCAAACATTCCACAGGTAATTGTTAGATTTATATAAATATCAAAATTTAACATTTTTTCTGAGTCAAAGACCGACGTAAACAAAGTATGATTAACAACATAGAAAAGCAAAATACATTCATCAATACATGGATATGCCATTTTAAATAGTATTTTCACATATATCACCATTCATCATTTTGTCCAATAAATGCAAGTTAACATAATACAGTGATACTTTCTACACCAATGAATATATTGTTACTATGGATGGAAAAGGATAATTATGCCCTTTACACTCTAATCCATAAACGTAACACACATAATCCTTCAAGCGAAGTGGAGGTTTACGGTCACCCTGTGGTCTATGATATTGTTGTACCGGAGATGGTTGAACTGATGGTTTTAATACTGATGTATCTGCATCAGTTGGTTATTATTGTGACCTCTGTGTAGTAATTGGAGGATTTATATATTGATCTTCCAGTTGCGAAACAGGAACATTTATTGATGAAGAAGTAATGTCCTCTAATTCAGATTCATTATGTTCATCCACACAAAAACTATTTCCAATATCATCAACATGTTTCTTCAATGCACGACTATCGTAAACTTCTACTTCATAAGACACTGGTCCTGTATGCCTCTTAATCCTTCCTTTTGTCCACGATTTTTTTCACGCTCTCCCATACCAAAACTTGATCACCTGTTTCAAAATTTCTATCCTTAGCACGCTTATCATGATACGTTTTCATGTTTGATTACTTCCTTTCAACCTTTTCAGTGACATCTGGTAAAACTAAGTCCAGTCTAGATCTCAGCTTCCTACCAAACATAAGTTCACTTGGACTCTCTCCTAATGTGCTTTGCGAGGTAATTCGACATGTTAGTAATACTTTCGCCAATTTTTGTCGAATTGTACCATGGCGTTGTTTCTTCAACCCACTTTTTTATGGTACCAACTGCTCGTTCAGCGAGTCCATTACTCGCAACATGGTAACTTGCCGTCCGAATGTGTTTGATTCCATTCATTTTCATGAACTCGGCAAACTCTTCACCGATGAATGCACTACCGTTGTCTGTAACCTATTGTTGACACATACCGCACGTAGCAAAAGTACGTTGCAGCAATTCATTCGTTGCTGGTGATGTTGACGGTGTCGTATCAAATGCCTCAATCCACTTTGAGTGTGCATCAATGATTACTAGAAACATTTTCGCCATGAATGGTCCGGCATAGTGAACATGTAGTCGCACCCACGGTCGATCAGGCCATTGCCAAGGATGTAATTTAACCCCAGCAGGCATATTTCTATTTGCTTGACGCAAGTGACAACTGTTCACATAATTTTCAATATCAGTGTCTATTAAAGGCCACCATTCATACATTCTACCCAATGACTTCATTCTGCTTGAACCTGGGTGTCCCTCATGTAAGATTTTCAATATTCTTCACGACATTTTGTGGGTATTATGACTCGAGTACCTCTAAGTAAACATCCATCATGAGTACTTTTTCCACGTTAAAGAATGGTTTAAAATCCATATCTAGACATTTTTCTGTCCAGCCATTCTGCACACACGGACGGAGTCACTTTTAACATAACTGGATCACGTTGTGTCCATTGTTTAACTTTCTGTGATGTAACTTGTGTTTCCGCAAGCTGATTAATAGCTGATATAATTTCTGTTGAACTTAGTGGTTCAGACATTTTCACATGTCTAAGCAGTCGACTCAAACCATCGGCATTCCCTAAGTTTGAACCCTTTTTATACTGTAATACGTAGTCAAAGCGAGCTAATGTCAATGCCTATCTCTGTATTCTTGCAGCTGTTGTTGTTGGTATTTGTTTATTTTCATTCAATAGTCCAAGCAATAGTTTGTGATCAGAAAATAACACAAAATTATTTCCATTCAGATACTGATGAAACGTCTTGACACCAAACACTATTGATAATATGCTTCGTTTTCCAACACTGAATAGTTTTTTTCCGCCCCTGATAATGTTCTTGAAGCGTAAGCAACAGTCCTTTCTGAACCATCCTCCATTTTATAAGACAAAACTGCTCAAACACTATATGGCGAAGCGCCACAAACCAACAGCAATTGCTTCTCTGGGTCAATATGTACAAGCAAGCCAGATGATGCCAAAACCTTTTTGGACTCTATAAATGCCCTATTTTCTTGTTCACCCAATGTCCACGTTGCTCCTTTTGTAATTAATGCATGTAGCGGATTCAAAATTGTTGAAACATTTTTCAGAAACATGTGATAGAAATTAATCGTCCCGAGATAACTTTGTAATTGTTTTTTTTGTTGACCGGCGCTGGCATTTCATGTATAGCCTGTACCCGTTCTTGGGGAGGCATCACACCTTTTTCTGTGAGTTTATGTTCAAGGAACACAACTTCATTTGACATGAAAATGTACTTTGTCCGATTCAATTTAACGCCGTGTTTTTCTAACCGTTCTAACACACATGCCAGATTACGTAAGTGTTCATTGTGTGTTCGTCCTGTAACCAAGAAAATCTCTCAATCCGAACAATTTGTTTGTTTTGAACATGCCCAGATAAGAGAGTCTTCATTGAAGTAACATGATATTACCGGGATTTATCAATTAATTTATTTGTTAAGATTATATGACGTCGACAGGAAGTTTACCTTTTTTGTCGTCTGTTGAATCTCTTCCGTAACGCCAGTGTTCAGAACGCCGCAATACATTTATCTTGATTGTTATTCTTTTTAAGGATAATGTACTAAAGCCTTTTCATTCGGGATTTGTTTCCCGTTTGCATTAGGAAATAGTCAGACAAATGTTGCATTAAAATTCAAAGCATGGTACCGTCTTCCTGGAGGACTTTGCATCACTCTGTATGCATGTAGATTAATGTAATATCAAAATAATAATGTTACTAGGAAAAATAGACATATATGCATTTAATTATTTTATACCATCAGTAAACATAAATAATTGGTCAACTATCAATGCAATTAATTCTTTACCATTTTTTTTCTCGTCTTCATTCCAATTTATTAGCACAGAAGGCAGTCGCCGTTCATAATATAGGAGCGGCATTCGGCAGTTATGCTCTTGTTTAGAGATTAAACGCGTGTCTTTGCAAATATTTATATTCTACTGTCATAATAACCGTTACCAAGAAGACCTCTCACCTGTGGTATAGCGCGTGAACAACATCTCCATGTGTACAACATTGCACAGAAGTCCCTTCCCTTTTCCAAGAGTAAATTCTGCAAGACAAAAAAAATAAATCGCCATTGGAGCATATCTTGAGTGTTTGATGCAATACATTTTGAGCTGTTGCTTAATGATGCTGACCAGAAACGGTATTGTGCCAACGCAACGACTCAGTTATTTGGTTTGCGAAATGTTTGTTTGTTGGATATGTTCGATGCATCCTTTATACACTTTCTTGAGAAATATCACTGAATTACTTTGACGAATGATATTTTAATCAGAAATTGAAATTTAAAGGTTTTAATGAACACAACTAATGTCATGGCATTCGTACAGGGATATGTAGGTCCAATTACGTATTAGAAAGATCAAAACCGAAAACGATATAGAGATTTAAAGAGGTGTTTTTGACACAACATCATGGAACTGCAAGGATTACTATAACGGTACAATAAAACATAATGTATTATTATTTAGCATCCCAAAAGGACCCTTACAGTATTAAAATGATTAAATTCATTCTTAATTGAATTCTCTATGTTTGTATGTATGCCGGACGAGCATTGTTACGGAACAATGGCAGAAAGCATTTCCAGAGCTACAATCTCTTACCAGATCTGCATGAACCGTCGCTTCTTCCGTGTATCTCGCGACACCTGTGACATATGCGGTCCTATCTTGAAAATTTGTGTCAAAGTTAGTTCTATATTGTACCGAGAGAGACGGGGCCTCAACGCAAGGCTGTCTATCAGAAAATTGTATATTGTTTAATTGTTTGACCTCTTGAAGAGCCTCTTCAAGAGTCTTCTTCTCATTCGGGTCTGTTTCTGTTGCCATGGTGATCGAGCTGTAAGAACGTGAACATACAAGTGTGCATTAACAAACACCCTATACCTCTATGTCAATAGTGTCACTCAATATTCCGCTTTTATTAATTACACTGAGTCACTGTCTACATTATCTTCCCTTCTCTGCTTGTTAAATGTAACCCTCCCTTTTGTTTTTTTGTGAAGATAAAAGGTAATGATTACACAAAAGCAGTACATGAACATACAAACTACTCCCTCCCTTTTGTTTTTTTGTGAAGATAAAAGGTAATGATTGCACAAAAGAAATAAATGAACATACAAACAACTAAGGACAAAGATATCATAGATATGACATAAGTACCGATCTTTTTGTACAGCGCAACCTCTCCAGAACGGCCCTCTCCTAAGCAACAACCTCCTTTCAACAACAGTGTGCTTTTTCCCACTGTATGATTTAACTATTAATTTAACCTCTTTAGAGCAACAACCTCTCAGCAACAGTATAATCTTGCTCCTCCCAAAGAGTGCTGCTTTGGAGAGGTTGCACTGTATTTTTCAGCGTTACCTTAACTGTACAAAGGTTTCTCTTTTCCTTTGCTTGTGTTATGTAACCTTCGATTAAAATCTGAGCTTAAAAAGTCTGAAAAAGAGATCATATTTATAACTGGCTATTTTATGTCTTAAACGGATACTAAACATTTTATTTAAAAAAAAAAACTTTGAAAAATACTTAGTATGAACAAACTCATCTACTTCGCCATTCTCTATATCAAGACAGAGTTCTTAAATCCCACGTACCTTTGCATTCATTGAAATTTGAAGTTTAACCTGTGTTTGCTGCCACCCTGAGAGTAAAGGTTATCCTTTGAAAAACCTGTATTGATTATTCAGAACACACTGACTACTGAATATAGGCCACATTTTGTCTTTCTCAAGAATAGCCTTTTTTACAGGTTTGACTGTACATCAAAACTTTCCCACGTCTTGTAATATGGTGATTAGTCTTGTCGACTTACCATTGAAGATAGCAAGCCGTACACACAAATAATGCACATTAGTGTCATGGCCGAGTTATTGTATGTAATATCGCGTTGACTCATTTATTAATGTACTATCCAATTTCATTTTGCTGCGCTTTGAATTTAGATGCAGGTTTCAATAACACATTACAGTGCAACCTCTCCAGAGCGGCCATCTCTAGAGTAACATCCTCCCTTCAACAACAGCATGATTGTTCCCACTGTATGATTTAACTATTAATTTAACCTCTATAGGGCAACAACCCCTCAACTCAACAATAACATAATTTTGCTTCTCCCGAAGGCTGTTGCTTAGAACAGGTTGCACTTTACGAATAATAACAGACAAAGTTGTGCGTAAATAAACTCATTTTATTGTAATCGCCTGCATTATAAATTTTCTTCAACGTCCTTATTGAAATGATATTTATATATCTTATCATTATATTATAATATAATGCGGCACGGGGAATTATTTATAGTCACAAAGTTAGGTAAACATTTTTTTAAGTTTCTGAATTAAATACGCGATATTTTAACAAATTGCGGTCGAAAAACAGCGATCATTTAAAGACAATAAAATCCCAAATAGCGACCACCTCAATATCACGACCATCTCGTTTTAACGACCTTTTATTTGCACACCGGCTTTCAATAATTCCCCTCTAATTCAACTTGATAATGAGACCACCTCATTACTACGACCGGCTTTTCGGGTTTCAATGGTGGTCTCAGTATTGAGGTTTTACTGTAGCCTTAATTTAACATTTCGTAACACGCAAATCGGAACGATCAATACGCCTACTTCATAACACGGTCATCGTAATTTGCGATTTGTGTAAACACTGTTTAAAATGTTTCAACAGTGATTTGTATAACTTTAACCGTTCAGAAATCAACTTCCTGATTTTTTAGATTTTTTTCACTTAATGAATATGTTTACGTGTCATGAATTTTCACCCGTTTAAGACTAACTAAGAATATCTTCATCGATCAATTACGAAGTAAATGACTAGACTTGAATTACGCATCTTAAATCCAGAAAACAAATATCCAAGACACGAACTCACATCATAAATATTTTGATGTTTGTTTTGTTATCCTATGTATGAACATATTATCTTAAATCACAGACAAAAAAAACAGTACCAATAATAAGCGCTGCTGATAAGCCACTTTAATGATCCTGATTTAAAGTTCTATGCAATGGGTGTACTTACAGATCACTGTTCTGCATGTACTGTCAGTTCATTTAATTACATTGATACATATATATATATATATGTATGTATGTGTGTACTTGTAAATATCTGATGTGTTATGCCGCATAAATGTTTGATTACGTCTTTGATTACAAAAAACAGATACACTATCAGTTCTGAACCAACAAGATTGATTTTTAATCGCTTTTACGCGAACAGTTCATTTTAAAGCTTGACCAAACTTGCCCGCTCTTGCTGATAAGTAATGGTAATCATTTGCAGCACGCGCGCAACGTATCTGATGACAGACATATCGTCTGCTCAGATTTTACAACTTGTTGGGGTAAATCGTCTGCTCAGTTTTTACAATTTTATATCGAATAAAAGAATAAAATGTCTGTCTGTCAATATTAACACTGAGTACAGCATTTTCACAGCGTGAAGTTAAAGTGTAGCAGTCATCAATAGTTTTATTACTGACGTAAATTTGTACAATATAAAATACTCAAATCTGCATACCTCAAGCGTCACACAACATACAGCCTACTACATTCCAAAAAATAATGTAAAAACACGAACAATTCCTCACTCTACATCATAACGTCTTTCTTCTTTGTGTATGACAAAAAATGAAATATTTGCACTCAGATATTAACTTCCTGTTCACACGACGATTTCAATAAACTATAAAAACGAAGTAGTTAAAATTATCAGATACAAAGATATATAAGTACTCGAAACATGCAGTTTAAACCAGGATGAACAGAGCGTCTTTTGTTTTACCTGTGTATTAACAAATTTGTCACCTTACATTTTTAGGGTTAAGATGTAAATTTAATTAAAAAATTGCTGTTTTTTAAGACAAATGGTCTGATCAAATTTATTGATATCAATAATAAAAATGCCGATTGAAATCTCACTCACGCCCTCTCAACCTTTATCTGTATGTCGTTCTCCTCCCACTGTCTAACCCCTCCCTCTCTCTCTCAGAAGGTCCGCAGGCTTCCTATCCTCTGCCCCCCTTCCTCCGACCGCCCGAGTCTCTCTGAATGTCTGTGCTGCCCCCCCCCCCCTCTCTCTCTCTCTCTCTCTCTCTCTCTCTCTATATATATATATATATATATATATATATCATATGCAGGAAGAAAGAGGGGGTTTGAAGGTGACACATAAATATATATATATATATATATAAACCCCCCTTCCTGCATCTTCCTTTCATCCATCCACCTTACACTCCTAAGATAATCTTCTGAAACATTGAATAAATCCTATACAGTAAGTATATAAGCAACTATGGATTATCTCCCTTGATCAGAATCTGCTTCATAAGAGAAGAAACAAATAAACTGCAACATTTACATAGATTCATTGACTTATGAAGAATAATTTATATCTCTTGGTTTAAAGTCATTTTTCAACAACTTTTCAGTTCTATACAGTGGCAATTCATCAAACAAGTTTCCTGGACTGTATTCTAGCCAGTACTAACTTACCTTCCACACACACAGGAAATTTTATATGAACAGTATTAAATCCTGATCATAAGTATAAGTTTTGACATTTATATTTCGGTGGATTTAAGTATGTAGTTAATTAAGTCATTAGAAGGTCTGGATTTTTTTACCTTTAATCAGACTCTAGCCTCATAAATGTCAGGTCTCTCAACTGTAACAGTTTCCTTCCAACCAACTAACTGTTAAAGATTCCTTCCAACCAACTATTAAAGATTCCTTCCAGTTAATTGCAATCTATCAAGAAGTAAAGATGCTGAGAAAAATATACAAAATTTACAATTTTTTGGGTGGGGTCTAATATTGAACCAAAAGCTAGGGTCATTATGGTGACTTCTCCAGCTATCAGAAGTGAGGAACCAGGTGTATGCCAGGGTAAACCAGAAAGCTTCCTCATATGAGGTGTAGTACATACTGTAGTATTTACAAACAAAACAACATGAAAGTCTTTATTATTTGAGTAGTTATTTATTGTCTCATTCACAAATACAGCTTTATATCTAAATCATTTGACTATAAACTTGGCTACAATACTAAATAAAAGAATATAAAAAAGCCATACTTTATAGATAAATCAAGGAATATACATGTTAACTGTGTAATATACCAGAAATAAATTATGTGTATATCCATACAAAAGTTCCTCCCACCTATTCAGGGGTCAATACAAAGCCCTTAAATGAAAAACCAAGGGATGCTTTCTGTAATAAAATTTATACATCTAACCACCGTGATTATATCATGCATGCAAAACTATGCACAAAACTATTGTATACAAAATGCATAACATCTGAACCAACCTGAATTAAGTATCAAATTAACAGACAAAAAAATTTAAAAGTGAACTCTTCATTTAGGAGGTGATTCATTCACTCCATATCAAAACATTTCAGCAATTTACCAAGAAAGAGTGGATTTTTAAAACCAATGCAAGGACTATTTCATTTCTCTCACTTGTTTTTTCATAGTAAATGAAATGGACTTGACAAATCAGCAGTTGAATGAAATGGAATTATATTCCTTTGTACAAACTTATAGGAAAAAGTCATCCAAACACGAAAAAGTACAACTAACAAAAAGATACGCAATTAACAAAAAGATACACTTCTACACACAATGTCATAAAATGGTACAAAAATATTGCACATAGAACATATACATATGGGAACATACATTGGTATATCTTGTACATTCAAAGGAGGTACATTTTGATTACAATTAAATGTATTCTTACATTAGATGAATGTAAATGAACCAAAAAAATTTCAATATTGATAATATAAAACATCAAAGTCTCTTCATTGTAAACTACAGTAAAACCTCAAATAGCGACCACTTCAATAATACAACCACCTTGTTACAACGACCACTAACTTGCAGACAGGCTGTCAATAACTCCCCTGTAATTCAACTTTTATAATGAGACTACCTCATTATTACAACAAATTTTTCGGGTCCCAAAAGTGGTATAGTTATGGAGATTTTACAGTACAATCAATTAACTGTCTGGATTATTCATTTTAACATTCAAAAATCACAAATAAACAGCACAGAGACAAGCCAAACGATATATATAGTCATTTCCTAATCATCTAATTCACTAAATGTGAATACTATTCAACTTAATAACCTTCCACTTGAAGCGGTATGTGCTTTAAAAGTATCATATTTGATTTCATGAATTTTTGTCCTATACTGCGTTTAACACCATTTGTCAACAATTTTGCTAAACAAATATTATTTGAAAAACTCTTTAAAATATCCTAACCCCAAAATTTTTTTGGTTATTCCGACAAAATTTTCTTGTTCTTATCCCCAGCTTTTCCCAAACAGAACAAACATATAATGCATAAAAAATTCCAACCTATATGTACCCACAGTTATAACTTTGGGTCGTGTAACTGCAAACAAACATTTTTTAAAGGATGGCTATTCATATGGAAGACTTTGAAGTAACAAAAATTTCAAATATGCAAAAAGCGTTAATTCGAGATAAAAAATCAGTATAGAAAACTTAACTTGTTACAAAAGCATACAAACTTAAGCAATCCAAATTAATCAGCATAACACCCTTTTATGTACCATAGTCCTTTCATCTTGTGTGCTTTTATTGTAGTTATCTAAAATTCAGATAATTCAACTAGCCTTCTCTAAGCTGAGTCCATGCAATAAGCAATGCCACAAACAATCCGAATGAATCAGGATAATAATAAAAATAACAATAATAAAAAACTTGGATCTAGCAATTTTCGTACAGTCTAGAGACTTTACATGTACATTAATATACATTACAGAAGTCACCATAGGGCAATTTTTGGCCTTTGGATCATAATTTAAATGAACAACAAAATGTATACGACATAAAAAATTCTCTAAATTAAAATTGAGGTGAACCACAAAATTATCCCATACCTTTGAATTAATGTGTACATTTTGGTGAAGCATATTTCTAAACTTAAGGAAATAAATCTATCTCGCAGACATAATGAAAAAGTAAATTTTTATGAAGAATGAAAAACAGCATAACATGAGCTCATATTCCTGTCAGTGAATTGTCAGAAAAAGAAATTACATATGAACTTTGTACAAACTATAAAGTCTACCTCAGGTAGAGTCGTATTTCAACTATCGTGTAGATCAAACGTTCTACCAAAGAGCTTGTGAACTTCCAGTAGGTTATATTAAAAAGTTATTTTGTCACAGTAGGTTATATTAAAAAGTTATTTTGTTAAAAGATTAGAACACATAATTCATTTTTGATCCACAAACAGTCACAAAACAGTACATCACACATTATGGAATTTGGTAATTAAGTATTGCGTTAAAACATATTTTGCTTGAATAGAGACAATTTCAAAACAACGTATTACATTTCGGTAAAATGCACTATTATGTTAGTGGTCGTTCAATATAATATGCTGATTAAAATGTATGACACACATAGTAATGTCTGTGAAACTTCAAATCTAAGTAATTTGATTTAAAAGAGAATGATCATCCAGTAGACAGTATCTATATTGCAATCAGTTGAAGTAAGAAAACTAAATAGTCGTGGCAAGAGAGTGATGTATCGGAGGTTGGAAACAACGAACATGTTCTATTGGTAAACCATCGCTGTCGCCTGACTTCAGATATTTGTTCAGCACCGCAAATATCTGATTGTTTAAGATCTGAAACTTCCTTATACGGTCAACCATCTTCTTCAGTTGCTAAAAATAGAAACAACAACCCAAATGTCAAACAGAAGGAAAATAATTTAATGATTTGAACTTGCTTTGATGAATGACCTTGAGAAAAGGTTAAAATCTTGAAATGACCTTGCAAAAAGGTCAAAGATGTACAATGACCTACAAAAAAGAATTCATATTTAAAATAACTTTGTGAGAATGTTAAAATGACCTTGTGAGAATTTTTACAACTTACAATGCCCTTGACATTTTCATCTTTCATGTCCACACGGTTGACTTTTAGAATGTGGTAACAAAAATCTAGTGCTTCAAATCTTCTCTGTTGTCCTAGTAACACAATAATAGCACATCCAGCCCAGTTCAAGCCTTCACCAAACAATTCTCTGCATGAAGAAAATATCATAAATTTTTACCCACTTTCAAACATTATTTTTGGAATAAAGTTGAAATTTCAAGAAAAAAATATATGAATGAAATTATTCCATGAACAATCCTTAAACTTGATATAAAATTGAGACAACAGGTCGGTTTAATATTTATTTTAAAAAAGACACAATTGACATACTAATGTCCAATCCCAAATATTAACCAAGTCTTTTTTGCCAAGTGAAATTTTTGATGTAAGTAATGTTTTTATTTCCTTAAATTTTTCTCATGAAATTTTTTACGTGTCACAATATCTTGATGCTTTGAAATTTCAGCATAATACGAAAAACTTCGACAAAGTAATCCAACCTTGCTATAATCAGTTCATTATTACAAGATATTCTTACATGCACATTGAAATATTACTTATAATCTTAGAATACACTTAAAATGAGTTTAAACCACGGACATTTATTCATCTTGAAGGTCAATTATCATGGCACTAAATACAGAAAATAAAGAAAACCCTTAACATAGAGTTAGAAACCAATGTGTTCCCTAGAAAAATTTCTTTTTTTTTTGGCAGGGTTTAACTTCACACCAACAATCAGGATCATTTGGCAACTTTTTTCAGCTTTGATGGTGCAGGAGATCCTAGTTGTACATGCAGGTAGAACTACCGACCTTCCATGAGCTAGCCAGAAAGCTTGAAATAATAAAATTAATAACTTACTCTACAGTGTACTCATGTTCACCAACTGGGACACAGAACACAAACTGTATAGCGCTCCAGAGTCTGTGGAATTCCGTACATTCATCAACGTTCATAACACCATTAGCTGGTGGAGGTCCATGCCAGATCTGATCTTCCAGGAAAGATTGAATACGTTTAAGAATGATCTCAAACATAGACAAACCACAACATAAACGTTCTCGAGTCAACAGATCACCTTCTTGGGCAATGTCAGATTGCTGGAAATAATAGGATTAAAAAATCATAAGGCATCTCATTTCTTGCATCAGTAGCTATAAAAATCTAAGAACATCAACAACTTAACCACACCTCAAAATCCATAGGTTCACTTAAAAATAAATCAATTAATTCGTTCTTAACTTTGTTTCATGTATAACATAATTCAAATCATGCTATACTAAGCAAAAAGGAGAAATAGCCAGAATGTTGATTTTTAACATGAAGTTGGCATTCTCATAATGCATACACGAAATTAATACTGTAATTTCTATAATACAAGTATTTTATTAGGTGACAGTGGAATCAGAAATAATTAATACTTGTACCTATTTCATTGTTTGTTTTATGTGACAGTGTCACTGGCATTTAATGCCATTTTTTTCAACAATTTTTTAGCTATATAAAGCAACCCCGGTTCACCGAACAAGTTTTCCTGGACTGTATACTAACTAGTACTAACTTATCCTTTCACAAGGACCAGCAACTTCTCCACAAATGGAGGAAAATTTTTTGTCAAATTTTTATAGAAGGGTATGACCTGTCGTAACCAGGATTTGAACCCAGACCTCTGGGTTACAAGTCTAGTGCACTAACCACTGGACCACGGTTGCAGCCCCCAATTTCTACAGTGTAAAACAATTTTAGGGATCAAGCCACAGTGATAAAATTAAACATTAGGGAAATGATAAAATAGTGCAGACTACACACACACATTATAAAGTTTTACCTTTTGATTACCAAACTTTCCTATGACTGGTACCACTTGTAATGCTTGGTATTTCAGCTCTAACCTCTTCACCATAGATTTTAATTCCTGTTCCTTCTCTTTCCTAGATTCACCCTCTGTAGTAACAATAGCAGTTAACAAACACAACCTTATAATGAGGAATCATTATTATTTAGGCAGGACAAATTCTAGCATATTTACCCAAAGATTGATGCACAAATTTACAACAAATAAATACCTCCTTATTATGAGCACTACTTTTATCTCAAGCATTTAGTCTGTTCCGATTGCCCCTCGAGATAATGAGGTTTTACTGTACTTAAGACTTAACATATTAGCTAAAATTGAAAATGAATAAATTCTAAACCATGCCATAATGCCTTTTATTGGTATTTTCACAAAAACTCATGCCAGTAAAAAAATGATATCCCTATAAATGTCAATTTGAAGACCCATTTTTTTTTTAAAAATCTGATACTCAGTAGGCTGTTCCTGAGTATAATAACTTAGCATAAAATGAATTTGTTTGTAACAGGAGAAACACCAAACAAACACTCCTGGACTTCTATTTGTACTAACTTGACCCCTTT
Source organism: Lutraria rhynchaena (assembly GCA_008271625.1). Lineage (NCBI taxonomy): Eukaryota > Metazoa > Mollusca > Bivalvia > Venerida > Mactridae > Lutraria > Lutraria rhynchaena. Next base: position 209,656 of record VIBL01000059.1, read on the forward strand.
ATTCTGTGTGGGACTGCCAACAGCACCAAAATTTAAAGACAAAAAACGCTTGATGCAAAATTTTTCATGACACTATAAAAAACATTTGCCTTGCTTATGAAAGCATGGTTATGAACATGGTAAACATTTCTAAAAAGTAGAAAATTTTGAAAAAAAAACAACAACAGAAAACATAAGTTTTGCATGGCAGAAACAATAAAAACCAGTCTAAATTCCGGCACATGCAGGAAATATTTCACCCATGAATATTGCTTATCCTGGTATGTTGTACACTCACCTTTGGTAGGTATAAAAGGTTTTGGTATGATGTTTTGGAAAGGTGCAGCATGTTTCAGATCACAAACTTCTTCTTGTGTCTGTGGAAGTAAAAATATCACATGATGAAAATTTTTTATTTATTGCCTAACAATAATATCTTTAATAATACACTTAAAAATAATTTTACCGTAAAACAAAAACACTTTTATTAATATACAGATTGTCATTATAAAATAAAGCTTATTCCTTTCTATAACAATGATTACCAACAATGAATATCTTTAAAACAAGTTCATTAGGGAAAAAATACAAAATACCATATTTTTTCATTTGGTCAAAACTTTTCACTCATAAACATGGAACAAATCATTGATTCAAAGATTTCTCATTCTAATACACAAGTGATTCACAGTACAGAGGTATAGCACTTAACCACAGGGAATGAATTTAGACAGCTGATTTTCACTTTAGAAACTGCATGATTCCTTTTCTAATACAAAAGCTAGGAAAAGTCAGTTATTTTCTGACCATACTCTGATGATATCAGTAAATATGGGATAAGGCCTGGTCAATAGATACTACTTGCAAGTAGCTAGGCAAACCAACACATTGTAAATGATTTCTAATATTTAAATGGAGCATCTGTTATCATGATATTAACTTACCAAGGCTTGTTCAACCAGCATACAAAAGAGTATAGCGTTACCAACTTCTCTGAAGATTTGAAATACTTCTGTTCTCATATCAGGGTACTGTATCAACTCAGAAAGCTGAGCTTGATAATATCCCATCACACCTAGATATTCAAAATAACACATTGATAAGCAAAACATGAAAACTTAAGGCAATGCTTTGGGGCCTCCCTGGTCGAGTAGTTCTTGTTTCTGACAAGTAATTACTAGTCCCTCATGACTGTGAGTTTGAATATCATCCAGGACCATATTTCACATGTGATAAAGTTGTCAAGCTATCTTACAGAAGGTCAGTGGTTCTACCAACGGGTCTTCCTCCATCATTAAAGCTGGAAAAATGACCAAATGACCCTGGATGTTGGTTCAATGTAAAACCCCAGTGGAGAAAAATAAGGCAATGCTTTGTCAAGAGAATTCTTTGAATCTCTTTAGTTTGCAAGGCAATAATATCACAGTGCACATATTTGATTTCCAGTATTCTAGGGGCAAATTTGGTTGTAGAAAAGTGATTTTGACCAGAAAAATATTCAGTTTTCAGAATAGATGAGGTTGTTCAGTTTTTGGAATTCTGCGGTTTATTTTTCTGTGAGTTGAGATAGAGCTAAACATTATACCTGGTGATCCATAATCGTAACGAAGCAGACGACAATTCTGCGGCATAACTGTCATCAATGTATTTGTGTACTTCATTAATGGTCCCTTTAACTGCAACAAAAAGATAAACATGAGAGATCAATATAACAGATATATATGGTGAAATTAGAAATTCACACTAACAATTCATTTTCATGGTAAATACAAAAAAAATAAAATTCAACCAATTCTAACGTGAGAATGTCATGCGATAATTCAGAAACTGAAGTGATAAATCCACAATGCTGAAAGTGGAAGTGCGACCCATCAAAGTCCTTGGAATAATATTAAAACATAAATTTCAGTCTCATCAGTGATATCTAGTATAAATAAGAATAGCCAAACGATTCTGTTTAGTGTGGTTTGCAAATTGAATACATAAGTCAGATAATGCAGATAATGTATGCAGGTTTTGAGGTTGTTAAACGTGAGATCAGTCACCAAGCTAAAATCTCATATTATCTCATATTTTGCCATTCAAGTTTCTTAAGTCATTACGATAAATATGATATTAATAATATGCAAGTCAGACAGTATAATTGACCTGAATATGTATCTAAACACCAAATAGCTACAATATTTGCAACCATTATACATGGAGAATGGAACTGAAATTTGACCTCGGATACTGTTCCCAAATTTTATAACCTAAATTTTATAAGGGTCATGAAATTTTAAAATATGTTGTTTCCAAAGTCGAACACGGCAGCTCTACCTGTTCAGACACAATCTTCAACAGTTCCTCAACAACAACAGCAATACCCTGGTAACCTAGCAACCGACACATAACTCTGAAATGTGGAGGTCCAACAAAACCAGCATACTGACTGTAGATAGTGTTAAATGATGAGGTGAGAGCCTGAAATAAGTAGAGAATAAATATGATAAACAATAAAATGTAAATCACATTACAGTGTGACTTCCAAATATCGAACATCCATAGGACCAGTAGAGGTTCACAATAACTATGTTTTTCTGTATATATAAGTAATAATAACAACAAACTAGAGCTCTGCGGAGCAGCACCAATGCTTGTTGGTTTTCAAATTGGGAACAGGGGCCACATTTGTGATTTCGTGTTTGAACACAATAAGGTATAATTTTGACCAAAATTCTAAGTTTAAGAGGGGCATAACTCCAAAAATATAGCTTTCAGAATAATGCCCCTAATCTTGCAATTGCACCTTGTTATTATAATCAAGTGCTCCGAGTGTCATGATGATATCTTTAAAAGTGTTCAAGTAATGGGCTACAATAAAGTTTTTGCACAACATTAATGATGATGACGACCCAGTGATTATAATAACTTGACTTTTTCTTCAAAACACACAAACTAAAAATTTCACTAGCAAGTGTTACAGAACCTCTGTAAACTAAATGTTTCCATTTGTAAGTTAGATGGTTAATGTTATTAAAGTTAAAATTTCAGTTTTATTACAGTCGAAGTTATTGTTAATCAAGTCAAAGCAGAGACTATAAAGTTTCTTACAGGAAACAAACAAACAGATACAACAATTACAGTTATGTCTTCCTAATGCAAATCATTTCATGACAATGTCTCATCACATACATGAAACAAATTATGCCTTCTCACAGTCAAATGAAAATATTTATTTTAAGTTCTGATACGCAGATGAAGATAATCTCACCTTTGTACCCCATATGAACTGTTGAGATGGATTTGGTGGCTTTTCTCTCTGGCTGGCTTCAACAAACACTAACTTAGTCTTCACAAACCTAATACAGACATTAGATAGAAGTAACACTTTTTTCTTAAATCTTATACAGATAACACAAGGTAACCATGACAATACGAACTAAAAAATATCAGATGTATATGTATAGAGGTTTAAAGGATGATCAGATTCTAATCAAAATTAATAGTAAAGAGAAAAGTTCCACAGATGTAAATCATTCATAAACAAACAAGAGAAACATGTAAAATGATGTTCTTCTTTAATACTCATTAAACGGATTTTGCATCCAATGGAGAGACTGATAATTCCAAAAAATGAATATAATACAATTTATGAAACCTTAACAAAATTAAACTATCTTATCCCATGATGCATCAGCCCAAAACAGCTGGAAATATCCTCAAAATTGAATGGAGGAAAAAACAAACCTATTAGTGGCAGCATTGTAGCAAAAATTTGGCAGGAAATCATAGTTGAGTTCCCAGAACACATGTAGCGTAGTTCTACCATACGGTGCGGACACATTGTGATTAGCTTCACGTAACATGGCATCAAATTCATTCAGTGTGAGGAATTTTTGTAGCAGTTTATGAGTTAACTTATTACAATCAATCAGACCGTCAAGTTCCTGAAACATTAAATGAACCTATGAACCTATGTAAAGAGAGAAAAAAAATACTAAAAGCTACCCTGAATCAAATGAAAAAGCTATATAATTTTATCGATAAAAAAACACAAGTTTTATTATTTTTGAAATTTAAAATATCATTATCTTGCAGACAAAAATAGAAAATTACTGCCAAGATATATGATCAATAATTATATGCATACAAAAAATATTACAAAATGGAAAAGATTTTTTGGTTACATTTGATAGCAACAATGTTGATAAAAAACAAGATGACAAGTACAGCACAAAAACTTATCTCACTTAATTCTACACTAGATTCGTGTCCATATTTTCCATTTTCTAGTAAATACTTCAGAAATAATCCGGTGTTGACTAGATGGAAGATTTTTACACTTTGGTATATAATATACCGAATTCTAAAAATTTTCCGCTATTAATTTTTACAAGATTTTCTACAGTTACTAAGTATAAACACACCATGATTCCTGTTATGTCACCACCTTCAAATCTTGAGATAGCAGTCTCAAGAGATTTCTGTAGGTTAGCGTTAATTCTTTGTCCAATTAAACGATTAAGATCGATAGATCTACCAAGTAGTTGAACGTGTCGCTGTTTCAGCAATGTCTCGTATCTGTTCGCTGTTGGATAACTTATACTGATACCATTGTTAGCACATTCTGCACGGAACCTTTTATCCAGCATCATACTGCAGACATACACAACATAGTGATAGACTGATAACTTGGTGCTATACTATTATATCATAACATGATGATTATCTGTCAATATTTGTTTCTGTACCAACATGAGACAAAACTTAAATTATCAGTTGAATCTGGGCAATAATTCTGACTGAATGTGACACCTGACTTATATGAAATAGTTCCTGTAGGGATACAGTCTGTATAAATTTAATCAGGATAAATGAAAAAATAAAACATCAAGCGTATTATTAACAAGTCAAGGGATTAAGTCTTGACATCAAGGTCCATATTAACCCATAATCAAACACAGCAAATGTCACGTGCACATATAAATATGTTAAACTTTGTGAGTGCTTTAGAAATGTTGAAGCAAGAGCAAAAAACAATGGAGGACGATATTTATGTTTCTAAGACATATAGGCTTCCTGAAAATTACCGGACCATCGGACATGTCAGGCAAATTTCGAGCAGGTCCAATAACCATTTGGCGAGGACCGGACCAGATGTCCGGCAGTCTGGCATGATTTACAGCATTTACCACTTATAAATAGTGTATTCCGTCAGACAAATTTTCATTAGGTCAGACAGAAATTCTATCTTTGCCCGAACAAATGTCAGACAAGTATTCCAGCAGTTTTGAGAAGCCTGGATGTATAAATCATTCTCCCTAAGGACTGACAGATTTCATCTAGGTATCTATCTCCCATGAACACCACAAGGGATAGAATACTTAGGCAACTGAATAAATTTTACAAATAACTGGATCCTCCACCAGCTTGCTGCAAACCATTCCAAGGTGGAACCCCTTGAGAGATAGTGTTTTATCAGCCACTCTCAGTATGTTTCCATGTGTATGATGGGTTTTGGGGAGGGTGGGATTTTTTGTATGTGGTTATTTCTGTGAGTCCTTGCCTTACCTATATATACCATAATTATATCATTACATACCTTGCAGCCAAATGTTTGTAGTACATAAATATCTGATCACTCAGTTTATATACAAACTGATCAAAACATAGATTCACCTACAAAAAACAATAACATACAATGTAGCATATATTATACTGATAATAATAAAGATACAGATCATTTGGACTAATCGCAAAATTTAATCAATCGTTCGTTAAACCTTTTCTACAAATCTTAACTTCATATAATTTTGTTTTTTTACCACTATTTTCAACACTGTGTCGTTTATATATATTTGGGCAGTTTAACAGTTTTCCTGGAGTCTGTACCATTACTAACTGTGTTCTCCACAAATAACTGACAACATCTCCACACGTATGATAAGCAACGAAAGATGAATTTCCCTGGATACTATGACTTTCCACCATCACAGAGAATAATTACAGAGAAAAAAGAAAAACTAAAGCAATTAAGCTAAGCAGACCAGCTAACTCTCTTATTTTTGTACATCTAACACTTTGAGAAAGTGTACATAATGTTGCATTTTTAACAACAATAAAATTCAGGAAAATAAAATATAAAACGCAAAGTTCAAATACTGTGAATGTCAAGTCTTACACTTAATATGTATTAATAAATAGATTTCACGACTCATTACCATAAGTAAAATATACATATTTCTTTGATAGTGTACTGAAACAATGTAATTTCATGGAAAGTCTGATGTATCGTAAGTATATCTTCATGAAAATAATGAAAACAACCTACCTCTGCCTCTATTTCATCATAGAGAAATTGTTGATGGAATAAAATCAAGGCATTATGCGCACTGTCATTGTACAGATCCAATGGGTACAGTATGTACCTGAAAATAAAAAACATGCTCACATATACCTGGGTCCAAGGTTGTGAATTTTGAGAACAGTCTCCAAGCTAAAATCTCAATTCCATTCTCAAAGTATTTTGCAAAAATAGATACCACTGTGTTCAATGTTTTAGTACATATTTAGATCAATTGATAGAATAATGTATGATGTATACATTCATTGTTTATCATAATTTGCAAAGAAACATTCAAAGACAAAATTTGAGATTTGAGCTTGAGGCCAATCTCAAGTTTTATATCCCAAGGACCTTAAATCAATAATTTGAGATTATAAAGTATGCGAATGGTCCCAAAGCCAAATCTCAATTTTGTATTTGAATGGTCATTATGACAGGATAATAAATCAAATCAAACAAGTTCCACATGTTTACACAACTTTGTTAAGGTTAATACGAGTACTTAGTAAAACATAGAACAGGGTCTTCCATGGCTGAGAAGTTATGGTCTCTGACTAGAAATCACTAGCTCCTCACCACTGTGAGTTCAAATCCCACCCATGACCAGACAAACCACGTCAGAAAGCTGTCCAGTTAGCTTACAGGTCCTTTCTACAAGGAGTAAGCCTGAAGTCTACCTCCATTGTTAAAGCTGGAAAAGTTGCCAAATGACCCTGACCATTCATGCAACATCACTCCCCCCCCCCCCACACACACACAACAAAAAAAAAACAAGGTTCAACTGTAACTACTCAAATAAAAGTTGAAATCTCGTAACAATTCAGAGCATCAAGACTAACTTTAATTCCATTGTCTCTGGTCTCCCTAATTAATTTAAACCAGAATTATACTTACTCCATCATAGAAGGCTCCTTTGTTTCCAATACATGGTCAGTTAATATCCAAGGCATTGACATCTCTATAGGAAACTGTAATAGAATGATATAACTACAAAAATACTCAAAAAACTTCTATAGACAGTCATATTATGAAAACAACATATAACTAACAAATAAAATGACAGAAGCAGTCACAAAACCAGGTTTTCACACAGAAGTTGCACACAGAATATTACATGTGCACAAAATAAACAAAGGGCCATAATTTTGCAAAAAATATCAAATCATAAAAAGAGCCCTGAAAATATGTGCTGGGGCACTGGGTGATGTTTATAATGTGAAAGTTTCGTAAAATCACTAGAGAAATGTAGGAGTTGCATGCAGAAGAAATTGTGGACATCCACCAACATTCGCCAATTTAATAACCAGGATTTTTCCTTTAGAAAAACCTGGTTAAAACATTTGTGATAGACACCAAATAACTAAAAATATTTTTTCTTAGCTTTAAAAAATTATTGATGTACCAGTAATGAGCATGGTTTCAACTCTACAGTTTTATCTTTTTTACACCAGTCTAAGCTGATTGGTTCAAACTGAGCTTAAGGTTGAAAACTGATCAATGAAAAAGCTGCATTCTAAGACTGATACAAGAAACAGCTTGTATCAAATAGTTACTTATGAAGAAGAAGAAGATAAAAAATTCATCCAAGGTAAAGAAATTAGAAACAAACCTGTATTCTTCTACCCATGGTCATCTCAAGGAAAAATTCTCTGTACCATAATTGTGACAAATTACAACTGTTGTGTAGAGATTCTGTGTAGGAAAATAAATAGTCATTATTTTTAGTTGTAAATAAGCAAATAAAACAGATTAATACAGAGACTAGACTCAGCCCAGAAAGTCGAAGTCTCATTCAACAAAAATTAGAATAGTTTCATGACTAAGTATAAACCATCTTATTTATCCTCTTAAATGCTGTACAATCAATAAATTCTCTTCAAAGCATTATAAATATTATTTAAGGTTTGTAATGAATAAAAGTACAGCTTTTTTACTCCTAAAAAAGTGTTATTAATGCAACATCTTTAAAGTACAAGTAAATATAACTACAATCATCCAACAAGGAATTCTGAACTTTTAATAATACAGTAGAAAGGTAATTAAATCAATCAAATATTAGGACAAGTTTAATAAAATTAAGAAGAAAATATACAGTATATCTAAATGCTTAAGTGTCTATCCATCCTTCTTTCTGTCTGTGTGTCTACTTGTTTGTTTTGAAACTCTTAATCAACAGTATTTTGGCTATGTATAGTGGACAGTAGACCGTACCAGTATTCCTGGGTTACCTACCAGTACCAACTTATTCCCACACCTTCTACATTAAATCCATTAGGATAAATTATGTAAAACTCAATTACTACTAGTAAGAAAGTGAAAGAATTACATTAATGGATACAACTCTTCCAATGCATGCGCTAAGTAAGAGTATTCAAGAGTACCAGTAAAATTTACATCATGACTTCTACAAACCACAGCACATGTGACATAATTTTTAAGTTCAACCAGACTCGTAAGCCAGCAATATTTCGTATTACCATTAAGATTCAAAAGATAGCTCCAGTAAAAAGTATGTTTGTGAAAATGGTCTATAGCGCCAAAGTCTCTCAAATCAAGTTCCCGCCTTAAAGTCTTCTTCCCGCCAGCATTTTTATCGCCGATAAGGGACTCAAGCATCGTACGAACCATATACAACTGTAAATACCCATGCAAAACAAGGAATACTAAACAGGCTAAAATAATCATGCAGGAAAATTAGGAATAAGGCCAAAAAATGAAATTCCTGTTTTTTCCGCTAAAATCCTCAAAAAAAATAAGGTCAGTAGGTCAGCAAAACTTTTTTTCAAATATATTTTATTATTTCAGAGACACAGTTCATATATAAAATGAAACAATCAGCAAAAGAAAATTGACCTAGACTAAAAAAGTTCAATAGTGACAAAAAATGGGGTTGTTTGGATTAGCGGAAACCAAGAACTTTTTTTTTTATGCCTGAACTTAATGAAAGAGATATATCAAGGTTTATATAAATGGTGCTTGAAATGATCTTTCTCAATGTGAAATATAAGATATTAAGTTACGAAATCAAGTTTTATATGCTGCACTTCTATTGGTCATTTTAAGACTGAGCTCAAAATTAACCAATCAGATGCTTGCATATTGAAACTGATATTCAGTATATTTTTATAACTTTCAGGGCTATGATCTCATACACTATTAGCAGCAGTCAAACACTGAGAAATTCATAGTCAAACATGTATAGCATAGATTGATGACAATATCTAGTCTAGCACATAGAATGTCTAATAAGAAACTAAATTTCAGTTGTGTTTTCCTGAAAATTGTTAATATATTGATTGGGGAACATTCAACTTGACTATCAGCCTCACATCGCCACCTCCTCAATATTGTGACCACCTCATTAAGGCAAACACCTGTCAGACCCTGCTCAATATGCTAATTTAAAACTGCTTTGTTTGATCCCAAAGTGGTCTTAATGTCGAGATTTTACAAGAATAACGGAACAGAAATTGTCACAGATCTACTACATCTAGCATTGTACAGCTTAGAATTCAGTTCTAATTATCATGAATACTGAGTATATGAGTTTCTGTTTAATTCAAAAGAATGAAAAAAAAATGCATTTAAAAGCAGACAATTTAATACAAGAGCAGATCTTATTGAAAAATAAATGGTTTTATGAAACCAAATTTGAAAGCTGCACAATTTTAGAAAGAAAGGACCAATGCGTACAATATACAAATATGGAAAAAAAATTCATACTGCTCTAGTCATATTTGTATGAGATGATTAAGTAATGCCTCATTCAACAAGTGATATAAATTATGTAAGTTAATGCTAGCAAAAAGGTTGGCTTTAGTCATTGAATCAGAATCAGCAAAAAAATGGTAGATTTACTTGAAACCAATCAAAAACACCTCAATAAAACTTGTAAAAAGCAGTAAATATGTGTCTTAATAGAGAAAGCACATGCTAAATCTGACACTGAATAGCAGTACATAAATGCACAATGTAACATGCTAGAACAATACCTAAAGCTAGAACCAGATTTCATGCAAAAGGCATGTTAAGAAAGTGATAAAGTAACAAAGGAATAGCAGTATAGGGTGATAAAACTAAAGCTGAGGACCAGTCTAAAAGTCTGGAAGAATCTGATTGGCTGTCCTTAACTCAGCATTGATATTGACCAATGATAAAATAGCATTCTTAGACTGGTTCACAAAACTTAGCTTTATAACCTCAGGACCAGAGTTATAGAACTTGATCCTGCATTTTATGTAAATTTGATTCTTCAATATTCATGTTTTTATCAACTTCATGAGTTCAAATATACCATACATACATGTACATAATATTCCAAATCAATATTTTCATACTGAACCAATGTAAATAGATGAAGTTCAATAACTCTAAGTTAAAACTGAAAAATAAACTGAGTACTATTCAACAGTTAGGAAAGACGGTGATGAATCAGCTATATGGGATGCATCTATATTCTGAGGAGGGGAGTGAAAGATCAACCTGTAAGCTAAAGATTAACAGGCATGCAATGGAAACAAATCAGTACAACATTTCAGACCAACATGCCCCACAACATATGGGTAGAAAATTTACCATTGAAGTTTAGCACATATGACCAGAAAAAGGAGTTTTTGTGAAAATTATCTATGGCTAGAAAGTGTTGGTAGTCAATATCTTTTCTCAAGGTCTTCTTTCCTCCAGTGTTCTTTTCTGCAATCAACGATTCCAACATGGTTCGAACCATGTATAACTGAAACACATTATTCATTAATACAATTAATCACATGGAGTGACTTATTCATGTTTGTTATAAGTTACATACACCAAAACCTCAGTTTACAATACTTGAAATTGGTCTCCTAAGCTCAAATCTCATTTTTTGATCTTATCAGATTTCCAGCCAATATGCATGTTTGTAATAAGTGTATGTAAATACTGTTATCAATTAACTTGTGTACATAATATAACATGAATATTGGTAAGATCTTACAATAATTACTTTTAGAATATTGATCACACAAAATTAAGATTTCAGCTGGAAGATCAATACCAAGTTTTATTACCACATACATAAATCACTCACAGATAGATTAAAGATTAAGCAAAACTAAAATGCTAAACCTGAAAAATTATAACATACATGTATTATACAAAAATATAATGAGACAAAAATTAGTAATGACAAAACAATTCATTTTCACATCAGTCTATATTGATGCTGCAAAGTCTTGATCAGCTAATGTACAGTGCATAAGTTTACAAGCAAACAAGTAAAGAATGTATATTATTCATCTAAAATGATATACAATCTAAAAATTATACTGAAACATAAATAGCACTATAAAATTATTCAAACATTAAACATTCAGGTGTTAAGGAAGGTCGGAGAGTTAAGTATACTCAATCAGAGTATATCCTCTACATGCTGCAATAAGATAACACTTTACAAATTCTTGTACAAACCAACTAACTTAGAAATTATTTCATCTACAAGAATAATTCAGTCTTACGAAATAAGGAGATTTTATCCTGTAATTCTTAGGCCAACTCATTGGTCATCTGACAGATTTAAGATGTGAGGAATAAATATAAGTTGTTAGATTTTGTGAAAAAAATACCTGCGTGGTTGAAGGTCCAACGTTTCTCCTGGGTACTTTAATAGCAAACCCTTCATCAGGGTCCTTCTTTCCCTTCATAGCAGGGTCCTCGTGAGGTTCCACACCTCGTAACCAGTCCACACAGGTGTTTCTTACAGCCATAACAATACTACAACAGACAGGATAAACTTAATTAGGAATTAATTTGATAACTATCAACTTGGGAAGGAAGTACTTTCATTCATGTACACCAGTATCCATATTATAATTTTTGACTTGATTACTTTATCTTTTTTGCTTAATATTCAGTCTGTGTCTTATGTAGTATAATACATTTACCATTGTTACATCTCTTTTTGTATTTTTCTTGTATCTTCAGAGACCCGCATGGAAGATCGGGAAAACCCAAATGTGCAGCCTCTTTAAATGAATTTATCATTATCATTACTATTAAATTTATACATGAAACGTAGCTTGGAAAAGTATTATCTAGATGATCTTACACTTTGATAACATCATTTCTCTTCTTAATCGCTTTTCGTACAGGGTCTCTGAGCACTAGTTGAACAAAGTCTTGTAGTTCGGCATAGATATGGCGTCGTATAGCGTCCATAAACACAGACTCCATACGTAGCATGAGTAACTGTAAACCTTTAATCATAGCAATAACTTCAATAATAGCAAACTTCTCTTCACTGCTGTAGTTGTAACGAGTTGACTGAAAATACAAAATCATGAAAATAAGGAGGTTGTTTTTACCTACTGTACATGGCACTGCACGTAACAGCAAAAAAGATATTAAACATATTGCCATAAGGATTAGTTATTTGTAATTTTTCAGGTTTTACCCATGTTTATAATAATCATTTCAAATATACACAGCTAGGGAGTAAACCTAACCATTTTTTTATCTGGATTTTGCATTGGTACGAACCTTGTTCTCCGCAAGTAACCTATAAAATCCATATGAACCATATGAATGGCTCAGTAATGAAGGCTGAGTTACCCTAGACACAATAGTTTAACCATTATCATCACAGAGAAAATATCATTTACAGGGTAACCTGAGACATGCTTGAACTAGTTTCAAAATTAGCTATTAATATGAAAGACTGATAACTCACCCGTTCATATTCTTCAGACTCATTGGGACAATCTTTGTTCTGGTGTGGATCAGTAGGATTCAACAACTTCCAAGAATACTGAAATAATAAACATACATCTACAATACCAAGGAGAAGACATAATTCAAACATCAAAGGACCGTGACCATGGTCTAGTGGTTAGTGCACAGGACTTGTACCCCGTTGATCCAGGTTCAAGTCCTGGTCGCTGCAGGTCACACCCTTCTATAAAAATTATACAAACATCAAAGCGAACTATGATGGACATTGATTTGTCACTTGTACTGAAAATTGCATATAAGTGACATCTCCATGGTGACTAATATTGAACAGGGTGAACTTCCCTAGCACACAGCTAAGCCATTGGCCAAATACAAAAGAGAAATCAAAACCAACCAATCAGAACCATGAGTTTGAGGTTTACTCTTCAAACTGACTTCTATAACATTAGACCATAATGGCTACATCAAATCTCCCATTTGACAAGAAATTAATACGCTATCAATTGCACAAATTCATAAGAAAATTCTGATGAATAGAATTAATTGAACTGTCAAATACTTACCAATTCCATGACTTGTTGCGTCCATGCAGACAATAACTGTAACCCTCTCAAAGCTAATTCGTACAAGTCCTTGTTTTCTGCGTCAGTGCGAGGTGTCTCACGTGTTGTTGTTATTGCCTTTCAGAAATAATAAGAGTTCAATCACATTATTAAACAATTTCTCAGACCTCAGACCATTTTGCTATTATTTGCACCAACTGCTTAACAAGCAAAAATGACACATAATTCTAATAGTTATAAGATTTCAAACAGGTTACTATATATTTATGAAGCCCCCCCCCCACCTAAGGTCAAGTGGCTATGGCGTCTAACTGGGAATCACAAGCCCCCTCAGTTAATGAAATACAGGAATGAATTGGGATGTGGAATAAATGAATAATTAACCCTTTGCCTCATAAGCATACTTTGGACTCTTCCAAATTCAAAGCAAATATACATCAATTTATTTAAGACACTTAGGTTATTTCTCTCTAACCTAGAGGAAAATACAGTCGACTCTCGTTAGCTCGATTTTCGTGGGACTGGGAAAAATACATCGAGCTAACGAAAATCGAGCTAAAAATCGACGATCATGATCCACTTCCTTGTGTGTGTGCTACATGTTGTACTTTATCGTCTACCGGTGTGTGTTGTGTGAATAGCACGTCGTGACGTTTACATGTTTGTAATTGATAAATAAACAAATAACCAAATTAACAACAGAAGATTATGATAATTTATAATATGTTCAATATGTGACATGTTTGGACCCTGGAGTAAATGATGACAAACAAATTTTCAACTGATCTTTATCCATTGTTGTAATTGATAAAAGGTGTGAAAAACAGCGAGCTTGGTCAAATCTCAAACACATCGAGTTAAACTATTGATTTTATGTAGAGATACGTCGAACGGGACTTGATAATTTAGATTGACGTAACGAAAAAAATCGAGAGGTAAGTTCGTGTTAAACGCCGATTTTAATATGAATAAAGAAGGACAAAATTCGGGACTTTTGAAATTAGGTCGTGCTAACGAAAAATCGTGCTAAGCGAAATCGACCTAACGAGAGTCGACTGTATTCAAGCAAAAGAAGCCATTGCACATTACAAGCAATGGCTTTTTGTGTCACAATGTTTTCGAAAGTCGTCTGCTTCAGATGTGGGGAAATGTAGTATTATGAGGCAAAGGGTAAAATCACAATATACAGTATAAGTGATATAATTAGGCACATCGTGAAATTTATTTATCTTTCTGTGTATCTTTTCACAAAAAATCTTACAACTGACTTATTGTAAAAGAAATATAAATCAACTTCCTTTTCACAAAAAAATAAGAAAATCTTAAGGGCAAAAACTGTTGCAATTTTACAATGGCTGTAACTGATTCTAAAGTGTGAAATACATGTGTTGTATTTGAGAAACAACTAACAATAAAGGTCAGTAAAATCTTAAAAAAGATCTATGGAATTATGTGAAAAGGTCCACTAATATATATATATATATATATCTTTTCTAACCCAAATCAGTTTCTAACAACAAGAATCACATTTTTGGAGGACGTTTGTTTACATTTTTACCTCTGAATTAATACAAGCTTATAGTGTTGTTATGAGCTAAGAAAACAATGTGAGTCTACATGTATATTACAGCCATTACCCCATAAACTGATATATAATTAGAATAAGTAACTTAACATTGATTGGAGCGGATAACCAAAGACTTAATTGTAAGTTGGAATTATCTAGGTAATGCTTCCAAATGAATAACACATGTCCAACCTGATATAAATATCACCTAACCGAAAGACGAAAATTGAACAAGTAAAATACATCGATTAAAAATGTTTTATCACAGAGTAATTAGAGGGTTACTTTCTTTACATGTTTACACTGGTAAGGTTGTATGTCGAGTATGAATCTTCCACCTTTCAAGCATTAGAGTTGCAGATTTATTGAACAATAAGTATTTCATACAGGTCAACTAAGTCAACACTTGTAGATTTTATGTATGCATGAATTTGAATGATTAAGCCTAATTAATCAGAGTGTTTACTAAAATGGCATAAGTATGAATATGCGTCTAAATGTACATTATTGTTGTTTTTTTCATCAAAACAAAAAAGGCACACATGAACCAAATGTTTGCATAGAACATTACAATCTCCATCCACACAATAATCTGAATAAGTGCACTTAAACATCATCACATGGCAGGCAGTAAAACAAAACATCATCTGTTCTATTTGAACAATAAATGTGCGGTGCAAGTTTTCAAGGGAGAGAACTTTCAACCTTTAATACTTAGCTCTTGTAATATTGACAGAAACCCACACTATTCTTTTAATTTCTATATTTTTATGTCAAGAATTGTTCGTGTCTCTTTCATAGTAAATGCAAATGAAAGAATTAACTGCTATTATCAGCCAAATGTCTTAAAATCCCCTAACCCCTTTTCTATTATAAATCTTTCAAGGCTGATTACACCTAATATTATCAGCCTAAAAATGATACATTGTTAAATGATACAAAAGCAAGTTCAAGACAGAAAATACAACTTAGTCATTCACTCTAATGAAGTGCAGGTCACCAAACATTTTCAACACAATTTGCATTTAAAAATTCATTTTAAAACATTTTGTTTGCAATAATTCAACAAAATCATGTGCAGCCTATCTCACAAGTGTGTCACATATTCAATTCAGATATTAGTCCATCTGTTTGAGTGTTAGCAAATGATTACCTCAGCAGAAGCCATATGTTTGACAATAACACGCTGGAAATACAATTCATTCTGAGTAATTTAACTTCAGAATTTTGGAAATATTTTTAGGAATTAGTTTAATGGAAGCAAAAAAACTAATAATTTCCAACATCAAAACAACAGTTATTTCCTAACATCAAAATAATCTCTAAGATCAAAATAATTTGTAACATCAAAACAACAAATATTTTCTTAGATCAAATATTCATACAATAGCTTTACATCTCCAGTGTTAGAACTAATTTTATCAAAGCACCAGTCTAAACTATAAGGGGACAATTGAAAATAAATTTACCACTCGATCAAATACATAATTCTAAGAAAGTTTAATACCCAAAACAGAAATTTCTTAGCACCCAGCTTTGGAATAAAGAGTCCTAAAACTGCAAAATATCATTTTTTTTTTAATCAACAGTATTACAGTACATTATTAGAATACCAACCATTTCAACAATTAAGAGATAAATTCACAATAACTTTTTATAAGCCAAACTATAAAAAACTGACATCAAAAATCAAATAGAAAATTAAGCACTATGGTATTTCAATACAGTTTGGCAAAATATTGTGAGTTTAAATTCAAATATGTTTTATTGCAAAAAATCTCATGATTTCTTTTCTTGGGTCAACATGTGGATACACAATTCAACCACAAAAGAATCACATTTAAAATTAAGTAGGGTTGGTTCACCAAAAATTCAACACTATGTATGTTTAGGAAAAGACGAGACAGTAGTAAAACAACACACAAGTTTGTACAAAATATGAGACTAAGTTCCTACAAGGAAATCTAAATACAACATAATCATGAAAAATAAACTTTCAACTTCAATAATATATGCATATTCATGTTTTCTATGCAAATACTGGCAATTAACATTTACAAACCACAGACCAAATCTACCAACATATTAAAAGTTCCCAAATAAACACCCCTCCTGGCTACACTTCTAGAGAAAAATATGTAACAAAAATAATCACCATGCATACTTTCATGGTCATTGAAGTTATACCCATGGCAGCCAAAATTTGTTCAAGAAAAAATTCAAAATACAGAAAAATGCTCAGTAAAATACAACAGTCCAAGGACAATTATTAGGAAATACTTGGTAATTATAAATAATGGCATATATTATTAAGTAGACTGACTTACTTCATTACTATGTCTAGACAGTTGACTGATGTAAGTCATGTGATCTTCACGGATAGGTTCTAGGTTAGCTAATATGTTTGATTGTGGACTGACTTGACTAGACTCACAACTTGGCCATTTCGAGGAATCAAAGTTTGTACTATTCTTGATGTACTGGAATGGAGCAACCTGCATGTCTCCATACAGCGGTACAATCTCCAGTTGCTGCAATAAATGAATCACATCCGTCTATTATACATGTACATAATTAATGTGACAATTTCTACAATGGGTTGTCAATATTAATCATGAATACTGACATATTCACAATAAGGTCTGATCGATGATACATCAATTCTGATATAAGAAATACAATTTCAATGCAAGAAAACTAATACTGTTGAAAACATGAGTCTCCTTTTAGAAATTCACATAACATGAATATCTGAAAACTGCATACAACTAACTGTGCAATCACACACTAAAGAACGAATCTTCCCATTTGACTTCTACTGCCCATTGCTTAAAACAAACTGTTTGCATTAACTAACTGCTATACAAATTGTATGACAAAGTTACTTACCTTCAGAATTTTATCTATTTTGGAGAGGCTGATTTTCTTCTTTTGATCCATTTTATAAACACTGTTCTCACTGTTATCCATCATAAATATACCAAATGCCATCACCTGTGTAAATACAAGTACTCGTGTAACACAGTGTATCAGCTAGACAACCACATCAGAACCAGGTTTATCTCATTCAATGAAAATTATTTCTGATTTGAATACATGAAGTGAGTGAAAATCCATTGAAATTGATATTTTGACTGACTGCATACATACTAAAAGTTAATTTTACAGCCATCTATGGTTACAGGCCTCCGTGCAAACAAAAGCCTCTCTTTAGTATCCACTCATTGACAAAATATCCTCAGAATAATGGGTCAACAGCACAAAAATGCCTCATCTTTCTCTTGTTTGGGTGGCCATTGTTCACTGTACTAATTATTAGATCAAATGCCTTTATGATTTATACTGAACAATAGTTCCCTTCTACAAGTGAAATAAGTATGTATTCAACAAATATAAATGAAGGACCTTGCACTGTCTGTCCGTCCGTCTGTCTGTTGTATCTTAAGTGTATCACTAGAACAGTACACACGGAGTTCAAGCAGTGCAAACATATATGTTGATAGGCCTTGTAGAAAATTTCAGTTACTGTTCTTAAATACCCATTTGTAAGCAAATTTGACAGTTGAATTATATATCAATGTACTGATTTAAACGATATCATTAATTTTACATTAATCAATCTTCAACCATGCATTCTGATCTATTGAATATTAATGGAATATTAAATCATAAACAAGCATTTTTAATGAGACTTTAATGAAGTTTTCATGCAGACAACCTTTGATAACACGACTCCAAACTTCAGACAAATCAAAATCAGACATTTTTATGGCTAGTTGATATAAGGCATTGTTAGACAACATAAAAAAACTTACATGTTGATTGTTACAACATGAATGTATGCATGTAAGTTATTTCTCATGTACATCCATTTTCCCCATAAGATGTAAAAATGGTTTATGCACATATTCTTCAGAATCAAGTAAAACATTACTGGATTTAACTTAAGAAATAATTTTTCATAAATACACATCAGTTTATATACACATCTAGATTGAATGTAACAGCATAAAATGGCGGCAAATACACAAACCCCTTCTAACCAAAAACCCGATGCAGAAGAACGGTTATAATTTGTCCCAATAAAAGTGTACAGAAGATACAAATACAACTGAGAGTCTACTTAGAAAATTCTTTGGAATTAGTTAAGCAACCCAAGCAAGCTGAGCTTCATAAATATGGAACCTTCTTCTTGGATTACTAACTTAGAAACAGAAGAAAATCTAACTGAAAACATCAAGGTATGAGCAAACTCGATTATAAACACACACATGCACAGACCTGTTACCACCTCATGGCCCCCACCCACAATCAATAAATACCTAAGACATAAATCAACCAAACTCAAAATCCCGGACCCGGCCTGAATAGACATAAATTAATAAACAAAATAGTACCTTGACCAACATGTACTTTTCGCTGGGCTCCAGGTACATCTTGTGTTCATACATGTGTACACAAATATTGATGATGTCAGCAAGTAATTCCTCATATCCAGGTATGGTAAGCAACGTGTTTTTCAAGGTATCCCGAATCTTATTCTGAGTTGCTAAGAACATGGAAAGATTCTGAGATTCTTCTAGAGTAGCGGGATCGGCCATCACCTTTAAAAACTGGGCAGCTCTAAAAACACAAGCAACTTAATTTGTGACATTATCATGAATGAGACAATGTTTGCACAAATAACTATGTATCTTGAAAATTAATGTAATATTAATATGATGTGTCCATTTTTGAAATATGTTTTACTAAGCATATCAATTTTTACAAATACTATTGAATGTTTAATTAGCATAGTAATAGACAATAAAATATGATAAATATTCTTTAATGCAGATGAGAAACATATTATGAACATACAACATCTAATTCTTGAAAATCATCTTATTTTCTTACAGTACCATCATAGAAATATGAGAGCAAACAAATATTTACTTAGGGTCTGAAGTAGAACAGCAGTAAAATTTATTTTAAGTTAAAGGGATTATTTATATGGTGCTGTGTAAAGAGTGTGGTGGATAATGCTTATCGAAAATAAATGGAAACATGGTAAGAATAAATTTGTGCATTGTTGGAGAACCTGATTATAGGCTCCAAGTGATAAGCCTCCATGAAAATTAGTAAGAATTTTAACTTGATGTCCAAAAGTAATATGTATAAGGTGACATGCAAGTATGTAAAGCCTGCCAATAGCTTTGATTTTGAGTTATGGACCTGGTTCCTGTATATAAGACACTGATTCGTCGTGGAGAACATTTGAGCAAAGAAATTTCAAAACCCCTGAATAAATGACATATAACTATGGTCAAGACATATATGACAATATCATTTGTACTTCAATGCTTAACCTTAATGCTGTTCATGGCTTTGCTTCTAGACAAACTGGTGTATTTTAGGGAACAAGAAAATCAATTGTATAAATAATGTCTGTGCAGGGAACCACTATTTTCTAATACATGAGGGTATCTTTTCTACCTCCTGTATGCAGAGTAGTCATTTTTTATTGAAGATTTACGTGTGAGTATCTCGTCTAGTTCAAAAACCATATTCAACAACTCCACTAAGGTCATACGCCGAGAAGTTGACCGAAAGTCTGACTTCTTACGTTTATGACATACTTGTCTAAATAAAGTTTCAACTGTTTCCTGAAGTCTTACCTGAGAAAAAACACGCCAGCAATGATTTTACATTAAATTAGATAAAACTGATTGAAAATTTGTAAAATGTCACAGGATCTGGACTGACAAACATTGACTATAAGAATTCAGTCAAACGTTTTTATTAAGGCCTGGACATAAAAAGGTTTGTTTCTAGTTACATGCCAAAAAAATATGGGTCGGTAGGTAGGGAGTTTTTCTTTTATATTTTTTTTAAATATATCAGCATCACTGTTGTGAAAATTACAATATAGCACTAAGACTTGGATGCTGTAAAAACTTAAGAGTCAGCAGGTAAAAGATGGGTTGGTCGGGTAACCGGAAACAAACCTTTCATTTTTTAGGCCTTATGTCCAAGCCCTGTGCACCAAAAAAAATAGAGACCTGTAATGTCTTTGTTTTCAATGGTTTCATTAAATTTCTTGTTAAAAGGACATGTATATCAGCATTAATAAACTTCCATCAGACAATCAGGCAGATTTCAAAATATAACAAATTTCATCAATGTGACTTTTTTTCCAACACAAATCAAAACTAAAAATGTAAAATGAAATACTTGAACACAAAGACATTAAGAACTAAGTATTGTTCCACATCAGCTGAATCAATTCAAAAGTCAATAGCTGGTTACTTTTTAATAAAGGAGTTTTACTTAAGAAAAAAGAAATAAAACAATACATTAATATCAGCTGTTTCTGCCAGAAAGCTTTCTAATCACACTGAATTATATTTAGCAACCACCATTAGACAAGGGAAACAACTCAGACTGATGTAAAAGCAGAAAATTATGACTAATAGAAGTTTAAGTGCATGACTAATGTAAACCACTAAGTGTGTTCACTTCCTGGTGCATTAGTTAAACACTCTTATCACAAAATGTTGTTTCCATGCAAACAACAACAACAAACACCAACACCATTTTTACCTCCTGTATGCTGAGTAGTCATTTTTCACACTTGATTTCATGTTTTTAAGCTCATCAAGTTCAGCAAACATGTTAACAAACTTCCCCAATGTAAGAAGGTAAGCTTCAGACACAAAGTCATTTTTCTTCTCTTTATGACATAATCTCTTCACCTCTCCACAAAATCTATCAATAGCTCGTCTCTACAGAAATTGTACAATATACACATATACATGATTTTTTTAAAATCATCATTCAGATTGAAATATCTTTCAAGAACCAGTGCAGAAAAGAGAACTCCAAAACTGCTTCTTAGGTAGTCAGTAGTAGTAAAATGCTTGAAAGTACAGCCACTATTTGAATACTGTAACATCAATACTGCGGTTACTTAATACGGTGAATTAAAACGGTAAATTTACACTTACACACTTACAAATAAATATAGTCCAGGCTTCTCGAAATTGCCAGAATACTTGCCCGACATTTGGTCAAGTAAAGTCAAAATTTCTGTCTGACCAAATAAAAATTTGTCTGACCGAATATATTATAAATAAGTGATAAATGCTGTAAATCGTGCCCCACTGCCAGACATCTGGTCTGGTACTCGCCAAAAAGATACTGGATCTGCTTGACATTTGCCTGACATGTCCGACAGTCCGGCAACTTTTGAGAAGTCTGATTGCCTCCCTTGAAAAGTAAGCTTTTGTATTTTTGGCATCTTACAAAGCAATGTTCAAATTGGTTGACAATAATTTGCTATTTAGCCTCCATAGCAAAGAATCAATCATCAGCACAATGTCTGAGAAAAACATCACAAGACAAACTTGAACATAAATGTATACTACATAAAATTTTGAAACGTAACATTTTGTTGCATAGTTTGAGAGTTCAAGCCATAATTCCACAATATTTCAATTAGATATGACACAATATTCAATTGACTGAAACAAAATTCCTGAAATATAGCAGACTAACAACTCTATTATCACTATTTGTCCACACAAAAAAGGAAAGTACTCTAATCCTGAATGTCAAATGATTCAGATCAGCAAAACTGTGCCATTTATAAACACCATGTAGTACAAGTAGCTTGTCTGTGAATGACTGACATTCCAGGCCCTTTTTATGCCATTTTGGGGGTTCTGTATTCAGCCCCATTCCCCAGGTAAAAAAGTATATATTTCCCCCATTGACAGAAAAAAAATTTCCACATAATTAAAAAAAAATGGAAATGTTCTGTCATCATACACTGAAAACTATTTTTTCCATGGAATTCATCATGTAAAATATTGTGTTTTAAAAGTGTTTTGGTAAAAATAGAATGGTTCAGACACAACTTTGAGTTTTGTTCTTTCATGATTGTCAGCCTTTGATAATTCCCCAATCTGGTGCTTCATGACGCAAATTTCCCCTATCAAAGGACCTGATACCTGTTCCCAAAACCATAAAAAAGGGCTGAACATTCTAAGATCATTTCACATAGATACAATACTTACTTGGAAATACATGAAGTTCCTGAGTTTAGAGACTTGTGGATCTAATACTTCAACAATTTTATGATAAATCTCTACCCTGTTCTCCTGTTCATTACTTTTGATCTGTAAATATATTTTCATATACACAAATCACAATACAGCACTCAGAATATATTTTTATGCAAGGATTAATTGTCATAATGTCGTAATATAGACAACTTGTTCTTTTCTATAGTACAAAGAGTACAGCATTTTTTCCAATCCATGCAAGCATACAAATACATTTTTAATTGTGATTCACCTAATTTTTAAAATGATAATTCTATAAAATAAGGTTGATATAATTAATATCATTCACTGTGCATAGATAAAAAATGATGTAAAACAGTAATAGAGTATGGTATATTATAGGACACTTCCTGGTTACAATGCTTCCTCATTCAAAGATAACAAATGATAGTTTAAACTGTTCACACTTTTGTAACAATACTATATTGTAAAACAGAAATAACAAAATCATTTTTGCTAGTAATACAATCTATGCATTGACACGCCTGTTCTTCTTCAAATGCATTATTTCTGCAAATATATGCAAGATAAACAAATCTTGCTAAATTTAGACTGAGCCAGTAAGTAAGAAGGATGGTTCAACTCCCTTAGAAAAGACCACACAAGAAAATTTATCTGATACCATGACAACAATGAATATGTAAGGATGAATAGAGAACAGAAAACAGAGAGGATGACAATGAAGCTTGATCCGCTTACAAAGGAAGATTTTAATCAGATTAGAGCAAGTTATGAATTCTTTTTTTTTCACTGGGGTTTAATGCCACACCAACACCAGGGTCATCAGATGACCTTAACAGCTTTTACTGAGGAGAAGGAAGACACTAGATGTACAGCTGGGTAGAACCACCAACCTTCCATAAGCTAGCTGGATGGCTTCCTCATATGTGACCTTTGGTAACAGGTGAGATTTGAATTCACAGCAGTGAGAGGCTAGAGACTACAAGAGAGAGATCATAACCACTCAACCATGGATGCCCCAGTCATGAATTCAGTGAAATTACAAATGCATGTTGTTTCATTGACCAATCCTTGAAAACAGACACTAATTTTCCATACTTAGAATTCAAAACACAACAAAACTACTAGCTCTAAAAGCATACAGGACATAAGAATTCTAATATTTTCTATCTAGATCAATGTACACAGTTGGCTCATGAATAGAAATAAAATATTTTGCCATTTCAGAGTATCAACATGAAAACTATAAGTTGGAAGTTTACTCCAGCACTTTTGTGAGTATCCAACAAATGTATTTTTTTCATTCCTATCACAATATCTACCTTTTCAGTCAAACATGAATAAATCACACAGATTTACCTGAGGTAATGCTCGAGAGCAACATCTCCAAGTATACATCATCACAGCATATTCCTGCCCTTCTTCCAGTAATTTGTTCTGAAAATATAGTGAATTTTGTGTTTAGTACAAATATAACATATAACAAAACTGACTCTCAACATTTTTCTTTCTTTTGATGTCTCTGGCTCATGACAACTGCTATTTAATAACATTTGATTTCTAATACCATTATATTTGCAGAGTCATTTCAAGGAATAATTGATGTATAAGAAAAAATGCATAACAGAAATCATTAGGATTAAATTAATCATTAATTTTGAGAAAAGAATATTTTTTTTTCAATAACAGAATAGATTTATTTGAAAAAATAAATCCAAATTCAGGAAAAAAATGGGAAGAAATCTATTAATTACCAAATCAGCATGAACAGTAGCTTCCTCAATGTACCTAGCTACACCAGTAACATAGGCTGACCTATCTTCAAAGTTTGTATCGAAGTTTGTTTGATAGTGAATTGACAGAGACAATGCCTCGATGCACGGCTGCTGATCTGGCAGAGGTAATTCATCCAGAACATCAACATTCTGCAGCGCATCTGTCAGGGTAATCTTTTCCCCAGAGGCCATGATGGCCAGTTACCACCTACAAAAACAACATACAATAATGCATCAATAATGAATTTGCAGACATGAAGGACTGGATATCATGGATCTAATCTCTGGGAGACAAAGATATACATGTATATTAATCAGATTCATTCATTAACATTTGAACAATTTTCAGTTCAAGTTAGTATGGTGCATTTCTATCTTTCATTTCTATCTTTACAGGCTATATAACACCTAGCTTGCCACCACCCTTTATGAATTAACAAAACTGACCTACTTATCAATGATAAGGGGGACGAATGTTTCTATTCAGTAAAATTTACATTTCTAATGTCATTGACTGATGATTGAGTACCTGAGCTTCAAACTAAGCACTACAGGTATGTTCAACAAATAACTAATTTTCACACGGAAATTGAAACAGCAGGGTTTTTTTTGGCTTTAATATTTCTATTTGATAAAGTTTGCAATGGAATGCTCCTGTCATCGAACAGTAAATATGATGACTTAACTAGAACAAGTAACTGATTATCAATAGGGCTGCAATGACACTAGTACCTTTCAGTTTGGTTTCAGATATGATCCTTCTGGTTTCTGGTGATTCTGTTCGGATATTTGCACAATAGTGCTACATAAAAAAGCATATAAAATATTCAGTACCCCACTCTTTATTGGAAAGGCACAGTATTTCAAAACTTGCAACTTTAAACTCAACAGTGGCTCACTTAATTCAGTTTGTTCAATCTTTCTGTTACTAAGAAAAAGTGGTGGAATGAATGACTTGAAGCAAACTGATCGGTCAAAATAGCGCTGCACAGACTAATGACCATATTTAGAACGAAAACTAGCCATGGCCATGGTCCAGTGGTTAGTGCGCTGGACATGTAACCTGGAGATCCGGGTTTGAATACCGGTTGCAGCAGGTCATACCCTTCTATGAAAATTTGACAAAAATGTAGATTTTCCTCCATATGTGGAGAAGTTGCCAGCTCCTTAGGGAAGGGTAGGTCAGTACCGGTTAGTATACGGTCCAGGAAAACTGATTAGGTGAACTGTTCGCCGTATATAACTGAGAAATTGTTGAAAAATGGCATAAAACCCCTGTCACAATAACTTGAATAAGTCACATATAAACAAACAAACAATAGAACCAAAACTATGGAAAACGGAATCGAAAATCTGAATTAGAATGCTCAGATATATTCGAAGGTCAGATATATTTGAATATCTGTGAACCGTTGCACTAATATATATCACTAGTAAATTATGTCAAAATTTTAATGGGGCACTTGTAACGATAATTCTAAACATTATAGTACAAAATCATGTCCATATTCACTCTCAAATTTATATGTTTATACTTTTGAATCAACTTACATTAATTTCAAACATATTCCATATTCACTCTCAAATTTATATGTTTATACTTTTGAATCAACTTACATTAATTTCAAACCAATAATACATAAAACAAAAATATGAAGTTGATCATTCAAACAAGGTCCCTTGAAGTCAAATATTAAAATTGTTCACTAACTCCCTACATTACAGATATATATACACAATATCATCATTTATTCCATTGACAATAATGAACATTTCTGGTCAACAGAGATGAAGATGTTTAAGAGCTGAATTTAACAATGTTAATATGAACAAGATATATATAATATATGTGTAATGGGAGACAGACAAGTTCTGGAAGAGGGGCTCAAACCTGTGACCTTTTGCTTGCAAGTCAGCTGCTCTACCAACTGAGATAATCGGGCAGACAAGCATACAAACTACTATAAACATATATATTACATACAGCACTGTTACAGTCGTCATTCCTCTAATTAATTTAGTCACAATGACAGGTTTTTTAAGATAACTCAGCCTTTGCTTCACCCTAGCTCTAGGATTCCAAGGCTAGCCACATACTCAAGGCACCAATGTAATAGGAGGCAGAAAATATATTTCCTGATGCGGGGCTTGAACCCGCGATCTTTGCTTACAAGTCAGCTGCTCTACCAATTGAGATAATCGGGCAGACAAGCATACAAACTACTACAAACATGTACACATTATATACAGCACTGTTACAAATGAAAACAACATAGCGAAACTTCAATCAAAATGACAAAACGTAGGAGTCTATGACATTTTACAAAGATAAACGCAGAAACAAATGCGCACTTGATTGCTGTGGCATTGAATCAAGTATATGCAAAATAGAACAAATCAATATAATGACGCTTTATTGATAAGTAAAATGATTGAATAACTTACTTTTATAACAAAAACTGAATGATTTCCTCAGAGAGATATAAATGGTGGACTTCCTGTTTTTAAAAACACAACGCTTTGAAAGTAACGAAAAGAAGAATCCGTTTTAAAAACCATACGTTCCGTCCTCTCTCAACAGTCCGTCCTTATGATATTTTCAAGTGTATCGAATCATAATTATGGTCTTGTGATTTAGACAAGTTATATAGCCTTTTAACTAAGACAAAGATAAAATCAGATTTTATACAGTTAAGAAGAAAATTTGGAATTAAGAACACCAATCCAAATGGAACTGTGTATTGCAAGCTGTAATGTGCGGTGAGCATGAAACCTCTTAAACTGGTTCCCGTTCTATTTTGAAGTGCCCAAACAGAATCGGTGGGAACTAGTTTAGCAATTTCTTTTTCCTGTCTACATTGCCTCTGTTGATGCGCTGCAACGTGGAACGGTGAACAGTTTAATCTCTTTGGCCCTTTGTCTGTATACGGTGATAAGGAACTACAACTCTAGACAGAGATTTTCATGCCCGCATGGAGTAATTATTTGTCTATACATATACTTGTATATAAGCTGAAGCATTTTCTTCGATTAAGTCTTTTCTGTTGGGTTTCATTATCTCGCGGGCTGTGCTTATTGCTTGAACACATTTCTTAAAGTATTTCTTACGGAAGTCAGTAACACATGTACAGTAAGACATTAACAGAACTGTGTAGGCAACATACTTGCAAGTACTTTTAGGAATAGAAATAATTAAAATCTATGTCGATCCAGCTGCCATGTACTGTAAGCTTTATTCAGTGAAAATTTTATTACATTTTGTTGCGAAAATAGATCGAAGTCATTGAATTATTTTCATATAATATAGGTTCCCTGACTAATTGTCAGTATTTCGCTTTTTGCAAAAATAAAGGCCTATTTGAAGTTACACCACTATATACTGGATGAAATATATAGTTCAACAAGCCTGCTTTCCGAAATAAATCATACCAAATAAGCTGTACGAAGCAGTGTTCTCCATGTTCATGTATGAATAAAGGTAATGCAAATGCTTACTGTATGTTTACAACACTCACTATTTCTTTTGTTTAAATCAATTATGGATTAAGGCCAACTTCTGTTTTTGCTTTTTTAAAAAATAATTATAGAAATCCATGTCGCGACAGGTCATACCCTTCTATGAAAATTTGACAAAAAATGTCGATTTTCCTCCACATGTGGAGAAGTTGCCGACTCCTTGTGGAAGGGTAAGCTGGTACTGGTTAGTATACAGTCCAGGAAAACTGGTTAGGTGAACCGGTCGCTGTATATAACTGAAAAAATTGTTGAAAAACGGCGTTAAACTCCTGTGACAATAAGTCACATAAAACAAATTGTTACTGGAGAATTCCTTAGTAGGTCTCTACTACTGTTAAGAGTGTTATTCTCTGATTTATGATGGTAGCCATTTCCGTCAAAGATGGTCACAAAGACGGTAAATGTCAGCAGGAGTTATGTTCCCTGATTCAAGATTTGTAGCATTAACAATCAATTCTGATATCAGCATTTTCTCCTAAACAAATCTTATTAGAGTCGTGTCAGGGTCTCTGTAATAGAAATACAGTCAAACCTGTGTTTGAGATCACCTCCGAATAAAGACTACCCTGTGAAGGCCATTCTTTGAAAAATTATAACTGACTATTTAGAAAAATTTGATCCAACTTGATTGGCCACCTGTGAATAAAGGCCACAATTTGTCTTTCCCAAGGGTGACCTTTGTCCACAGGTTTGACTATAGTTTGAACGTTATACTAAAATAATGGTGGACACGATTCTTTATATGAAATATCCCTGTAATATGTTAAAGTGATTAGAGATGATTGTCGTGAATTCAATTATCCCAATTCAATGATTTGACATAGAGTCAGTTAATTCTGACCCAGCAAAGAAAAATGGATGGAGTGAAAATACTCATATAAGATTCATCGCGATACGTATAACCATGAAAGTATACATTGCAGCCACTATTTTTTTCTTTTAGTCAATGAAATATTTTTAGACGAAAGTATGGCTTATAATCTTTCAAGATGGCAGTCACTTCTGGTAAGACTACTCTCTACTTTAGAAATCTGTGCCGTTTGTTCTATTCCCCCGTTAATTGTTCAAACATTTTTCGTTATACTGTAATATTTATTAATTATACTTGTAATTTTGTCATTGTCTAAGCGCTAATACGTCCAACTTATGTTCATAGCAAATTAGCTTCATTATAGACGATTGATCACGAACACAAAAATAAGGTCTATATATACACTTTCCAAAATTTATTCAATAAAATCTCCCATGTTGACATACCATTAGAAAAAGTACAAACTTAATAAAATGAGATATACAATGTGGTTAATGTCTTGAACAATAAATTTGTTACGTACAGTGCAAACCCACAGTTTTATTTAACGTTTGACATTACCATCCGATACTCATTCCGAGAGAACGAAGCTCTGTTACCATTTATGCAATGATCGATTTCTGAGAACAATACAGCATATGAAAACTGTGTTTAAAAAAAACAGATCAATATTAAGACCGTCTCACATTAAGGGTCACTGATTTTCGGACCATGTTTTCTATATTTTTGCGGTAATTCAACTTACGAGAATGAGTATTAACACCGATTTTGTCCAAAATGTAGTCTTATATCTAAGTCTTTCAGCATTTAATTATTGTGAACTACAGCTTTTTACTCTTTTACTCTAGAATGAATGTCTGAATCGTTTCCCTTCACATCCATGGAAATACATGTAGTTTAAGTTTGTTGTTCTCCAAAATTAATTTTGGAATAAAAAGATTTTGATATCGATAAACTCAGTTAAATATTTATTCGTGAAGTCAAGGAATAGTTAAAGTTTTACGTTCATACACCATAATTATAAATCCATAAAAGAAGAGATTTGTAGCACAAACAATTTAAATATGGTCTGATGAATTCATACACGTGTATATATTCACTCTACAATGTGTGGTGGGTCGATCGCCAAGTTGCTGTTAGATAGAAGTGAGAGAATGCAGTACCAGT
This sequence comes from Lutraria rhynchaena, assembly GCA_008271625.1. Taxonomy (NCBI): domain Eukaryota; kingdom Metazoa; phylum Mollusca; class Bivalvia; order Venerida; family Mactridae; genus Lutraria; species Lutraria rhynchaena. The sequence continues at coordinate 240,133 of VIBL01000059.1, forward strand.
TGACTCTTTCAAAATGTGAAATAAAATGCACATGGGCATCCATTAAATCATACATTTGTTATTAATAACCGCCTCCTTCGGCACCTGCTCCAGCTTCACCGCCGCCACCAGCAGCTTCACCACCACCACCTCCACCTTCGGCTGCTTCTCCACCAGCTGCCCCTTCTCCACCAGCAGCCCCTTCTCCACCAGCTGCCCCTTCTCCACCAGCAGCCCCTTCTCCACCAGCAGCCCCTTCTCCACCAGTGGCCCCACCTTCACCTCCGACCGCACCTTCGCCACCTGCGCCACCCTCTCCACCAGCTGCCCCTTCCCCAATGGCCCCTTCGCCCAGTTCACCATTAGCAACAGTTTCTCCGTTTACTCCATATTCACCAGCCTCACCTGCCTCACCTGCTGTGGCCACTGCCCCACCTTCACCAACATTCCCCTCGTTTCCAGTCGCAACCATCTCACCACCACCGGATGAACCAGTCTCAACCCCAGTCCCTGCTTGTATTACATTTTCACCGGGTTCACCAGCCTCACCTGCTGCGGCTATCGCTCCGCCTTCTCCAACAGTTCCACCTTCACCAGCCGCAATCATCTCGCCATACTCACCAGGTTCAGGAGCCTCACCAGGTGCAACTTGTTCCTGTGTTCCTGCCTTATTAGCTGATGGTGCTCCGTTCATTGCTCCTGACTCACCAGATATTACATATTCACCGGGTTCTGCAACCTCACCTGCCTCCCCCGATCCTACCGCCTTCTTAGCTGGTGGTACATTGCCTGCCCCATGCTCACCAGCAGTTCCACTTTCACTAGGTGCAACTGGTTCCTGTGTTCCTACATTATTAGCTGATGGTGCTCCGTTCATTGCTCCTGACTCACCAGATATTACATATTCACCAGGTTCTGCAACCTCACCTGCCTCCCCCGATCCTACTGCCTTTTTAGCTGGTGGTGCATTGCCTGCCCCAGGCTCACCAGCAGTTCCACTTTCACTAGCCGCAGCCATCTCACCAGCAGCACCAGTCACGCCAGCGGCACCAGTCTCGCCACCAGTTACTACTGGTAAAACATTTTCACCTGGTTCAGCGACCTCACCTGCCGGAACACTTTGTTCCCCAGTTCTTGCTGCCTTGTTGGCTGGTGGTGCATTACCTGCTCCGGGCTCACCAGCAGCCCCACCTTCACTGGCTGCAACCATCTCACCGGCAGCACCAGTTTCGCCACCATTAACTACTGGTATTACATTTTCACCAGGTTCAGCAATTTCACCTGCCGGAATGCTTGGTTCCCCTGTTCCTACAGCGTTATTGGCTGGTGATGCATTACCTGCTCCGGGTTCACCAACAGTTCCGCCTTCACCAGTTGCAACTTTCTTACCAGTAGAGCCAGTCTCTCCTCCAGCTTCTGCTGGTATTACATTTTCACCAGGTTCAGCAACCTCACCTGCAGGAACGTTTGGTTCCCCCGTTCCTACAGCGTTATTGGCTGGTGGTGCATTACCTGCTCCGGATTCACCGGCAGTTCCACTTTCACCAGAACCAGAGGCAACTTTCTTACCAGTAGCGCCAGTCTCTCCTCCAGCTTCTGCTGGTATTACATTTTCACCAGGTTCTGCAACCTCACCTATTGATACGCTTGGTTCCCCAGTTCCACCCGCATTGTAAGCTGGTGGTGCATTACCTGCTCCGGGTTCACCAGCAGTTCCGCCTTCACCAGCAGCAACTAATTTACCATTAGCGCTAGTCTCTCCACCTGCTGCTGCTGATACTGCATTTTCCATTGGTTCAGCAACCTCACCCGCTGCAGCTCCTGGCTCCCCAGCTTCTCCAACTGTACCCCCCTCACCAATAACACCACCTTCTCCTGACCGAACGACTCCATCGGCAGTACTTGCTTCGCCGCTTCCGCCTGTTATTGTATTTTCACCTGGTCCACTAGCCGTTGCTCCTGGCTTTCCAGTTCCTACCACCTTACCAGCTTGTACAGTCTCGACTGGTACTGATTCAGCTGGTGCCAATTCACCATGAGCCGTATTAACCTGATAAGTCCCGATCTCTCCCGACACTGGTCCAGATTCTACAGCTGTAGCTGTCTCTCCTGCTGCTGATGCTGCTGCCCCTGTATTACCGTCTACGACGGCTTGCTCTCCCACAGGTTCACCAGCCTCGCCAGTTGCTCCTCCCGTTTCTCCTGGACTTACCACATCATATACTGGTGCCCCTTTACCTTGCACCACATTCCCAGATGCCGTTTCACCAGGTAAGGCTTCAATTTGTATTGTTTCGCCCTGTCCAGTCTCAGCATATCCAGCTGATCCCCCTGTGTTTATTTGCTCTCCTACTGCACTATTCTCCACCGGTTGACCAGCTTCGCCAACTGTTTTTGTTGGTCTATCAGCTGTAGTTGGGCTTCCTGCTGTTCCTTTTGTGGCTTTTCCCGGTGACGTTGAAGTTACACCGCTTTGTATTGTCTCTCCTTTAGATGTAACCTTGCCTTGATCACCATACGGACTCACTGGGAGCGCCGCACCATACACTTCATTCTGCGCAATTATAGCACCTAAAACATATAAGTAGACATTACGAAGAGCTTTAAGAAGTTCAATATGTGTTTGAATTGCATTTGAATCTAAACTACATGTACAAGTAAACGCTATGTATATTGATGCAAAGCTGGTTTTCGACCAACAAAACATGTAAAGAATATAATCAGGACTGAAAGAGAGCGCTAGTCAACCGGAGTGTCCGAGGCAAGCGAGTCCCAGCCAATGAGAGTCCACTGTATTTTGCAAATACTTAGAAGAGACTTTTAACACCCGGGAGATGTTTGTGGCGGGTACTTGTTACGGAAGTGTAGCTCCCCCACTGTTAGTTTCAAGTTTCATTGAACGTTTTGCTGACTGGTATATATTGTACCTATGGTCTTTACATAAAGACATTTTACACAAAATTTCTAATTTTAAGCGCGTCAATAATCGATCAAAAGGCTAACCCCGTTTAATAAAAAGTAAACATAAATCGAGCGAGATCAATGATTATTTGAATAAGTGTCATCTATTGATTTTTTGTGGTAAGATAGACGGTCAGTTATGACGACTGAAGCTGGTCTTTCAAATCAAGAGGGTCATTACAAAATTAAAAAGAAAATTTAGACATTCATTGTCATAGTGGATATAATCAATGATCATAAACCCTGTTAGTGAGGAGCAGTGCTGGAAAAAAGAGGAGGCGAAAAAATGAAAATACATGAACAGTAAAACCCCACATAGCGACCACATCAATATTACGACCACCTTGTTATGACGACCACTTATTTTCGGACTGATTTTTAATACTTCCCCAATATTCAACTTGATAATGGTCCGGCTGTAGTCCCATTTTTTTTGAGTTTTTGTTATACACCGTATAACCTCGATTACCTTAAATCGATGGGATTATTTCGGATAATCCGGAGTAAAGAAAATCTGGACTGTTTTATATGAAAATAAAGGGAAAACACTCCTAAATAATTATGACGAAAATATAAATTTATAAACCTTGATCATTTAATGAAACGCAATGTATACACATGTTATGAATGTATAAACAACAGTAGGGTATGAACAGTAGGGTTTTATAAACTGTTGTTCGCACCTTCTGACACGTTAAAGAAATCCTTCAGTGGGCAAGTCTGGTCGATCGGAGTTAATTGTCGATTTCGGGATACAGGTGTGAAAATTCGCATTCAAACGAGTTTGGGGACCTGACTATCACTTCGGATAAGCCACGGTATTCGGATTAGACGATTCGGATATTCGGGGTTATTTTACAATGAAATATATAGGGAAAAATCGGGACTGAAATTTCTTTTCGGATTACACCGCGTTTTCGAATAATCCGTTGTCGAAAAATCGGGGCTTTACTATTTGATAATTATTATCTATATGCAAGTGATAAGGATCGAACCGATATAAAAATAAAATATGAACAAGATTATGGGCCTACATGTGTACAGTGCGCTTACATTTTATTAATATAGAAACACAAAACCACGTTTTTTGGTATTTAACTGCCGCGGCCGTGGTCCAGTGCTTAGTGCGCTCGACTTGTAACCTAGAGATCCGGGTTCGAATCCCAGTCGTGGCATATCATACCCTTCCATGAAAATTTGACAAAAATGTCGATTTTCCTCCATATGTGGAAAAGATGCTGACTCCTTGTGGAAGGGTAAGTTAGTACTGGTTAGTATACAGTACAGGAAAACTGGTTAGGTGAAGCGGTCGCCGTGTATAACTCAAAATTTGTTGAAAAACGGCGTTAAATCCCAGTGACAATAAGTCACATACAAACAAACAAATTGGTATTTAACTGATACCTATAAGTACGTAATTATGTTTGAAGGTACAAAGTTTATATGATCAAAGTTCATTCACTTGCTTCGAAAGTCTGTCCGATGCCCTTCTCAATCTCATAAAAAGTTCAGAATAAACGCCAACAAGATTTGATTATTTAATGAGATTCAAAAAGAGGTCGTTCTAACAAACTCTGTCCTCAGTGACATTGAATATGCTAATTATTAACCTAATGTTGGTTCAAAATTTGATGAATTAACAAAACGTACAGTTTGCAAATGTTTAATAGACGGTCGGGGTGACAATCCGCGGTCATATCTTCTCTAATTATAGTCGATGTGTTGTTTTTAATCACGAGTCTATTTAACTCAGTCTTTGCCATACATGCGTTCTTACACTAAACTGTTGCATTGGTTTCTTAGAAAAGAATAAGTGTATGTTTTAACAAAATTATGATAGAAAAAAATAACAAATTAATGTCCGGACATATCCTAATTGTATTTTCTTGATATAGATTCAAGTACATGTAATATGCTGACAATATATTCGAATATTTGGATATACATGTATAATGTTTCAAAGAACAAATAAAAGCATTACGTGGTAATAATCATTGTAGGAAAATATTGTGGTATTTTTTAAGATAAGATATTCTCGAGATATTTTTGCTATAACTATTTGAAATCAGTAACAAAACAAAATGCATTTCTATTTGTGAAATATTTTACCTACCAGTGAAGAGAACAAATATCCAGACAACGTTCATATTTACAGACTGACGGAAGACTGAAGTTGGTGATCGGCAAAACGCATAGAAACTTTGAATTAGCTAAGCGACCACATTAGCATTTTACGGCAAGGATAGGTTTGAATGACGTTATTTAGGAATTCATTAAACATCTTCATGACCAATGCATCTGATATTTTAATAAAAAACCATGACACGAACAATTAATCATCGTAGTTTGAAACCTTTAGTACTATTTCATAACGTCTAACAAGGCTGTTTATGCAGAATAGTTGGTGTCGTAACCGAATTAATTAACTATTTCCTGCATTGCTTCTGTTTGATATCAACTGGTAATTATTTAATTACGTAAATTCGGGTTACGTTTGTTTCTTTAATTGACACCTGAAATAAAGACAGCCAGTGGTTTTATCTCATGAAGATGATGAAACATTTTTATAAATATCACCCTATCCGCAATCAGGACAAGACGTTTGTCATAATAACATGTACGAATGTTATATAACGTTGTTTAAATGCATATTACTGTAATGATTGGTATTCGTTTTTGACGTTTTAGTTAGAATGTCTAAATACCATGAGTAAATACATGTACGCGCGATTCGTCGACATTTTGACAAGTGTTGACAGATAAAATCACTAAAAGTCACGTGTTCTATCGATTTTTTAAATGTGCAATATTTTGACAGATAAAGCGTTCCGTTTAATGAGATCAACGTGCAAGAAAAGAAGTTTCCTTGGACATATAAGACGATTTATATTTCATATATATTTATAAATGAAGTTTTTAAGCACTGTCTGTGTCATACATGTCCGCCATTCTAAAAACTAAAATACTATGTACATGTACTTAAATTTAATCAAACTGCGTCAATTCCAATATGGGTATTCATCTCAGATAGACTTTGACACTAGGAAGTTACCATACTGAAAGTGTATGAGCGTAACATGGATAATATTTTCCGAGTGGATTTCGTTGAACGCTTTATATTAGCACAGTTAAAATTGTAATTAACCAAAGACTATTAGCGTAAACGTCTAATCATAAATTATCTTTTTTTTGACATTTGACTTTAATTAAAAATTTCAACACCTATATGTCTATATGTATTCTATATGTCTCTGGTGATATAGTTACCATTGTTAAAGTGGTTTTAGGCTTTAGGTGAAAATATCATTGTCATTAGACATACGGTCTCATAAAGTACAATCAAACCTGTGTTAAGCAGTCAGTCAGATAACCACTAAACTGGTACCCGTTGACTCTGGTGCACTGCAACATGGAACGGGGACCAGTTTAGATGACCACGTAACGTGGGTAGTGGTCCAGAAACATTTCTTATCTATATTAACAATACGTGCAGAAGCATCTAAATTGCATCTTAATAAGTTCTATAGAGTAAACAGTTTATTTCCTCAAAACATGCTACACTTCTTCTTATATCGGTTGTATCAAATATATTTATAAAGACGCAATAGCATTTTGTTTAATAGATGGCAAATATACAGGTCCTTGTTCATTAATTAAAACACAATGATAACTTAATTCCAGTAAATGTCACGTGGGTGCACTGCTGAAGACTACTAAAGCATAAATGAACGCTCGCCACTTTTAGAAAAATATCAGACCACCGAGGGCGTTTAAACAATGAATAATGTTAACCTGCATTTGTTTCAATAATACGTTTTGTCTCTATAACTAAATCTTATGCAAATCGGCGAACAATTTTTACAGATCATGACCGCAGATAGGAAATAATCGGCTGACATTTAAACAACAACATATTTTGATCACGTCACATAATCATGCAGCCAATCAGATCTGTTGCAGCGTACTTGATGGTTAAGCGTAACAATCAGCATATTCAACTGGATTAAGGGCGGTGCCGTTGATTAAGAGGTTGTGGGTTCATGGGGCACATGCTTCTAAATGATGATTCAGTACCAAATCGTTTTAGGAATGTTGACAACTGAGGTAATATTTTGACTGTTGCGAGTATGCGATTATGTTCCCTTGTTGCTATCTTATATAATGTGCATGTATGTTCATGCTTATTTTTTGTAGTGGCATCTGTTGTCGAATGGTTATGGACTCTGACTTGTTATCACCAGCCCCTCGTTATTGTGAGTTTGAATTCCAAACTAGGATTCACTAACTACATGTTAGGTAGCTGTCCGGTTGTGATGGCTGCAGAAAGTCGGTGGTTCTACTTAAATGTACGCATGGGGCCTTCTTCTGGAAAAGTCGCTTAGTGAGTCTGACTGTTACCCCCCCCCCCCCAACGTAAAAGAAATTTTTCTGTTGTAATTGGTTTGTTGATTATTTGGAAATAATCACATTCACATAATAAAAACATCATGACACTTATTATGAGTCAGTATTTTAAAGGCCGCGGCCGTGGTCCAGTGGTTAGTGTACTGGACACGGAGACACGGAGATCCTGGTTCGAATTCCGGTCGCGGTAGGTCATACCCTTCATTAAAAATTTGACAAAAATGTAGATTTTCCTCCATGTGTGGAAAAGTGGCTGACTCCTTGTGGAAGGGTAAGTTGGTACTGGTTAGTACACAGTACAGGAAAACTGGTTAGGTGAAGCGGTCGCCGTATATAACTGAAAATTTGTTGAAAAATGGCGTTAAACCACAGTGACAAGAGGTCACAAAAAACTGGGACCAATATACACATGTGTATATTGGTCCCAGCAAAAAACAAAAAACAGTATTTTAAGTTTAGTTAATATTTAGTATTTGAAGGGGTTATTTTCTCTGATGTCGTTTTGAAGTGAAAGCTGAGTGAAATTTGATTGTTACATCCGCGTGTATGATATTAGTGTATGTCCCGCTGGATATACTCAACTGATTGAGCTATTGCTCGTGTTTCTTCGATATGATTTGAATGGAGACATTTTTGTATAATTTGTACGTTGCACCACTTTCAATAACTTGAAAAGTAACATAAAAAGATTATAGGAATTGATAACAGCAAAGATATATGCTATGTGATGGAATTTATTCGAAGATATTCAGAAAATGAAATATTAATAGAAAAGGAAGTCTTTAAATTTCATGACCTTTTTTTACAGAAAAGAGCTTTCCCATTCCAACATTAGAACGCTCATGATAAAGCAATTAAAAAAACAAAAGATGATGAACAATTAATCGCAAGGAATAAGAGGCGGAAAGGCGGCTATGTAGCAACAATATCAAAGACAAAAGTAATGGAAGAAAAAAATGTAATATGATATTTTTTTCACACAAAGTGTGAATGAACCAGACAGTGAAATAAAAAGTAATTACTTTTGTCTGAAATAAAACTTTAAACAGTGTTTAGATGTAAGTGGATGAGGTTTTCAATGATATTTTTCCAATCTTCAGCAATACGTATTGAAATACATGTACGTTGTATTATCCCCTCTGCATTTCTTCTTCTTTTTCTAAGTGCGGCATAGTAACATACATATCCCAGCATGACCAACATTCACAGGCTTGTGGCACACGGATGCGAATCTGTAATATTTCAAAATATAATAAAATACAATTTTTAATTTCCTTGATTTTTTTTCGGAAAGTTTCCGCGGATTTTTTTGTCAAAATATTCTCAGATCGATGTTTAAGTGTACAATATTTGTTCAGAGTTCGATGCCTTGCTTTATCTTTAATCAGAAATGTGTACGTTCAATAAATCAAACTGGTTCCCGTTCTTCTCTCACTCCTAAGTTTGCACCCGAACGGGCACCAGTATAACAACAAACATTGTGCAAGAATGTCTGGCTAAGTAAACTGGCTCCCGTTGACTCTGGTTGTACTGCAACATGGAACGGGGACCAGTTTACTGGCTAAGCAGACCAAGAATGCTCATAAATATTCATGATGCAATTAATGCATTTAACAATAGCTTTGCTATAAATTGCTTCAATTTATTAATCATAGCATAACACAAGTTTTTATTTTATTTGCGTTTTATTGCTGCATGATGTTTTTGTAAAAGAAATTTTAATTAAGTCAACCGAACCTTTTTAAAGCACTTTGTGGGATTATTTCTACAGTCGACACTGATGTAATTATTACTACCATCTTTTATTTTCCTGTCTGGACAGAAGACTAGATGTCTTTTATAATCTCGATACTGATTTTCTAAACAGACGGAATTCCGGACGTGGGCATGAAGGGTTTGACATCGATTTTCGCAATACTTTCTGAAATTACAACCAGATTATGATAACAACAAAAAATCACACACCTCGGTGTGACGGTCCATAGAAATGACAATGTATTCAATATACTTTCATGCGTTTCTTGTGTTTAAAACGGACACGCATGCAGCAGGAACAACAACTCAACAAGAAGTACATGTACATGTGTATATCGATGGAATTTATGAATTACAAAATATAAATTTGAACGATGTTATCTTAAGTTAGTTATCATGTTCAATATACAGCAAAACTATGAACAGTACAGTTGAAAAGCGCTCATTCAATATACTGGACCAAATCGAAATTATTTCAAGGTTCCAGGCAATTTTGCTCTTTATTCAGCGCAAAGAGTGCGGCCATTCGAAATGCGTTTAGTCGAAAACGAAATCCGTTCCCTGACACCAATAGAACACTGAAAAAAGATGCTGTCGACCAAAAATCGTGTTTGCCCGGCCTAGGTATGATAATGTGTGCTCCGCTTTGCGGATGCAATAACTTACGATATGCATCTGATCATCCTTATTCTAGCTTTACATGGGTTCAGGATAAAACACGTCTCGGTAAACTTTGTACGTGGCACTCTCATGGTAAATCGACTTAACCAGTGAACAGAGTATGGACATGAGATTTGCCAATAGAAACGGTAATCGTGGGTTCTACAATTATAAACACATAATACATGAAATATAGATACCAAACATAATACATATGTCTACCCGATCATACTAACAAATGCATTGTATATTATATTGACAAGGCAATCAATGGTTAGATTGCATTTAGACAACTGGTTATGTTAAACAATTTCCCAACCCTATTTTTTTAGCGATTTTCGTTTGTGCGAACTTTGTTCCGGCTTGCTTACCAACCCATCTACCCGTTAAAAATTGTGGTCGCGTAACTGCAAACCAACATCTTTCTAAGTGCGACCCGATGAAGAGATATTAATGTCTGCTGCATCAAACATTAATTAATTAAATTTTGCCGCAAGAATTCATGGCTATGATAGATTTATTTTTCAACGCAATAATATTTAAGGTAAAGGAATCATAGTGTTTTACATTCTTAAGAAATCTCCGTTCTATTAGCATTTACTGTAAAGTGATTTTGTTTATAATTCTCGCTGTTATACATTACCAATATTTGCACATTACAAAACACGAAATAACAAATTATAAATCAGAATACGCTGTACAAAGTTTTATCCAAAACAAAAATGTTGCGTTAAAAATTCACGAATTTCGGGATAAATTTACAACAAAACACAAAAGTCTTGGCTGAAGAAAAAAAAACTTCGGGTTTTACGCCCATGTTCAACAGTATTTCGCGTTTTATTGGATCCAGAAAGTGTAACAATAAGCTAGTATTCTGAATGTAACTACTGATTTTTCCACATGAAATATATCAGACACAATGTTTTCAGCAAAATCGTCACAGAGAACATGTGCCGCGCTCATAGTTGTAACTCCAGAACTGGAAGTTTATTGTCTTACGCACTACCAAATGAGCTAGGTGGTTGGGTTAAACTGGTAGAATCGGTGTCCTCATTTATGTAAGTAACTAATATTAATGAACAAAAATGGTAATATGGATACATTGTACAGACATTAACATACTAAAAGTAGATTTTTATCATTTCTTTAGTTGTATTACACAATAATCCTGTTATTATATATGAATTTCGGAGTGTATAAATACAGATATACCTAGTCATGTTTGTGGCTGTCGGAGCCATGCATTGGAAGGCACTTCTACTTTGGGATAGCACTGACTTCACTTGAGACGGCAGGTCCGTTGCTCTTTTAATGAACTCCCACCTTACAATACAAGTAATGAACATTGTGTACAAGTACTAACCAGTCATGTATATACATACTTTGTTTGGCAGGCATTTTAATAATAACTGATATAGTGAATAATTGGATACGGCGGAGCATTCTCTTATTACCGAACATGCGCTTCAATATTTTATTGCTGTGGATAAAGAGAAATATGGATATTACCAAGTGTTTATATTCACTATTACCATGTTCTACTGTATACGTTTTATGTGTATGGACCGATGGCTTGAAATAAAATGAAGGCTAGCTTTACCTCGACTATATCGTATTAAAGTGCGTTTAAGAATGGCCAACACTCGCATGACATTCTTTATTCAGAATTGACCAAATAACTCAAGATTAGCTCGGGTTTTTGAAGACACAGTTTATAACTATACTGCAGAAACGTGCTTCTCACGAAAAGTCCCATCCACAATCGTTTTTTCGAAAGATTTTCCGGATTATAGCAAGAGCTTGATGGTGTGTGGACTTTCTAGCAAATTAATTATGTGAATTGGGAACTATTGTCAACATCTACTGCTCTAAGTATAAGCATTACAAGGTGGTCTAAAATTGATTATAACCATTCAATATCCAGAAGAATTCCATCCCAGCTAAGAAAAGGGGATGGTTTCGTTGGAATTTTTCCACATGGGTCGACAGTCAAAGGATCCGTTCGAAGAGAAATCGGTTCAAGTTTCTTTTCTTCTTGTGTCAATCCTGATCCAATGAGCGAGACCGTTACCAAGGCGACAAGAAGTATCTGCAAAAAATGTGTCGTGTCGCATGAGTTTGTTTATCTATTTTGGATAAATTACAGATCAGCACCCAATGGTATAAACATTGGTTAACTTTAACCACTGGGTTAAATCAGATTTTTGGTTAAAATTTTGGTTAAATTGTCGGTTAGCTGTTGTAGAAAATTTTGTTTAAGTTTACCAAATTTAATTTTTATTAAAGCTCAAATAAATCTAGCCCAAATCTAAGTTAAATCTTAACATAAACGGTAACCAGTACCAAAATGGCAGCCCTTTTTAACTGTTTTAATGATTTTTAATGGTAAGTAAACCAAAATGGTTAAATTTAACCTTAGGTTAAATTGACCATTTGGTTAAAGTTAACCAATGTTTATACAATTGGGTGCTGCTGGTCAGTAATCTTAATATTAACTATGGTCTACTGGTATTAACTTGTCGACTGTTGTACGAGGATCATCTTGTATTATTTTACAGTACAAAGTGAATGCATTTTTATCGTTATGTAATTTTTATGTCATTCTAGACGAAACACAATTCTAAAAAATGTTAAGCTGAAAATAGTTGCATTTTTGTTTTGTTTTTAAGTTAATACATGTGCTGTGCCTTCACACGAAAGTATAAATATAATTCTAAAACTTGAATTTATTATATCACCATACCATTGTTGAAGATGGCACCAGTGGTTGTACCTAAAATAAAAAAAAATAAAAAGCAGCAATGAAAACAAGTGCATGTTTTTATCTTGAGCAAAACACCATCAATATACAGTAAAATACGGTTTTAGTGAACGTTGATATAGTGAAGGTTCGGATGCAGTGAAGTATGTTTTTTCACCGAACACGCCCGTCTTTATATCATTACGAAGGGTATATTAAAATATGGATGTAATGAAGTACCTGTAATTATTCGGGTACCAATGAATTTGTTATAACCTCGTATCATGGAACCCCGTTGCTTCTTCAAAGTGGATATTAACCAGATACCGTGATCTATTTTCATTCAATAGTAATTATAATACGAAGTAAATTCGAGGGTCTTGCATTGATGATTTACATACAATGTTTATTTGTTATGACATAAACTTAGTCCTTAAGGGTGTAGAGATGCAAGTGCATATGATTCAATCAAGAGAAATATGCTACAATAAAGTTGAAATCAATGTGCACTGTATTTTCAAAATACATGTAATAAAATTTAAACAAAATCTACTTTTATGAATGGCTCCAAGTCCATTTTAAAAGTGAATCTTGGTTTTATCAGCATATAATATTTTTGACCATGGTTGAAATTACGAGGGTTGTTCGATATGTAATATGTATTATGCGATATTTCAAAAGCATTCGACTCAACTGGTAAAATGAACATTATATCTCTTCAAAGTATTCTCCGCGGTTTGAAACACATAATTTCAATCTCTGAATCCATGTCTGAAAATACCTATGAGACACTAACTGATGGCTGAGCCAAGGGCCTGTCGGGACTTGTATCGACAACCAGATAAGAACTTTTTAAGTTTTGGAAAAAAGGAAACAGTCGCATGTATTAGATCTTGAGAGTATGATGGGTGTAGCAAAACGGTCGAAAATTACTTCAAAAGCTCAGATGTATGTGATGGAGCATTATCATGTAGTAGACGAACATGCCTAAATCCTGGCACAGGGCGACGTTTCTTATATTTTTTGAGTTTTTTTTTTTAGTACAACATCTCGGTAATACCCACGTGTAACACATTCGCCCTTCGACACCGGAAGTCGTAAGGCTATACCATCACAAGAGAAAAATATGCAATAAAGGACCTTCTTTGTGCTCATGTTCCTTTTGGCAACTACAGGCCTACTACCGTATCTGGTGAGCCATATTTTGTCAATTGTCTTTGATTGAAGTTTGGAAACATTTTGAGCAATTGCTCAGCGGTTTGTACTCGTATCCTTTTTTGGTCATCTGTCAATATATGGGGTATCCATCTGGTAGAAATCTTCCGCACTTTTAAATTACGCTTCAAAATGAAATGAACCAGCGATAGTGATATGTCAACAGCTTTAGCAATATCACGAAGCGTGTACCTGTCATCACTTTCAATCATTTCCCTGATTTTTGAGACATTTGTCTTGCCTGGTACAGTCACAGGTCGGTCAGATTTTGCTGCATCTTTGACGGACTCTGTGCCAGTGAGAAAATTCTTTCTCCACCTACGAACTGCCTCATAAGATAACTTATCGCACCCATAACTTCCCCCACTTCAGTAAGAATCTTCTTTACCGAATGACCAAGTTTTGTGCGAGCTTTTATATAGCTCTAATATCTTCAATATTCGCTACCCGTTTCTCAACCATTTTTACAGCATTGGTTAACGACTGGCTCTATTGAAATGACTATAATTATAAAACTGCGAAGAGCTGAAGGCTCGAGTTTATACCGTTGGAAAGGATTTAATAGAGCTATTCAGCTGCATCAAAATTCATGAAATCGTGCAAAGCGTTATTGCGCTGTGGTTCAATACACATTACATATCGAACAAACCTCCTATAACTTGATATTCAGTCATGTCAGCCTGGAGGTGAGCCATTTGAAAGAATATTAATTTTAAAAAATGTCTCCTAACTTGGAAGTAAATAAGACACGATTGAAGAAAATCGAGAAAAGAAGATAAACATTCATGAACAAAAGAAAGAGTCAAACAGCGATATTCAGCGAGAGAAAAAAATGAAAAAGAAAAATTATTACTTACATCCACACTGAAAAAAATGTCTCGTATAGCTTTCACAACAGTACTGATAAAATATGTCGTGTACTCTAACCGGACGATTCCAATCATCAAATGTTGCGCTGTGTGTAGTAATTCATTCTTTTATACCCTGCCGCTATGTAACCAGATTACGTGATGTGAGGCTCTTCCTTCTCATGACTGATTTCAGAAAATGGACGATTGTGATGATGAGAACTGAGACCATTACGCACAGTGTGTATAATGGTCTCAGATGAGAACATGCATTTGAATGTATTAAAATCTTATTGATACTAAGTCTAATTGTCCTCTACCTTCGGAGGCACTTTTTAGTCCGTACACAAAATGTTTATGTTTTATTTCTGAAAAAAACTTAGTAGTATAGTCAGAAAAATAGGATCTGGTGTTTACCCGGTTTGTTCATTTTTTGGCGCCAACTTTAATGTATCCAACAGCAATATCTAAAGCACAAAAACATCTGCGGATCATTCGTACCCCTAAGCACAACAAGCATTTTTAGAAAAGAAAATGGAAGTGTTTTGACCAATCAATCCAGTGTTTGCTCAAGTAACTGTAAAAATACTATTGGTTCTAGCCTATGCTCCAAATTAAGCGTGTAAACTCTATCAACAAATGTATGGTACACACGTACATACATTTTACAAGTATTTCCCTTCATAAATGAGTGGCTGAACTGAAAAATGAAAAGGAAGTTCGGTCGTTAGTTCGCCTGCTTCCCCCTCCCATTTTAAAAAAAATATGCCTGAATGGACTGTCCGCTGTCTGTTTCTTTTGTTCCATGCCCCTCAAAACGAATTAAGGATGTCATGTTCTGTACATGTGTTTTTTTCACAATAGATGTTGCAATACCTTTTATTTCATATTCTTAATGTCAGTGTTATTTAGTAGTATTTTACGCGTTCCGTGTCTGGTTAGGTTGAGAACCAGGTGATTGTATGTTTTTCTGGGAACCAACTCCTATAACACCGAAAGGAGCATGGTTAGAGGGTCAAAGAGGAGAATTGTGCATTAGAAATAATTTTTGTACCTGTATATTTATACATTTAGTTATATTCTCCCTTTTCTCGTCGCGTTCTTCCCCAATGGTCAACTCGAATTAACGCCAATTGATTGGTTTTTAACTAAAACATTAAATGAGATTATAAAACTCAAGAATCAATGCAAAAGCATCATGTGCCTTTGGCGTTTTAGGCATTTTGTTCTTTAAAACTTGTGAGTTAATTATTTGTTCATTCACTAAGTTCACTTGGCTGTTATTCACCACAATGAAGTTTTCAGACTGACTGGCCTCTGATTGCTAGATTTGTGTTATTTGAGTATAATCCTCAAACATAGATTAAGGGCTACATAATCTAAGTGGCCTTGTCCTAAAAAGTAAAGTCGGCAACATCTGTTTGTGTTTATTATTCGGTTAATACTGACAATGATAACAAGATGAACAAAATACATGCTCCTATGTTCATTTATGGTTAGTTCCACGGAGCAACTAATATTTTTGTAAGCGATGCCCGTATGGTTGACAAATTTACAATTTGAGACTGCGTATAAGTTAACTGTTAGTGTATCAATGTACACGTATATTCATTCATTTGTGTATATGTGTTTTGTCTTGTACTGCAGTGTAGAACTGTGTTGCAGGTGAGCATTTGTCAGACAAGTAATTGGTATGTTATTGGTCGGCACTGGACCAAAATTATGTTCATGTACATGCATTTGTGCTTCAGCGTGAACGGATGTCGTCAATCGATTGCGTGGCTGAAAATAAATTAATTGTAGACATAAATAGTCTAGTATAAAATCAGTACAGTACTAATTATCTTAACAAAATTGTTCTGCATTTAAATCATATGAATATAAGGTTCAATGCTCGATTTGCTCGCATGAATGACAGCGAATTAGGTAAGTTGCAACATATGGCTGAAAGTAGATCAAGTTAAGAATCCTTATCAATCCGAATTAATGAGTCATAGTTATCATATTGTTAAAATTAACGTAGACGGGGTATTTCATAATTGCTGCCATGTTAAACAAGTCGGCGTGTAAATTGAAATGTTAGTGTGAAAGTATGCGTAATGTAGTTCGGGTCACTTGATTTCACTATGATAATTCATTTTATTAGTCTTAAGAAGGATTGTGATTAAGAGCATCAGAAAAAAAACACATTATATTGATGTTATGTGAAGTCCCCGAGAGCACTTATATATATATGACTGTACATGAGTTTATATGAATTAGATCAACACATTCCTGGTAGCAGGTTGTTTGGTTTAAACACATGGATGTGCGCTAGATAAAAATCACTTAAAAGGCACTTATGATAATAGAGAAATTTATATTAATGCAGGTATACATGAATAATTAATGACGAGACTAAGAATTGTTAGCGAAAACAAATATAACTTTCTACCATAATTGTCATTATTAATTGAAAAATGCTCGGTATAGTAAAACCTTGAAATATAAATACAGTCTTGTGACTGCATGAGAAAACAGTGTTAATGACGTGATTTCAATATCAAAATGAAGTGTAGAAGAAGTAAGGAAAACCATTCCGAAATTAGAGCGAGGTCGTCAATATGTAATGGTCTTACTACATGAATTGGTCTGTACCCTAGGTTTTACTGCTCAGATGAATTTTCTTCGTTTTTGTTTGCTAATTCTGCGTTCACATGTATGAAACCATTTATTTGTAATGGTCCAGTTTCACATATTTAGCATCGAATAACAGTTTTGCATTACTATTTTGCAAAAGACCTATCATATACATGTGTAGTATCAAAAATTTATACATGTACTATATGTATACATGTATCGTATCTATAGGTCTCTGGTAGTATATAGGTTTGTGTAGTATCTGGGACCACATATTGCGATATTGTAGTATGTATAAACTGCGAAATTACTATTATCGCAAATTCTACTCTTGCTATAAAATATTAGAAAGAAAAGTAACGTGGAGCAGTATCTAACAGATTGTTAAAAATAATCATAATTCTAAATTGTGAAACATGTTTTGGTGATTAACATTGATCTTGACAAGTCTACTTTTTACTGTTTTGTTCACTTTCCGCTCTTTTTCTGAAAGGGAAAACGAACTAGTGGTAAATAACCATATTTCTTTTTAACATCATTCTGTCACGTTTTAAAATACATATCGATGTACGTAAATATGTATTTCCTTTGTTTTTGTTCACAGATTCCTTTGATTTTTTGCATGTTTGGTTACTTAACAACTGTGTATAATAGTCATCTTATATTCGGACAAGTACAATTTGGATAAATAAAATTAGGAGTACTTCATACCAGCACCATGTATTCTTACTTCAAAGAAATATTTAAGCTATTGAATAGATATTGTTACGTGCGTAAAATACAAAATGTAACACATTAGTATTAGGAACTACTGGTCTTCTTGAGGTCAGGCCAAGTCTTTGTCAATAATGATATATCTTATTATCATAGACCTATATCTGGGTTCTCCCTTGTATCAAACCCTGCCTAATATTGAACTTTTTTGCTAGTTGTTTTCATGGTACCAAAAGGTTGTATGACATCATCAATTTATGTGCGTAATAGCTCTGTTTACAACAGTGGCTTTGAGGGTTTCAAACAGGCAATATGCTCTGAAACAGGTTATTTCACATAATATTTTGTCAACCATTGATTTTTCAAGTAAATTACTATTGCTTTTTCAAGAACTGATGATGAATTTACAAATTCACTTGCAAAACACAAATTTGATAAAGATCTTCTATCATGTTCACTCTGTCATGAAGAAATCCATCTAGTGTTTTTATTTTGCAATTTATTCAACATTTGCTACAGTCAATGTCATATCTGCTGCTCCTCTGTGAATAAAGAAAAAAAATGAATATTTCTACTGGGTTGATTGGGCTAAGTTTCAGTATCATACTTGTTATGCTAAAAAGTCAAGAATGGTACATGGTTTACATTAAGAACCAATTGAAACCATCGGTTATACCCCTTTCACACAGGGCCCCGCTTCTACCGCGCTCTAAACTTGGTACCGAATCGTGACCAATCGTGATATCATTGTGGCAGATCGAGAGAGGGTCTTCATGAACATGGTAGGATCATAGTAGAATCGTGAAGATCATGAAGCTCCATGCACCCGCCACGCTTATTTTGAACATGTCCAAAAGAAGCGTAACAGGAGCATGGTTAAATGAATCAGGGTTAAAGCGGTGTAAGAACATAGTAAGATCGGCATACCGTAGAAGCATCATGGAAGGATCGTGGCAAATTTTTTGTATAATCGTAATAGCATGGTAGTGCAATCGGCGAATAATTGAAATACGTTTATACCACACTCCTGCCACGCGGTGGTTGTGGAGAAATCGTAGTACAAGGGTAGATCAGGCAATCCGCGGATGATACTCATTGATTTTCAAGATTTTGACGCCATTCTCGCCCCGATCTGATAATTTTTCAGGTTTGGATGAGTGGCATGAGTGTGGTGGGATCGTAGCTCTGTGTGAACGGGGCCATAAAAACGTGTTCTTCTCTCCAAGATTTTTAGAATTTTCTCCTATATACGAACAATTTTTGTCGGATTTATCTGTTGCTGTAGAAAAAAAACTACTTAATTTCTTAATGAAAACTCTGATAGTAGTGGTTCCACTCTGTTAACAGTCTATATTAAGATTAAGGAAAAGGGAATCATGGCAAAACTGATCCAAAATAAAATTAGTTGACCCCAGTTGACACGAAGGGATCAAATGGGGCACAAGAAAGGTCCTGAAACTGTGAAACCATTTAGCAAAAAAAATGTAGTTTTCATTGTTATACTTTCATTTTGGATTGAAATTACTCAACTGTGGTATAACTTTGTGATGGTTTGAATTAAGGGTATTTTTCCAGCCACCACGTCAGTTGATATGTTAGTTTTTGGTGAGTTTGAATCAAAGTAAGTGGACTTTGGAACATTTATGACATGAATTAAATTGTGTTTGTATCATAAAAAATGTTTTTGTATTATAATCATGTAGAAATCAGTTTATTAAAATCAGTTTATTAAAATCAGTTTATTCAATTGTTCAGGCCAGTTTGATTGCTTAGATATTCTCTCACCAGAACCGGCACCAGGTTTTTATAATTAGCAACTGCTCAAACCTAGTGCTGGCTTGAAATAAGTATAAATATTGATGAAAAAATGCCTGTTTTCATTTACATTATATATTTTTAATTACTTTGACTTGTTAATTTGTATGACTTTTGCTGTTTTATTTTGTCTGTATTGCTATTTCTGATCAGGTTGTAAAAGTCAATGATACATTCAGAATTGATGTTTAATGTTTTAATCATACTGATTCATTCATAAAGTTCAAACAGGGTTTTCACTGCCAAAAAATCAAATTAAGCATACTTTTTTGTATACCCGTACCCCTCCGTATATGTGGCAGAAAATTTTAATGTCCAATGGAAACCCTGCTTTAAATGTACTTGTACTTTGATTAGATTAATATTGTCTTGCAGTGTTATCATGCCATCTAGACGTACGGATGGCTGCATTTATCAGTACAAGAATTGTACCATATTATCCAATCACAGTCTTGTTGTTGAGGATTTATGGGTCAGAGATGGCAAGATTTTAAATCCGGAGAAACTATTCTTTGAGGAACAAGCATATGCCGATGTTCAAATTGATTGTCAAGGATGTATAATAGCTCCTGGATATATAGATGTTCAAATTAATGGTATAAAGTACATTTATTGTTATGGAATATTCCCCATTTAAGAGCTCCACCCTATTTAATGCCACCATGATTTGAAAAAAATTCAACTTACCTACAAAAACAGTTGCAGTGCTTTGATGACCAAAGTGCGTTATGAAAAACAACAAATGAAATAACTAACACCTGTTATAAATACAAACACTTTTGTAAACGGTGTTCAAAATACATTGTACAGTTAAACCTGTGAACAAACGCCACCCTTGGGAAAGACAAAATGTTGCCTTTATTGATAGATGGCCGTTATTTGGAGGCCGGTTTATTCAGAGGTGGCTGCCAACACTAGTTTGACTGTAAAAAAATCATTACCTGTATTAAATGCCCCCTTCCTCTACCTTTAGCAAAATGTTACACTCTGAAGGCATTTATTAGGGAATGTTCAGTAGTTCGTTCTATTTTTGAAATTAGAGTCTACTGGTTTATCTCATTTGGTAGAAAGGTTGGCCTTTATTTTGAGGTGGCTGCAAACACAGGTTTGACTGTACATACGAATTTGTCTGTTAATTATAGATTTCATTGGAGCTAGATTGTGTCAGCATGTACCCAAGAGTACACTAATGATATTTTGTTTGTTTTTATGTGACTTAGGGTTTAACGCCATTTTTCAATAATTTTTCAGTTATACATGGTGACTAGTTCCCCTAACCAGTTTTCCTGGACTGTATATTACCCATTTTTGTCAAATTTTCATAGAAGGATATGACCTGCCGTGACCGGGATTCGAATTCGGATCTCTGGGTTACAAGTCCAGCGTAATAACCACTGGACCGCAGCCATGGCTGACACTAATGAGGCCAAGTGACTGGCATACATGATCGAAATTATCCTGTTCAACCTTCATCATAAACTTAAAATTCTTTGCTATGTGCAAAACACCGGTTTTTACTGTAACAAATGAATCAGATTTGTGGTCGTATAGTCCATATTTGTCATTCAAATTCGTTTTCTGTTTGTATAATGTGCAGTAATTTAAACTTTAAACAAGCAGGAAAACAGGTCTCTGGGTTCAAATATTCTGAAATGGACAGGTGGGGGGGGGAATGAAAATAGCAAACAGAATCACTAAGTGTTACTTTCTATCATGTTTTTCAGGTGCTTTTGGGATAGACTTTTCAGAAACCAATGACATTACCTCAGGCATACAGAAGGTAGCAAAGGGACTTTTAGAACATGGAGTTACATCTTTCTGTCCAACAGTTATAACAAGTCCAGCTGAAGTGTATCACAGGGTGAAATATTTTGCTTCTTTAATTATTTATCTCTGGATTAACTGTCTTTGTACTCATTTGTCTTAATTTTGAATAACTGAATGATAATCTTGTCTTTATGGCAAATGTCAGATTACCACCTTTAACTGACAAAAAAGGATTCTGATTTGCCTGTTGTCAGCATCATCTATATACTTGTCTGTGTTATGACTGACACATTCTTACACTGTTTCTCTTATACTGGCATAGATTTGGTCCGTTTTGTCTATTCATCAAATATGATATTTCCAGTATTTAAACAGGACCATCAAGGCATACACCTGGATCTTTATCTTCAGTCTTTTCTCTGAGCTTAATTTAGAACCTTCCCAAGATTCAAGTGTCTGATATGTAGTTTCTTAGCTTACTGTTTACTGTCAGTTCAAAATATATCATGCTTAATTCCTTGTAATGAGATGTAAATATTATGTATGATAATTCATTTAGTTTTTTTTTTCAATGTTAAAGAGCAGCATGATATAAGGGTGTAGTGTTTGACACTGGATCCGTCTAATTTGTTATCTACATAAAATATATATTAAGATTTTTGATTACTAGTCATATTCCTGTTCTAGGTTTTACCACGTGTAAAACGATGTAATGGTAGTAAAAGTGGAGCTGGAGTACTTGGTATGATTTTTTTGTGATATCTTAAAAAACAAGTTAACAATGAAAGTATTTTAACCTATTTTAGACACAGACAGTAGTCACAAGCTTGTGTCAGTAAGTTGTTATAACTTCTATGTGAAACACCCAAATTTAACCATGAATTACCTTCAAAGAAAAAAAACTTTTCATACAATTTGACTCCATTCAACTGACACCAAATTCATCACAGAATATGGCCCCATTCATCTGACATCTTCCACTGTTCAAGCTGGAAAGTTGCCAAATGATCCTGGCTGATGATGCAATGCTAAACTCCAGTCTATAATCATTTAACTGATTTTTCAGGTCTTCATTTGGAAGGGCCATTTATAAATGTGTCGAAGAAAGGTGCCCACAATCAAGCAAATATTCAGTCATTTCCAAATGGATTTAAAGATGTCATTGGTTTCTATGGAAACCTAGATAATGTTGCCATGGTTACTCTAGCTCCAGAACTTGAGAATTCTGGGGATGTTATAGCAGAGTTATGTAAAAGAGGAATAAAAGTTTCTCTAGGTTTGTGTATTCTGTCATAATTTGATAAACCCTTGTCTATTAGGACCACCTTTAGGAGGGGAGGGAAATCATTGTATGGTTGAAATAAAAGGTGATTCATATTCAGAGGTAAACATAAACAGTATATGTTACAACAAGAATTATATTAACCCTTATCATGCTGTATTCCCAATTACTGATAAGCCATGTCCACTATGGAATCAATTTATTAATTTGCCACTATAGTCTGAGTCTAGGTCGTTCTCAGCAGTGGGAAAATGTAAATACAGTATAACCTGTTATTGCGTTTAGCTTGATAAGGCAGGGCTCAACAAATCTACTTGTTCACACATAATTATGAGTAGAATTGACTCAAGATGAGTTGAAATTACTGTAGAACTATTAAAATTCTTAGCTGGTTGTCCTGTATGAGGTTTATTGGCCTAAAAAAAATTGTTGAGTCCTGTAAGGGTTAATGTTGGTATTCTTAAGCCTGACACGGGAGTCCTACCGATAATTGTTAATTTATATTTATTTTCTTTTCAATTTCTTATCTTACGGTAAATAAAACTAGATTGTACACAGCATTAATATTTAAACTCCATACTTGAAGGTTTTTGGATCTGATAAGTACATGTAGTTTATATTTGTTTATATTTGCCGAAAGGAGAGAAGACATTAGCTTTTTTTGCACAATTGGCATTTTTTTCAGAAGTTTTTGTTTGGTCATATGCTAAAAATGGCTTTTATCATTAGGTGATTGTTTTTGGCAAAATGTTTTTCACATAAGGCCATCATCTGAAGTTTTAGTGTATATATAACAATCTTCAGGCTAGTTAATCAACTCTGATATCATTGGGAGCAAAGTGTAGCTAGAGTTTCCCTACATGTCTCATAAAAATTTAAATCAAAGCACTGAAAGTATTGTTTCTGTAGAGAACTGGAAAAGAATGCTATATTTTAGGAAAAACAGTGTTAAATACGTATTTATGCTAAATTTATGTAGAAATGTCAATATTCAAAGGAGGTAATGTTTTAGAGCAGGGCATGGAAAATTTTGAAATCTCAGTCGGTCCAGGCCCACGGACCCCCCCAATTCAATCATAGCTACAGTACATTTAACAGCAAAACCGAAACAAAAGCGGAATTGAAATTTCAACCTGATACTGGTACAATGGAATCACAAACACGTGCTTGATTGAAATAGATAATATCAAACGAAATCCCAATTACCCTCTTACGATTATTTTTCTAGACACAATTAGAAATATCAATCCACGATTTTAATCCTTTGACGTCATCAACGATGACGTATCACACCCGTGTAAATGTAAAAGATGACATATTTCTTAGTCACATGACCGCTAAACCAAAGGAGCTATTAAATTGTAAACAGATGAGAAGGCGCAGCTACGACTTTGATATTGACAAGCGTCTTGCGTTCGAAGCTGTCATTGGTTGATCGAGGAAGTCTGCAAAATCTTAGCAATTAATGTCGGCTTCCTTTTTGATGTTACTAAATTTTCTTTGATTCTGTTTTCTGTTACGATTTCTAAAACAATTCACCGCCTCTGATTAAACCAAAAGAATACTAAATTTAAAAATAATGACAATACATGCAGCAAACACATCACTCAACACAATTGATCACTGCAGTTATTGTTTTCCATTATCTACCACGTGTTTGGACTAATTACAAGCAACCCCTATATTGACAGACTTCCATTGATCGGATTAGCAGATGATCGCTCCAGGCTATTGATTATCTTGACATATTTATTGGGGTATTGAGAATCGTGCGAACAACATTCAGTAAGTTTTTTGACATTTTGCATGTACTTAGCGATTTTGGACCAAAATTTATAGAACGTTTATGGACCGATTTTTTAACAAATTTTCATAACTGAAATCGGTCCGGGAACTTGAAATTCGGTCTGGACCGGCAAATTTTCGGTTTTTCAGCACCCTGTTTTAGAGTATTGCTGTAAGATGACTTCTATTTACTAGCTAACTCATAAAAACAGGTTTATGCAATGTGTTGTATATTTTACATTACAGGTCATACCACAGCTGATCTAATTACCGGTGAGACTGCTGTAAATCAGGGAGCTTGTATGATAACTCATCTTTTCAATGCTATGTTGTCTGTAAGCATATTCTCTTCATTTTTGTGGTCCCCTGCTTAACTCAGTTGATGGAATGTTAAGTCTTTGGAGTTTGTGTGTTCAATCCCTAAGCATGTATATGATCTTTAATGATTCGGGTGAACTCTTTGCACCTAGGGCCACTTTTTCCTCCACTGCTGATGTGTGGGTACTTGTGGAGAACAGGGTTAGCACTGGTACAGAATCCGGGAGTACTCATTAGGTTCAGCGCCCACTGGTGTATAACTGAAATAATGTAGAAAACCTGGAAAATTACAAAATAATTACCTGGTATTTCTTCTTCATTGCATAATTACTGTGTGCTGAAACTACAGTAAAACCTTGTTATCTTGAGGAGTCATCAGAACAGACTTTATGTTTGAGGTAGACATGGTGCTGGTAATAACATAGTATTAGTTTGTTGGTTGAAAATTATACACAACTAATAGACAAAAAAATTATGAAACGCCTCGAGATAAGTCAGGTGCTGATGATATCATTGCTCGAAATTATGAAGTTTTGCTATATATTTATTGCTGTCACCATGACTCATACAAAAAGAGGTCTGAATTTTACAAGTTCCACCATTCTCGAAATATAAGATTGTTATTAAAGTTCGTGTTTGAGACCAATCTCATTTATCTGATGATTTTGGTAGGATCAAACACATATGTTTACTTCATAACAAGTATTCATAGACCCTATAGAATTCTGAATTTGGTGCATAAAACTGAATCATAGTGACTGCTTTTCTCCTCCATCTTTTGTGATTGATTTATTTACAATAAAAATTGCATGTTTAATTACAGATTAATTGTTTATTTATTTTTGTAGTTTCACCATAGAGATCCACATTTGATTGGTGCGTTGACAAGCAATCGTTTACCAAGTGGTTGTACGTTGTATTATGGGTTAATTGCTGATGGTATACATACACACCCGTCTGCTCTCAGAGTGGCTCAGCGAGTTCATCCTAAAGGTGAGATAATTTGTACTGTAAAGTGAAGTTATAGGGAAGTTGACCCCTTGCGGTGCTTAGGAGAAATTCTGTCCCTTTGTATACTAGTATTTATCTGTAAAGAATTCTCCAGCAATGAAATTGAGAATTGGAAAGTAAAAGTTTTTAACCCGAGGTCAGTGTGTAATATAGTGATAATTGCTCTATTGAAAATCTTTTTATTGTAAAGAACTGGAATTTATTAATCCCTTTCCACAATTTTGTTCATCAGGTTTAGTTCTTATCACAGACGCGATCTCAGCCATGGGTTTACCTACTGGCGAACATTTCCTTGGCAACCAGAAAATTGAGATTCATGGCAAAAGAGCTACAATTGCTGGTACAGAAACTTTATGTGGAAGGTTAGAACTTATATGTATGCTTCTATATTGATTAAAAATTTCCATGCAAAAAATTGAGGTTCAGCTTAGTTCAGTTGGTAAATGCTCGTCGTACAGACCTCTGGTTTGTGAATCACATGTCTTTGTGACAATATGATTGAAAATGTTACGTCCAAGGTCATTCATCCTCCACTGTTGAATATACATATGGAGGAGTTAGTACATGCGGAGGTCAAGGTTAGTACTTGCGGAGAATCTCGGAAGACTGGTTTTGTTAAATGCCTGCAAGCGTATAACTGAAATGATGTTGAAAACAGGCATAAAAGAGTTATAAAATTACGAAATGACACACTGAGAGGACTGAATATAACAATAGAATAGCTGGATCTATGGTACTATCTTTGAATGTGAGCATGTTTTCTACTTTCCCCATATCATATTTGAATCACATTGAAGTTCAAATTCAAAGGGTAAGAAATGGTGTTTTTATATTTTTGTCCTCAGACACCCACCCATACAATGTTTGACTTACATATCATTATATGGTCAGCTTGTCAAATAGTTGAGGATATGGCTCATGGATTAAGTTCATTCATAGATGCCTGCAGATTAATTGTGGCCTTGTTTTTGTGTTTATGTTATGATGGATCTGATGCTAAAGGGTAGCTCAATGTATTCCAGAGATATTTACCTAAATAAGTATAGTCAACTTTCTGATGTCTTGTTGATTCAGGTAATATAAAAATTTATATATTTTTAGTCAGTTTTAGGTGGTAGCTAAACTTTGTCTATTGAGACCAATAGTATGAAACACATGTATTATATTTTATTTTTCAGCATTGCCAAGTTGGACTATTGTGTGAGAAATTTATTGAAGAATACAGGTTGGTGAATTATTTAAGAATTACTAGTAATCTCTACTAGATAAACGAATGTGAAGACCAAAATCTAGCTACCAAACTTCTATGAAGCTGTTGGTCATGTCCTGTTTTGTTTTTATGTGACTTATTGTCACTGGAGTTCAATGCCGTTATTCAACAATTTTTCAGTTATATACGGCGACCAGTTCACCTAACCAGTTTTCCAGGACTGTATACTAACCAGTACATAACTTACCCTTCCACAAGGAGCCGGCAACTTCTCAACATATAGAGAAAAATCAACATTTTTGTCAAATTTTCATAGAAGGGTATGACCTGCCATGACCGGTTTTAGAATTCAGACCTCTGGGTTACAAGTCCAACCACTTGAAGTCTTACAAGTCTAACCACTGGACCACGGCCGCGATTTTTGGTCATGTCCTGCTGAGTAGACCTTTATGCATGCAATCTAATCAGAATTAGATCATCAATTTGCTGTTGTTTTAGTTAGTCACAACTTACCAAAACAATTGCAGATCGGTGATCTAATTTTAATTAGATCATTATGCATGATTCGTAATTGCTAATATTTCAAGATATTCATATTTATGTAATGCATGTACAGAATTCCTGTGGGAATTCTAGTTCATTCTTGAGGTTTCAATGAATATTTCATTTCACTAGTTCGTCAATACGGTAAAACATTGATAACAAGTCCACTTTTAGGTCCAAAATATGCTCTTAATGCTAGTATATTTTGGGTGTGAAAATGAGTGATCTTTATAGTGAGGTAGTCTTAATACAGAAGTGATCTATAGATGAGTTTTTACTGTATTTGTGTGTAAAGTTGGTTTTGAATCTAGCTGAACAAAATGTGAACATTACATCTTCAGAATGTGGTGAGGTACTGGCGCTAGAAGCAGCTTCCTTGCATCCTGCTAAGGTACTTGGTATAACTGACAGAAAGGGGACATTGGACTATGGTACTGATGCTGATTTTGTGTTGTTGGATAAATCACTGAATGTAATGGCTACATACATTGCTGGTGAAAAAGTATGGGATTCAGGCCTGATTTCTGGTTTATAATTTGATTATCCTGATCCTATCCAAAGTCATCGCTGAATACAGTCCAGTTTAGCAGATTATGCATACTGTATGTAGATATCATTGGAATTGGGTCATATCCTGTGACAATTGTATTTTCAACTACAGTAAATTTTGGTTGAACTTTGGTGTTTTAAATCAAATTTATCATTATTTTACGATGACTAGTCTTCTACTGCTGTCTGTAGATCTGAGGTCATAAAACTTGAGATCAAACTACAAGCTCAAATCTCATATTTTTTATTATCTTGTTTATTAATGATTCCAATTAAATTATGATAAACAATGACAGTATTAATTATTCACTTTTTTGTCAGCTTAATTCATTAATAATTATTTTAATATGCACCTAAACAATAAACAGCGATATCTTTTCAACCAAACTTCTTTGAGACTGTAACTGAGATTTGAGCTTGGTGATTGTTCTCGAGTTTTATAACCGATAAACAGATATGAATCACTTCTATGATTATAAACGTTACTATTAGTATAATATGTTACTATTAGCAGTTTGTACTGTATATATAATGTGTTGCTAAGTGAAGGTTTTGATAAACTAGTTCATTGTACTTAGGCATTATTTATTCAGATGTAAGATTTGCAATTATTTGCTTACTAAAAGTTAAGTTAGAGTTAAAATTTTTGTCAAATGGTCTAAAATAGATTCAAGTTGGCTCAGCATATTGTTGTTTGTATACTATTGCATTTAATTATTTCGTTTTTCTATAGCGCTATCAATGTATAGGAGCCATTAGTTTTTGCTAAGATGCTTACATTTTTAATTAGATTTAGTTTTAGAAATTGACTTGATTTTGTATGAAAAATTCTGAATTCAATATTTTATGCTATGAATAACTTTTTAACCTGGTTTTCTAAAATGACTTTTCAGCTGTCACTGTGAATAAAGGCCTCAATGTGGACATCTGCCACATTTTAAAAATCATTTTATTGACATTAGAGCCCAAATAAATCTCTGATTAATGGCGATAGGTGCACATTCACTATATTTCGTTCTCCCCTTTGTCACATGTTGACTGTATTTAGTGGTCTTTGTCAATATGTTGACTGTATTTAGTGGCCTTTGTCCACATGTGAAATGTATTTAGTGGCCTTTGTCCACCTGTGAACTGTATTTGGTGGCCTTTGTCCACCTGTGAACTGTATTTAATGGTATTTGCCCATATGTTGACTGTTTTAAGTTATCTTTTCCTCCTGTTGACTGTACTTAGTGGATTTTGTCCATATATGTTAACTGTACTTAGTGGCCTTTGTCCACATATTAACTGTATTTAGTGGCCTCTGTCCACAGGTTTTGATTGTATTTGATGGCTTCTGTTAACAAATTTGACTGTATTTATGATGATTCTTGCCAATATTATGATGGGCATTTCTCTTCTAGTGTAATTTTATGCAAATGTTTTCATAATTATATAATATAACACTTTATTATGTGTTTGTTACAATCAGATGTTAAAGTATTTCATTGCAATAAGTCTGATTTTACTAAGTTTGTATTTTTATTGATTAAACGGGTATTCACTTAATTATTATGATCTGTTTGATTTATGTGCTAGGGTGCTTTGGGTCAATCTTTATTACTTCTACGCACTTATTGTTGAATCTTCTCTACATATGTGTTTTTGCAATCTTGCTATTAAAAATTAATTGAAAAATTCTACTTAATTTAGTTTTATGCCATATTTTTAATCAAGAACCAATTATGAAGAAATTTACTTTACTTTGCATTTACTTTATTTCAAGGGTACTTTAATTTGAAATACTGGAGCTGAAAAAAGTCTAGCAAATCATATCATAGGAAACAGTTAATTGAATTTTAATTACATGCATTTTGCTCTACAAATTGTGCGATCAAACTTTAAGGGAAAAAGTTGATTATTTACATATTTATATAGTGTTGGAACGACTAGACAGTGAAGAAAAACACAGTTTAATGAGGCCAAGTCCTGGACTTTTTTTTCAAATTCATATTTGTTAGATCTTGTTATGATTTTTCTAATTTCCTTATAATTCACAACTGAGCTGTTCTGGTGTGGTACTCTTTTAACAGCATAATTAAGCTATCTCAAAGTACCCATAATAATTTTTCATGGTTATTGATGTAAATATAACATGTTATTTTTATGATCTGAAAACTTCAAAGATTTGACAAGTGTATGGTCAGCTTTTTTACTTAAAAAAAAACAGATTTTTAAAATTCCATGCTTCTTAATTAAATCATTGTATGTTGTTACGCTAACTTAATAAAAGAGATGATAATCATGTGGTTTGTGTTAAAATTAATTTGTAACAAACTTAACATACTCACTGCTACCAAAGGATACGGCTTATGGGGATTGTTGTTGGTCATAAGTACTGTTTATGTCATGACATCATGTAAATCAAGTCTGTAAGGGATAATGATCATTTTCGTGCAACAATCCCTTAGCTGCTACTTAGTAAATGCCATTTGAAATATTGAATTACATTGTCTGAAAACATTTTTTTGAGAAAATGGAATGGTATATATTTTTTTTTTTGGTAAAAGACTCATGTCGAAAAATATTGTTAATTGTTATCACCAATCAGTCAATCAAATATATCTAACTAATGACATGCAAGAAAACCATATTTTTTTTAATAAATACAAATTTGAAATAGTGGACTGCATTAATACATTTTGTGTAAAGAATATATCATATTGGTAAAAATACAAATCCTAAATATTCCCAAAAAATTGCCCTAGGTACATTACCTGCCATATTTTAATTTTAATATGTTGAATTATTGTTTGAGTAATATTGAACTACTGGATATTTTTTTAAGGATTACTAACCATTAATGCAGAAGTACAAATTCTCTTTTTCTTGAAATAGGAGGAATGGGTTGATTATCATGGAATATTTAGAAAACATACTAAAGTAAAAATGCCATATTTCTTACATCTTTATTTTATCCTTACATTTTCATACTAATTGTGACACAGGTATGTACAAAATTTAAAGAAAAAATGAAAACTGTGGTTTTGTGCGTATTACTCAGTTAACATTATTACTCGGCTAACATATTATTCAGCTAATATCTATACAACATCAAGCATCCATAAATCCACAATTCAGTAATTTATGAATATTGCATTGAATGAAATTCTCATAAAAACAAATTGTGAACACAGATTTTGTACTCTTAAATTAAATCTACATATTCATGGTTAAAAGTTTTCCCGAATTTTCCGGAACCTGCAGTTTTTCCCAGGTCTGGACCCTACTGGTTTTCATCGTTTCCACAGGACCAAGGTTAAGATTTCCGTTGTTTTGAAAATTTTCAACTTTTACCCATGCATATTACAACAAACACCATCGATAATGATAATAAATGCAGGCAAACACAATGCTTCAATTAAACTTCAATATACATATTTGCTTTATGAGGCAAATTCTATAAATACATACATTAGGAACATGACCTCAACGAACAGAATTTTTTCCCTTGAATTAACCTTGAAAAAATGTAAGAGCAGAACTGATTTAATACATTTCTAAGGGACTAGACTACAGATTTATGACATAATTTTCAAAATCTGAAACCCACTTCATAGTAAACATAAATGTGAAATTAATCAAAGACTTAAAATGCCATTTTTATTGACTGACATAGGAAAATGTCATTTTTTTATTTTGCACGGGTTTATTGTCCCATCAACAGTCAGGATCATTACAAGCCTCACAGGTGTACACCTTGGATGAACCACTGACCTGTACGCAAGCTGGACAGCCTCCTTACTTGTGAAATTTGGTCCCAGGTGGAAATTGAACTCACAGCAGTGAGGGGCTAGTGATAATCAGTAAGAGACCATCACTACTCGACCACAGACACTCCAAGAATAAAGCTAACAGTCTTATTCAGACGGTAGATCTACGATATAATTGAGCTAGTATTAAACTAACATAAATTTTCATATTCATAACATACAAGCATCTGCAAAATTTATTAATGAAATAAAATTTGTGAGGAGAATTGAAAGCTTTTATTAAGAATATCTGAGGTCAACTAGAGTTTTAGTCCCTTTAATCATGGCATTATCTTTACTCATATAAATTCACTTTGTTAAGGTATAGAAATGGTGACCGTACATACTTGAAATAAAAAAACAATTATGTAATACATATTTTAAAAATTGGCAGACAGAGCAGATTCCACTTGTTGATAATTGTTAATCACACTCTCAAAATAAAATAAGACATTTAGAATCATAAATATTAATAAACAGACTGAACTATATACAACTTAATCATGATACTGCTTAAACAAAACAACACATAAAAGATTTGTCTTTTCCAGAAAGACCCTTCCATCAAGTGGTGGCATGAAAATTGCAGGAATGATTTGATCAATGGATTTAATGCATTTTACTAACACTAGCAAGTTTTATTAATCCACTTTCGGAGGTCTACTAGCAGCTTCTTCAGAAAATGACTTATAAACAAAAAGTCCAAGAATAACATGCACTGTTCCTATAGCAACAAATGCTGCATAAAAGTAGCTGTCTTGGCTGCTGTAACCCATGTACCCTGAAACAGACAGAAGGCAATAGTTATAATAAACACCACATTTCGCAGGTGACGAGGCAGTCAAGCTAGCTTATGGAAGGTTGGTAGTTCTACCCAGCTGTACATCTTGGGTCTTCCTCTACCATTAAAACTCAAGTCACTGAATGATCCTGACTGTTGGTGTGATGTTAAACCTCAGTACAAAAAAAACACTGAAAACATGTTCATTTGATTTTAAAACACAGTGCATAGTGAACAGTTACTTGTATTTCTCACAGTTAATCATTCTCAATCATGGGAACCAATAAAAATTATAAATCAGTCAGCATCCTTTTGAGATAATAATTTTCATTAGTTAATCATCGCCATAATACAATTCAAGATTTTTGACACTAGGAACAATTTGTTCATATGAACAATACTTAGAAAATGGCTTACCTTCAAATAACATTCTTTTACTGGCAAAATACAAGAAAACTGGGAAGAACAGCATAGCAAAACTAAATATTAACATTGTTTTCATAACGCCATCCTCTGCCTGTCTTCCACCCATCATCCTGTATGAAAACAAGTAGAGAGTAAAGACTGGCAAAACTAAACGATTATTTTGTTGTTAGCCAATGTATAAAAAGCACTTATTTACATTTGATGTATAACTTACACTAATTTACAGTCTTACAGGATAAAGTCTTAAGTATTAAGTACACCCAGTGTCAACAGTAGAAAACAGCAAACAAATTTACTTGGTACCAGCTACAGTAAAATCCTGCTGCTGCGATCACCTTTCGCTCTTAAGCAAAGTGGTCTTAAAGTGGTAAAAGTCAACATCTGGGGTGCACAGCAGGTAATTTCAAAGCAAAACTTTGTTGGTCATAGTAGCGGATTATAATTTAGTGTGAAATGATAAATTGGTCTGAGCCAGAAGGTCGTATTAGTGGAATAGCGGGGCAGTCGTATTTCCAGACAAATGACCATTTAACTTCAGAACAAATATTCCACTCTTTTAAAAATTGGTCATAATAGCAGGGCGGTTGTACGTAGGGATTTTACTGCAAAAGTTAATACCACCAGCAGATAATCATGTAAAAATCATGTACTAGCATCTTATCCTTTAATTTACATCAATAGAGTAAAAACAACAGTGAGGTTTAAAAAGGGGAACAAAATTAGTCACAGAGTGACAGACATAAAAAAATACAGGAAACAGAAAATTAATGGCTGTGTGGACCTCAGATATCTTGTACCAGAAACAAAACAACTGAGGCCCCCGACAGTCATTTCCTTTAATTTCTAAACACAGTTTTTGTTGCATAAAGTCTCTAACCATCAGACAGGGTGTAAATCATATTATAATAATATAATAAATGAATCAGTAAGTGATATATTTTCTTAGATTGTATAAATTGTAAGATTGTATAAAAAACTTAATACTATGACAATTAAGGACAAGTATATTTGAATTTTCAATTACTGTGATTAGAGAAGAAAAAGGACTAGATGAATAACAGTAGATACAACATTCAATGGCAGCTGCAATCATTGACTCAATGAAACTGATAACAATAGTGTTTTGTCTCGCTGCCATACAATTAATATGATTTATAAAAGGATGTGCCATAAAACATACAAAATAATATGGTTGTCCATCAGACAATACGGAATTGCATTTTTACAATACTGTAACTACAGTGTTTTTCTCTTAGACGTTAATACCTGTAGATGTATTAAGTCATTTATTTTTGCATTTAAGTAAACCATGTTATTTCGTTTTCTTTATTTTGTATCCTTCGTAAGTTTTTGTTCATGAACAACAACTCTGGGTGACCATATATCATGTGGATACCCAGAGTCCAGAATTGAACTTGTCAATTTTTCATTTCATGCATATGTGGCAGTCATAAGGTTTTGCGGTAGCCCAAAGAGGTTTGTAGTATAGGTTTTGTTCTGCAACTATTTTGTTCTTCAACTACATGCACATGATTTTATTGGTAATTTATACCTTGTATATGAAATTTATTAATACTTTGGATGGCTACAATAAGTTGAAGTTAGTATAATACCTTATATACCTTTTCATGTATCATGTACTGTTATATTTCAATTATTTGTGTATTCAAACTTTGGTATGGATATAAACTTGCTATATTGATTTAAACATTTATTGATGTAAATTTCCATTCCCACGTAGAATTAAATATCTACAGTAATGAAACTTGGGCGTTGTTATTGATTACGATGGTGCGGTAACAAATACGGAATTGCAAATGCCACGAATACATGTAATTCACGACCTATCCGAAAACTACTCAACTTCGGAGACAATGATGTGATTTTAAATATATTGAAAGACATCTACGTATGTGATAAAATTTTAATTCATTGTGATATCATAATGTTACAGATGATCGAATACCATAATTTGAATGCATAATAATGAAAGATCAATTAAATAAAACCTTGTTCGTAGATCCGGCTCCATTTTAAAGATGTTGTTTATAAAATGATGTCTCGTGAGAAAAGTCTACACCATACTGTCACAATGACTAAAATACGCAATGGAGAGTCTATGGAAAAAAAATGGACGAAATGGAGGTCTATAAAATGGTACCTATGGGGGGTAAATTATTTTTAGAAACGAAACTTTCCTACAAGTATAATCAAGTATTTCTAACTATGTATAAAGTTTTTCTATGCAAAGGTCTAAGTGGTTTAGTGAACGGTGCGAGTTCGTGAACCCCTGAGAGACTTTCTCAGAGAGCTAACTATTTAATAATTTATACTGAAATCAGAGGCGAAATGGAAATTGTGGGAGATTTCCAACGAAGTTATGAATACGAAACTAGCAAAGCATTGTCGACTGTGACCAAAGTTCAGGCACGTGCTGCACGAGATCGACGTGCGAAATTACAATATTTCATCTTTCAAAGCAATTCATTTAGTCAGGGACTCTATATGTTACATATTGTAATGTAGAGTCCCTGAATTAGTGGATAGCTCAACCTGAGCAACATGCTATGATTTACGATCAACACAAATAACACGCATACATGTAACGATTTCGTTAGACAAGGGGTGTAACAATCATAAACTGGTCCCCTTCCATGTTGAAGTGCACCAAATAACAATCATTGATCAACGAAGCGAGGTCAACAAATGATGCGAGAACTGTAACACTGTTACAGGATCATAAAGCCGTTGTACCAAGGGAACTATGAGATGCACATATATACATATGATGGTTCAATAACACGTCATATATTCAATTGCATAAGGAAAAGGAAACATCACTCTATGAGCTAGGCATATGTGCAGTACATGAATTTCCTCGAGTTTTTTTCACACTAGATCTGCACATATATTAGCACATTCGCTTGTGTACGTATGTTTTTTCATTACTGTCCCATGTAATCATTGATCGAGTTGGTTATTATATTAATTTTGTGAAAGTATTATTATCACAATTTGACAGAATTTCGCAAGAATTTAAATCATATCTATGTTGTATTATATAGGGCCATGTCTCGTACAGTTCAGTTATTAAACAAAATATGAATTTTAGTTAGTGCCGTACTACATGTACAATGTAATTGTAAGTACTCAATCTATCAGTTTGATGAGTACTGTATCATTTGATCGGGGGTTTTACATTACATTACAAATGGATTTATTTATTCGTCCACAGGTAGAGAAGAACAATATTGTATCTAAATTTATATTTGTGTTTAAAGTACAATATGTGTTATATAACTAATAAATATAGTTTCACTGGCTAATCACGATGACAGACTCACTAATATCCATGTAAGGACATTTATTAATGCAAAATTAAATATCTTATTTTAATGCAATCATATATTGGATCACAATAATTATTTTAATATCGTGTTATAAATATGTAATCGTACAAAAAGATAGCAATTAATAATCAATAGAACACGAATCATTTTACAATAACTAGTATTATGTATAGACTTAGTAAAACAATTAACAGAAATAATTATTTGCCATTGCTCACATGATTTAGGCTTATTAA
The DNA here is from genome assembly GCA_008271625.1 of Lutraria rhynchaena. NCBI lineage: Eukaryota > Metazoa > Mollusca > Bivalvia > Venerida > Mactridae > Lutraria > Lutraria rhynchaena. Next base: position 276,892 of record VIBL01000059.1, read on the forward strand.
TTGTTGCATATTTTTTATCGTCAGTTTCAAAATAATCAACACATCTCTTGTGATACCTTTTTATGTCACAAGATTTGTTATCACGCTGAAATTGATCACCAACAATGTCTGGTAATTAGCAGGTACAGAATACTTGAACAGCCTGGATTATTGTGTCTTTGCATGGCATTTTAGACATTTTTTAAACTTTTGGGAGCGTCGTGAAATCATTGCTCTCAATACACCGCAATAAATGCGTTCGCATTTTAATGGTATATCTTATTTGTGACACATCTACAACAAAATTGGTAGACAGTAATTTGCACAGATTTGCAATGGCGAAAATATCACAGTCATACGAACTGTCTTGACGTTGAACGTCTGGGATTTCAACATCGAGTCTGTCTGTTAACATTATTATACATTTGTGATAGTTGTATGGATATACTGATGATATATTAAACTGTCCAGCAAGTATACACTTCCATTCACTGACTTGGAATGACGCGACCCAGTGGTGGTGTCCATTTTTTTTTTGAAGATGGCACCGCCTGTTGAGTGAACTGTTTGCAAATGTCCCACGTGCCTATCTTATTGTTAATTTCAGAGCGAAAAGTGGTCTGCACGCCGTTAACGGTTGGACATTGTGCATGTGGAATGGTTTGAGCTGTATTTATAAATTCGCCTGTAAGCCAACATTCCATGCCTTTCCTAAAAAGCAGACAACATGACCATAACAGAAAATATTTCTATGGTGTAACAGATCGAAAATGAATGTATTAATGTTAAAAAGGTTAACATTTCTGAAAGCTGAGACCGTTAACTGTAATATGATGTAAGAAAAAATGAAAATAAGTTGAAAAGTTAAAAGACAGACCTTAGGGGCGTGAAATTCGGACTAAAAATTTAGAGACAATTTTTATCGAAATTTTTATGAACTTCAATTGGTTCAAAACATATTTTTGGATGTAAGATATATTAAATATTTTACATTTTCTGAGAGCTGAAAGTTTTACTTTAATTTGATGTGTATTTTATAAAAATCGGTTGAGAAATGAAAAAAATAAAATCCTAGGGCCGTGAAATGAATCTTTTTTTTATTTTTAGCTTTAAGGCTGAGGAAATAACTTCACCTTAATGACTGTACTAAAGTGGTCCACGTTTCATGTTGCAGTGCACCAAAAGTCTCTGTACAACCAGAGTCAATTTGGCAATCTTAAACTGGTGCCCGTTGACTCTAGTGTACAGAGGCCTATAATGTACTGCAACATGGAACGGGGACCAGTTTACATACATGTATGATGGATAACGAACAACAACTCTGGATAGATAGTGACTGTATGGTAGAGGGTTGTTGAATATAATCTTTAATTCTACTTCCGGTGTGGGCGGAACATACAAAATGCGAATCTCTCGTATGATAATAAACGTTGTAGGAGAATTGTAGTTGTTAAAACGTGTTGTTCTTGAAATCATATCAATATGTCAATAATCCAAGTGACTGGTAGTGGTAAATCTATTGCCAATGACAGGACACCATTCTATGGGGTACGCATTCCTAGTGAAGTGAAATCTATGATGAAGCCACTTGCAAAACTGGATAAAAATGTGTTCAGAAAGGTGCTTTTGAGTAAGTGTTGTTAATTATGAAGCCTTCATTCTGTGACCGTATTTATTGAGTGCGAAGGAAGATTGTTGTCATACCACAGGTGTTTACATTATACCTGGGTTGCAATTTTTTGTTTAGAGCTTTGACCTTTGTAGTTTTACTTATTCGGCTTACAGGTTGGCCAATTTCCAGGGTTTGACGTTAACCTTTTTGATTGGTAGACCAGGCGGGCAAGTTGCTGAAGGACTCTGCTAGCCCTGACCAATATTTCACTAGCCCTGACCAATTTTGTAGATTTATAAGTAGGATCATGTTTTTTTTCTATCTATGTTCATTCTCTCTCCTACAACTGTTGCTAACAACATGTACAGCAGTTGTCAGTCACTGGCTAAGGTAGGTGCCTAGTACTGGTTTACGGCATAGGTCGAGCAGGTTAGGGCTGAAAAGAACCATCAGTGTCGGTATTGTCGCGAAATATGGAAACATTACCGTTACCTTCAACGTGGCTATAAAATTGTTTAAATTCATACTATAACACACAATTTCCACAGTCAAATATCTATATTAACCTTTGTTCATTTTCTTTCTTCTGTATTCTCATGTATAGAACAAACTGATTTCCAGTCTTAAAATTGTTTCTTATACAAAACTTGGACACCAGCTTGCAGATTTTCCAATGACTAAGCAAGTGCACGGATGTGCCATCAAGTGTTCCGGATACAGGAATGAAAGTGTCTGCTGACATAATACAGCGCTAGATGATTTTATTTTCATTTTGTGGTGGTTGTTTTTATGGTGGATCAGAAGTATTTTTCCATGTCAGATCTGATTCAACATGACCAGTCGAGCAAACATCCTGGGCATTCTACTAGACCGAACCGACCTTCAGATAGACAGGGTCAATCGAATGTACCTAAATGTCGAACCCTGATTTCATTAATGAATTTGGAAGGCCTTCCTCTCAGCCTTACAAAGAACTGCATATTGATGTGCGGAATCACAAATTTCATAAAAATGCATCAGTAACTGGTATAGCTTACTCAAATCTATAGAAATAACAATAATCTTTAATAATGAGCCATAAAGTCTCAGTATCTAACGCCAAAATTCAAATATTTGACTTAAAAATTTTTGTAGCATGTTGTGTTCAAGCAGCTATGCCATACCATATATTTTACCATATTGTGATGTTTCCAGACTTTCACTCGGTACAACCGCTGCATTGGATGCGCGCTCCTCATACAAAATTTAAATCAGCTGTGTAAATACCTCTTCTGGACTGCACCTGTATTGGGCTGAATACAGTGGATAGGAAGTTTTTACCATGACACCAGTAGATATCTACCTCCACACTAGCAGTTGTCTGCCATTACACTGGTTTTGTTTTCCATAGAAAAATAGTGGAGAGAAATAAAACACTAGTGCATCTTTCAGAAAAGGTGTGTTGGAATATATATGCTTGTATGAGTTCACAAACATGTTTCTACCTACCGAACGGTTCAGATTCTTTACAGATACTGTAGTTATTGTGCCCAATTGGTTTTAATTGGGAATTTTCCACATACAAATATGCAGTTCTTTGTTAGTCTGAGCGGAAAAGGGCCAAATCCAAAAATGTCTCACCATCACAAACAGTCTAGTTAGTTGGAATATGACTTTTGTTCATCGTAATTTAGCAGGGTGCCCATTAGATGTCACAAGCTGAGGATAGAAATGGCCCTTGACTGATAACAGGACTCAACAATTTTTTCAGGCTATTTGTCATGCAGGAATACCAGCTTAGAATATTAACTCGTCAGGCTGCAATATGCACTCGTCCTGCAATGTATATTTGTCTATGATCCCCCCCCAGGGACTAGAAATGACTATATATAGTCCATCTGGTATAGGATGTTTTTATTTAATATGCCCTTTCAACGAGACCATGAATCAGGGTGAATATAAGTTAGAGAATGGATAAAAAGTAGGAGAAAACATTCATAACTACATATAATCTCTTCATTATGGTTAAAGTAATGTAGAGTCCATAATTTGTAGCTCTAGAGTAAAGTTTAGTCATGTAGACCGAATTGCTGAGTTATTAAGGCAAATACCAGTACTCACCGGGGGCTAGCATGTTGAAGGGATGGAGTATAATGGCATATTAGGCCTAAAATGGCCACATGGACCAAAAACATGTATATCATATGTATACATATACATATGTATATAGGTGTTTTTGGTCCGTGTGGCCATTTTAAGCCTTATACACCATTATACACCATCCCTTCAACGTGCTAGCTCCCTGTGCCAGTACTCCTTATTTCTTAATATACCCAGTATCGAAGGCTGATCATAGGCAGATCCAGGATTTCTAGTTAGGGGGGGGGGCGGAAACTGAACAAGTAGGTTTGGGGTCTAAGTTCAGGGCTAATTGTACGTTATGTCATTGTGTTACTGTACTTACAGTTTACTGCACGCATGATGTGTGAATATTTTTTGACATTTATATATATTTTCATGTAAATATCATATTTCATGATGGAAAAAAACCTTTGGTTGGACCCGCCTATGCTGATATTATCCGTTTGCTATTCAAAGTTTCGTTTTTAGGTACCTTATTATAGATGTTCATGCATCAAATGAATCTTGATAAAAAAATGCTTGTTTAGATAATGTTTTTATTCTTCAATGTGCAACCTGTGATAGAAGTAATAAGCATGAAAACTCTTCTTCATTTCAGTGATAGTATCATCTATAGAAGGAAAAAATGTGGATTTTAAACAACTTAAAGAATTAGAAACCAAAGATTTAAATGAAGAAACTTTATGTGTTATTTATTCAGGACTACTTAAATTATTGCAGTGTGCTTTGAGGCTACCTAGTGGATCTCTTAAACAAGAAGTAAGTAAAAAGTTATTCTGATTCTGATTAGGCTAGGAATAAAATCATTCATGCATCAGGTTGCTCGACCAATAAATTAGGGTAGATGAGTCAAAAAATTTTCTATTTCATTTTGCGCACTCTTTGTGAGAATACAAGGTACGACTTATCCCAATTTTTTTCATACTTTAGATTTTCCATTAGAAACTTTAGGGCAAGCACTAAAAATAAGGTTGGTCAGGTAATTGTAAACATGACTATTTTATGGGGCAATTTCAAATTGTAAACTGTCATTTGCTTGTTCAGTATACAGGTATGGATGGTAAGTAACTCGGGAGCCCTGGCTGTTCTACTCAATAGCTGTCAAGTCTCCCGCTTTCAGTGTGAGAGTCACACTTTTGAACCTCAAATCACTCCCTTGCGTTTTTACACTCAAATCTAGCTCATAACACATCTCTAGTTTTTTTTGGAAGTTTTGGTTTTTATTTTGTCTAGAATTCTGTGCTGTGCAAAAAATTGACTGGCATAAATCATGATGTAAACATTGCAGCAGCAATGAAATTTCATTCGGGACAGACTACTGATTTCCATTAGCTTATTTTTCTGACGTCATCGTAAACAAACTACCAGTGTATAGGTTCTATTTCACCCCATATATTTAGTGTTCAGTATTTTTGGGGGATGGGGCTCTGCAATCCAGACCACCCCACACAGTCTTTGTTCTCACTTTTATGCCTAATTAACGCTTGACAGCCATGCTACTAACCACTATACATACTTAATTGAATTTCAAACTTTGTTGAACTCTACTCAGACTGTTATAGCAAAATATCCAGTCTAGAAAAGGACTAATTGAATGTTGTATCTAAATATTGTTTTATCACTTTACCTTGATGTATTGTTTAAATGATTCAATGTATTATTTATTGTAAAATTATTATTTTTTTGTTTTTTATATGACTTATTCTCACTTGGGGTTAATGCTGTTTTTCAACATTTTTTCAGTTATATACGGCGACTGGTTCACCTAACCAGTTTTCCTGGACTAACCAGTACTAACCTACCCTTCCACAAGAAGCCAGCAACTACTCCACATGTGGAGGAAAAATCGACATTATATGCCTGTGATTTTTAGTCATTGAAACATAATTAACTTGTCATTACAAGTCTGTAACCAACAAAAGGTTGATGCTGGGCCTTTTTTTCCTATAATCGGAAAGGGGCCATGGCCTATCATTTTAGGAAATTCAAGCGTGACTTTCAGCCAAATTGGGAAAAGGTAGACTGATTTCAAGTTACATCAATAAATGACTGAATTGTCCTTTCTCCAAATTGGGAAAAAAGAGGCTTTTTGCTATTGGGAAGTCACCGAATATCATCCTATATTATAGAAGGAAAAAAGGCTTTATGATGTTTCTACCCAGGTTTACGTCTGGAGTTTTTCCTCCGCTGTTAAAGCTGGAAAGTTGCCAAATGACCTTGACTGTTAATGTGATGAAAAAAAGCTCTATTGCTGTCCAGCATCCAGCCTCCACAGAGCAACTTCAGCCAGAGATTGAAAAGGGTTGTTTGGTGGTTCACCAGTGTGGTATATAATGATAGATGGTGTGTGTGCGTTTGAGAATTAAAACAAAAGAGTCAAATTTGCCATAAGATTAGTACAACATTTTGGTGATTTTTCAAATTATTATCAGCCAAGGGTCATTTTGATCCTCAACTTTTGCTGTCTAGTGAGCATTCTGTGTAGAATAGATAATAAATGTAGAGAATGGTTGCTTATGCTAGAAAATGAGATTGCTATTTAAAAAGATGTTGTCAGTCCTTACGTAAGATCTTATGTACAGGCAATTTGATTTCTAAGTTAACTGCACAATTGTCAATTTTTGTACCTTCTTTATTATATATAGTAACAAAACAATTAGCATGTTATCAAATTTACACTTTAATAGGTGATGGTATGCCCCCTGCGTAAATACCTCCTAGGCATTACTTTTATATAACAGATGTGTAATTAACTCCATATTTGGTAAGGGGAATCAGCGCATCTGACCATCCTTAAAAAAATGTTTATTTTGCGGTTATGCAACTCAAACCTGTAAGAGTGGGTAGAAAGGTTGGCATCTTTTATTTTGCGGTTATGCAACTCAAACATGTAAGAGTGGGTAGAAAGGTTGGCATCTTTTTGTTATTAACATTTTATGCTTGTACTGAAGACAAACAGCTGCAGTAAATAACAAGAAAAACATTCTTTCAAAATTGTTAAAAAATTTTGGGGTGGGGGATTTTTGAAAAATGGTCGGGTAATTTCTATGGATAGTTTCTTCTTTTTTTATAATAACATGGACACCGAACCTTTACATCATTTATTTATTACTGGACCAGAAAACATTATTGATCTAGACCAAGGTTTTTTTTTTTAAATTTTCACTTAGAATCAATGGAATTTACTTAAGGGCCAGTAATTCACTAAATTTGACCAGCTCTCTTAAAAATTTTGCTGTGGGACTGAAATCTTACAATAATTCAAGTTGAGTGTTGTAGCTACTATACGTGAACGAAGTTGATGATGTAGAACATGATCAGGGCTCTCATTTGAATTTGACCCTTATGGCAATTTGACTCTTGAACTCAGCGAAATAAAGCTTCTGAATCTTGGGAATCATGCCAAAGGGTCAAATTTACTGTAACACTAGTACAAAAATTGTTGACTCTTCAAATTGTTATCAACCAAGAGTCAATTTTGGCCCTAAACTTTTGATGTGTTGTGAGCACACTGATTATGGTATTGAACTTGGATGTAGTGAAGAATTAGATACAATGACATATTTATTTTTCTCCAAACATGCACTTCTTCAATTGTATTTCTTGTCTGTTTTCAGTTGTTCAAGGAGGATTTACAGGAATTACAGTGAGTAATTGTTTTGCTTTGTCTGGAAATCATGGTGAAGATATTAAAGCTGATCATAATGATGTTTGCTGGCTTCATGCAGGTGTAGGACATTTGCCACTGGGACATTTGCCTCACCCCATGAAACTAGAGCACATCTGTTTTACATGTTGGCAATGGCAGCTATATTTGAGATTGGAGTTTGAATATAATAAGGTATAAAGAATAACTGTTAATAACACATCCAGGTTTTGTGTTGATACCTTTGATAGTATTATTCTATTTAATAGGCAATTTTGATCCAAATTCTAACTTAATAAGGGGCATAACTCCTGAAATATAGCTTTCAGAATAATGCCCTTTGTCTTGCAACTGCACTTGTCATGATAATCAAGTATTCTAAGTGTTTGGTTTTGGTCGGATTTGTCCTATACTCTTCCTATATTCAGGTACATAGTAATTTTTTTCATCATGTTCATCATGTCTTTTGTATACCATATTGCTGTTTGTTTACTTACTGTTCTTGTTTATTTTTAGGATACCTGAAGATTTTCACTCTGATCTTGCTAGTGCCATATATGGAAACAGGTGTGTATGTTTTGCTTGTATGTTCAAATATCTTGTACAAATATGGTAACAAAGAATGTGATGATATTTCATAATACTGTTGTTTCAAGTTTGTTTTGAAATAGCTGCTGATTAAAGGATGCTCCTGAAGGATTGACAGTGACAATGACTTACTATCTTCCCTTAGGTCTCTGACCTGTTAAATGTTTGTTTATAGTGGGTTATCTCTGTATGGCTATCATTTGTTACATAGGTATTTATTGTATTGATTGAAATTTTGTAAAAAATTTTATAGCATTAAGACATCCCTGTAGGCTTATATGTTATTCAAAGTAAGGATGAAAGGTTTAGTTTCTAGCTCAACAAAATGTTCAAGTTGTGTTTGGCAGTTGTCATCAATTACAATGTTTACATGTTAGGCATCTGCACTGAAAACTAGGTTACCAGGCAAACATAGCAAATAAGGTTTGAAAAAAATAGACATGTTTGTTTCCAGTTACCTGACCTAAAAATGGGGTAACAAGGTCACAAAACCTTTCTTATCTAATTTTTTTTCCAAACATATCTTTTGCACTTTGGAGACATTATTCATCCTAAAATAATATCATGCTTTAGATTTTGTGGTTAGAAACTGTAGGGTCATCACCAAAAATTGGGTTGGTTTGGTAACTGGAAACACAACTACCTTTTTTTCAGGACCAACCATAGTTACTCTTTCCACTTTTTTTTATTTTTATGGACCTGGATCCAGCCGCGGCCGTGGTCCAGTGGTTAGTGCGCTGGACTTGCAATCCGGAGATCCGGGTTCAAATCCCGGGCACAGCAGGTCATACCCTTCCATGAAAATTTGACAAAAATTTGTTGATTTTCTTCCATATGTGGAGAAGTTGCCTGCTCCTTGTGGAAGGGTAGGTTAGTACTGGTAAGTATGCAGTCCAGGAAAACTAGTTAGGTGAACCAGTTGCTGTATATAACTGAAAAATTGTAGAAAAATAGCGTTAAAACCCCTGTGATAATAAGTCACATACAAACATGGACCTGGATCCATGTTTTTATTTCTTTATATGAAAATCAAAGTCAACAAATGCTGTGGACTTGTTGTTAGGTACTTACAGTTTAATATTATCAGACAAATCTTTTATCAAATTGTTTACTTATGTAGGAGATAATCTACTAATGCTAGTGATTATCCATTGTCTGTGATGAATTTTTATTTGTTGTCGTCATACTTAGAAATAAAAGCTTTACTTAACAATCATCTTATATACAGTCAGCTCTCATTATTATGGCATGACATTAATTTACATTTCACTTAATTCAACATATTTTATAAGTCCTGATTTAATTCCTACATGTTTCATGTAAAAATTGTTTTTTAATCAGCATTTTTTTGTCAACATTTTTTATATTACAACATAATTTTTGAGTCACTATGTCCCTTTCATTCTATTTTGTCTTGGATAAATCCACATAATACCAACTGTCTGGGTGTTAATTGACTACCAGTATGAATGGCACAAGCAGCCTATTTTTATATAAACATCAAATTTGTTGCCAGTTTGTAAATTGATTAATTTGTGAAACAAAAAAATGACTACATTAGGTAAACAGATGTTGACAGTTTGTACTTTAGTTTCAATTCTGCCACCTGTAGAGAACAGTTCTATGAAAATTGATAGATAAACTAGAGCTCCACTGTGTGGCGCCAACACTCATCTGTTTTACATGTTGGCAACGGGGGACACATTTGAGATTTCAAGTTTGAACTCAATAAGGTATAATTTGACCAAAATTCTTAGTAAAAAGGGACATTTCTCCAAAAATATAGCTTTTAGAATAATGCCCCTTGTCTTGCAACTGTGTATTGTCATGACAATCAAGTATTCCAAGTGTCATGTTTGAATAATGGGCTACATTAAAGTTTTTGCACTACAAAAACAATGCAGCAATCATAATTGTGTGACTTTTTCTTTGAAACAGTTGAGTTAAAAATGAGTGAACTATACACTTTTCTTTAATCAGTATCAGTCATCATGACAGCCACAACCACTATCACGTGGCTTTGTGAAGATAAATTTTCTGAGCAATCTATTGGGGGACCTGAAATATTTGTGGTGATAACTAATGTAATTTACCTTGTTAACTTTTCATTGTCTTCCTTTCTTAATGTTAAATCACATCAAACTCCCTACGAAGCGAATGAGAGAAACAGATCAGTATCAATGATGTCAAAAGAAATCAATCCTGGATGGGTGCCCCATCGTCAGTCCTTTAAAAACAATATTAAGTATTTGGATATGTCAACATTTTTTCAGATCCTGCAGAAGTTGATATGATGAGTTCAGAATATGTTCATCTCTCAAAAGTACTTTGTTATTGATATAAATGCACTTGTATTTTTTATTGAAAATGAATAGTCGAGCAACTATACACGAACAAAAAACTCAAGATAACTTAAACCTTTGTGCTTGATGAATTTAAATTACAAGTGAACATTGTTAAAATCATACAGCAATGTAAAATGTGGCAGCTTTTCTTAAAACATTACCACACTAAAGAACACAAATGAAAGAATGTTTAAGTTATTAATACCAGATGTTTCTATCTGCGATACCTGCACCTGCGTATCTCAAGATGGATTTGAATAACTCAGATATTTAGGGTACCCATCCCAGCCGTCACCAATCAGTGAGTTTGAATCCCACCCTAGACCAGATGAATCTCGTGTGAGGAACCTGTCCTGCTAGCTTCTACCCAAGTGCACCCTGGTGTCTAACTCTACTGTTAGTGCTGGAAAAGTTGCCACAAGACCCTGACTTTAAAAAAAATAAAATAAAAAAAGATACAGAATTTTTTAGGCCTTAGTGAAAGTCTTGTTTTTTTTGTTACAGACGAGCACATATTGACTCTCACAGTCTTAATTCAAGACCAAGACTGCCTCAGGTAGATAGATTAAAATGGAGAGTAGATGTCGGAATATCAACCAGGTTAGTTCTATTCAAGATATATCATACAATACTTTACATGCTTTGAAAAATATACTTGCAATTACCCAAACCTTTCTGCTGAATTTGTCCAGGCCTATTATTTTGATTTCTAGGGCATATAACTATTTAACCATACTTTGTTAGAGATGGTGGAACAACTGATATTAGTCTGGTATTGGGACGACATATTATTTTGACAAAGACAATCAACCAAAGTTCATTGTCTAAAAAAAGATTTTCTAGCAACTTGCTAAAGAACTTGCAATGTTAGTATCTTAATTTTTACTGATGGCACAAATTTGAATTTTTTGTGTCCATAGAGTCTAGCTATGTTTAAATCTTCACCTATGTATTAATTGTGTTTACATCATGTATACAGCTCTGCCCAATATCAGTCCAATGCAACATGATGGAAACACAGTTATGTCCCTTTTATCAAATCACTTATTGATTAGTTTATAGATATGGATCTAGTCATTTCATGACTGTTTACACTTCTATCGGTCTGTATATTATATTTTGTTCAGTAAGGTGTTATAATCGTATGTCATCAAGATGAACAACACTAATATTACACTTTGTTCTGTAATGTGAAGCTTTTGGTTATACAGTGTGAATGTTTATATAATTACTGAGTGTAGATTCTGTTGCAATGTGATTGGTGATTGTGTTGTTTTATATCATTGAATGAGACACTGTTGTTTTGTGTTACCTACTGTCGAACTGCAAACATTTGTTGTTATTTTTGCATTAAAATGTGTAGGGAAAATCTGAACCTAAATTTCATTTCGGATTTTGCTCGGTTTATAGATAATCCATTGTCAAGTAATCGGGGTTCTACTGTATTTCCCAAAGTTGTCATGAAATTCTTACATAACTAGAAAAACCAACCAGACTTAATTGAAAAAAAAACCTGAATTTGTGAATTACATAATGCAATTACTGTTATATAATGATAAAGACCTGTTCAATTATCTCTTTTATGTAATTCGTTTTTTTTTTCAAATTTATGTAACACATTCATGTGACACCTAAATATTGTGAATTTATGTGAAAGCTAGAGCTTTTTTTAAGATTTATTTACACACTCAACTGAAGCATGCCATCTTGTAATTATTTAGATGTTTGCAAGTCCATGGAATATTACTGAGTCTGAGGACTGATGTGCTGAAAAAATTTCTAGATCGGACAAATAATATGGCTCCTAATTTTTATTGACTTATCAGTAAATCTTTACTAAAGCCAAAGGAGTTGAACTGAACTGGAGGGCCAGTAAATCCCCTAATAGTTAATGCACATAGTGCTCAGATGAACCACTAAGTATTAGGATCAGTCAATATCCCGTGTCTGGTGTCCACACTTTGGGGTTGTTAACACTCTAGAGGTCACAGTTTTAATCAGATCTTCACCAAACCTTGTCAGAATGTTTGTCTTTATGATATCTTGAACATATGTGAACATGGGTCGTCTGTGGTCAAAAACTAGGTCACCAGATCAAATCACTGGAAAACCTAAGAAGCTGCAGTCTTCACGCTGGTGAGCGAATAAAGGGCCCTCTTGTTTTCTGGTCTTATGGACTATGTAGGAGCTCAGACTTTGACAAACCAGTCAAGTATTGCAAAACCTCATAACAACCACCTCAATGTTAAATCCATCTCATTATTATGGCCATGATATTATCAGACTTTTATTTTCAGACTGGTTTTCAATATTTCCTCTATATTTCAACTTGATAATGAGACCACCTCAATATGAAGACTGATTTATTCTGTTCAAAAGGTGGTCATAATATCAAGGTTTTAATGTATTTTCTAAATTGGTAAAATAACTCACTTCCTCTTGCTCATACCTGAAAATTAAGGTAAGTTAAGGATGAGGCCTGGTTGGTTGGCTCTCTATATATTTTATGTGAGTAGGTGTAGTATTATGTCATAGTCTACCATAGCTTGATATTTCCTCGTTGTAGCACTATATATACCACTAATAGATTATTACTGTTACTTGAAACCCTACATCAACAAATCAGGTAAGAATAACATGAATACCGTATCACTGAAACATTTGGATGCCAATTTTATCAAAATGGATGATTGAATTATAATTCATGTATTTTTCAGCATGCATTGTTATGCAAACATGATGTTAATATAGTGCACCATTCTTTGAATAGGTAAAAAAATTTATGGCCAACATATGTATTTGATCCTTGCTTTCTCTTGTAGTGCCTTAAACAGAGTTCTTGAGCCTACTGTATTAATGGAAATGACTTTAAGTGATGGTAATATTCATACATTTGAGGTAAGTCTAGTACACTGATACGGACATAAATGTTTCAAGGTTTTTGAAGTATTTATACCGTTAAGCTGGAGAGTTACTAGATGTACAGATCCCTTCAACAGGTATTTCGCAATTGTCTGTTTGACCCTAAACAGGCGATGTTACATGCTTTTTAGCTCATCTGAGCACTTTTATGGCAAGTGAGCTATTAACAAACTCTCCTGCCACTTCTCACAAGTGAGCCATTAAGTTCATTCACCAACCAACATTATATTCATTAATACCACTAACTAATTTATCATGTCTTCATCAGCCACTGAGTCAATTTTGAATGGTTCTCCTTTTAATCTGACCAACTCATTCTGCTTATATGGTTGTGTGCTTTAGAGTTCGAACCCCAAAAGTATCTTCTCATCCAACATCAATGCTCTTTTTTTTCTTAAAAAAATTGATCCAAATAAGCAATGCTAACAATAAAGGTAAATGAGATGAAATTAGATCTAACTAGATCTTTCTGGCTGCGGTCAATTTGAAACTGAGAATGTGTAGAGTATAATATTATGTCCATGGGGGATAAATTAGGAATTTAATTAAGAAAATGATTAAAATACTGGTCTGGATCCTGGTTTGTCTGTCAGGATTGGAGGACTGGCAATTCTCATGTCGACTTTTAGAGGCACTGCTGACCATTATTTGGTGATGAAATGTTTTATAATTAAACAATTAATTTATGCTATCATCATCATCATCATCATCATCACGATCGGTTCTTTTGATTAATGTGCAGTTTAAGAAGCATTGTCTACATTAGTAGGCTCCCTTCCAGATGACTGGCTAGCCGCACGCATGGCAGATTTCACCCCATATCTCCATTTCTTATGATCAAGAGCATTGGAATTCGACAGCTTCTACTCTCTACTATTTCTCTCAGTTAGCTCTTTTCAAGACATCTTTGGACGGCTAAACTATGGAAACCATCCATCTCAAAGACTGTGTTTATATTTTGACCTTATTTTTGCTGCTTCTTATTTCAGGTCCCTGTGTCGAAGTTTCATGAGTTAAGATACAATGTTGCCTTCGTACTAAAAGAGATGGAGGATCTAGAAAAAAGGAACATTTTGAAAATAAAAGATTGAATCTTACACGATGAATTTCTAGTAAAGGATATTTATATATATATAAAAAACAAGACTCTAGACTTCTTGAAGTTTTATCATAGTAAAACCTCACATAGCAATCACCTCATTATCATGACTGCCTCAATATCACAACCACTTATTTTTGTACTGGCTTTCAATAATTTTCCTATAATTCATCTTGATAATGGGACCACCTCACTATTATGATGAAATTTTTGGGTCATGTTGTTGGTTTCAATATCGACATTTTACTGTACAGTCAAATCTGAGCAGCTACCTGATAACAACAGCCAGTCTTCTGTAAAAATTAATGAAATTGACCAAAATAAATGTCATGTTCATGCTTTGTTCTCTCCATTTGTCTGCAGATTTGACTATACTTACATGCAAATGAATTTTGAATAAACGGTCAAACCTGTGTTTGCTGTCACCTTTGTATAAAGACTACACTATGAATAAAGGCCATAATTTGAAAAAAAAAATCATTGAGCAGTGAGAACAAATTGACCTCTCAATAATGGCCATCTGTCAATAAAGGCCACATTTTGTCTTTCCCAATGGTGGCCTTTGTTCACAGGTTTGACTGTACTGGTATGGCCATCCTTAATAGATTGTTGGTTTGTGACCAACTCGTTTAAAGTCCCATGACCAAAAATATTTTTGACCAGAAAATTATTTTGTTCCTTATTCCAGCTATTCATTTTCAGTACAAGCATACAATTTAACAAAAAATAAAATTTTAAAAATTGCCTATCTACCTACCCACTGCAAAAGTTCATAATTTAATAGCCTCAATTAAGATAATATTAATTGTACCTTATTAATATTAATGATTGTACTTTTAGTTTTTAAACTTCAAACAAATATAAATCAACACATATTTGAACGGAACATAATGAATGTAATTATTATATAATCAATTAGCTATCTGGTAACATGAAATGAACGTTATTTTTATGCAAGCTTGTAACTGTTACAGCTAAAAGTAGAGAGGCTGATGCATAATTATGTTGATGTTTTGTTGTAATGTTGGATTAAATATTTACTGGTAGGCATTTTTAGCTCACCAGAACCAAAGGTTTCGAGTGAGCTATTAGTATGGTAAAGGGATGTTCCGGCATCCATTATCAACAATGGTCTTCTCCCCTGAAAATACCAGTTAGATTTCCTTCAAATTTGCTTAGTAGTATTCTTGTGACTTTCTTACAGCATTTTGCACATGTTATACCAGTTGACCCCTTTAGGGGTCACCAGAGCTAAAAACTAGAATAATCTCTTAACAATTCTTATGAATGAATAGATGGATCATCACCAAACTTGGTCTTTAGCATTCTTAGATAGTCTTCTGTCAGGTTTTGCTCAAATAAAAATGGTTGGCCCCTTTTAGGGGTTGCTAAAGCTAAAAATAGTAATCTTTAAAACCTCCTTTCACGAATCATTGTATAGATCTTCACTGAATTGGTTTATAGCATCCTTAAATGATCTTCTGTGAGGTTTGCTCAAATAAATTAGATCAGCCCCTTTTAGGGGCTGCCAGAGTTAAAAATAGAAATACCTTAAAATTGCCTTTTTTCATGAATCAATGGATGGATTACTACCAAACTTGTTTTTTTTTGCTTCCTTAGATAGTATTATATCAGTTTGCTTAAATAAAATTGGTTGCTAACACAGAGCTAAAAATAGAAATACCTTTAAACGTCTTTTTCTCATGAACCAATGGATGGATCTTCATTAAAATTGTTTTTAGCATCCTCAGATGGTCTTCTGTCAAGTTTGCCTTTTTAATAATGATTTTACTTACATTTATTCTGGTGAGCAATGCAGGGCCATCTTGGTCCTCTTGTTTCATGTCTTCCATTCATTATCTGTGATAAAATGTTGGTGAGTCATTATGTATTTCATTAATTTTACATTCACTTCTAGCACGAGTTCTAGATTTTCTTGTCTTCTTGTACTGAACTTTTTTCCTATGATTTATCATGTATTGTATTACATGTACTTCATTGTGTTTCTTCAATGTTTTTGTCATAATTGTGGAAAATGCTTTTTCTTCTGCAATTAGGCAGTAAAATAAATTGCGTAATGTTTTTGTTGGCTCATATTTGATCCAGTTTTATTGAATAGTTGTAATACTAGACTGTTGCATTTGTTGAAATTCAATTCAATTTTACAGATGTAATTCCATATGGCCAATTTTTAAATCCATAATTCCAATTATTGTACTTTTAAGTTGGGAAATGATTGATTATAAACTTTATGACAGCTTGGTTTTGATCAAGCTTTTACAAGATATATATTCTGTAAAGGGGCTGTAACTCCTGATTGACATTTGAAAATCATCTTAAAAACCTACTTAATCTCTTTATTGGTTAAGTCCCATTCATGTGTAAATTACAGACACTGCTTTATAATTTATTGAATGGAAGTTTTCAGTTTTTGTAAAAAACAAAGATAAAACTGAATAGTATTTGTGAAAAAAATTATATTTACAACTGTTCTTATATTATAATTGTTTTATTTCTCTGTAATCAACCTTTACTTATTGAAATTTTCGCTCAGTTATCTGCAAGCCCATAGCTACTAAGATCTAGTATGTGAATCTATGTTCGGAGACCAGTGTCAAAAACCTTGCTTCTAATTGGTTGGTTCTAAGCACAGTCTTAAAATTGACCAATAGAAAGGCTTCTTTCTGAGATTAGTCCCCAAAGGTTAGTCTCATGCAGTTTTTATTATGTTTAGTCTTATTCAGATCCAAACATGTAAGGATGAACTTATTCTGTCCAGCTATCAATGTTTGACTGAAATCCTATAATTTTAAGTATTATTATTGTAATTCTTTTTGGATTGATTTCTTTATAATTCAAGTTGTTGTTATTATGAAATATGAATGTGTATACATTGTATGATGAAATCTTCTATTTTATCATGCATTTTGTGGAGTTATAATTTCTGAGGATCATGTTTCACCTAAAATTTTAATTTTTGTATTTCCATAATTTGATTCTGTGTAAGTTTTTAAATGCCAAATGTATAAACAGGGTACGAGGTCACGACTCATGAAATTCTCCTTTATCCGTATGCATTACAACAGCTAAAATTCACAATGTAGGAACCAGTAAAACTGAGGAACATTTAAAATTCCATTTACCATGGCAACTGAATTCTGCTAGATGAAAATATCTGATATTACAGTGCTCATATATTGGATTGCAATATTGTTTTTTACTGTTGACTTGAACAGTTTTTAATCCTGTAAAGTTTGTAAATGAGAAGATATGTGTATTTAATGAAACGTATATATTAAAAAATGTCATAATTAAAATGATTTAAGTATTGATAAATTGTTCTTGTTTTAAAAATTTCAGCATGTACAGTAGTTTTCATGTATCAGATTTCTGAAATATCTTTCCTATTTAAATAGTATGTGTTAAACACTGTGTCTTCTGTCAAAGTTATTGAAATGAAGTTTGCTTTGGTCCATAAGAGTGCCTTAATGTGCATCCAGCTTATTTTTAGCACCTCTGAGGATAAAGTGCTTTGATGAGCTATAGTGATCACCCTGTTTATTTTGATGTGTTGTCAACAGTTGTTTCTCTTCTGAAACCACTTAGCCATTTTCAAAAAAACTTCACTGGAATGATTCTGGGATGGCCCTCTATCAAGATTTTACGACTGATGTCCCTAGGGACAAAATTGGCCTTGCTCAGGGTGGTCACTTATTTAAATAGGTCAAAACTGCATGGCTTAGAGCTTGGATATCTGGTGTGTTACATTGTCTTGTGGTCCTCTAATTATTCAAATGTTCCAATATGGTCAAAATCGGCCCCACAACAGTGGTCACTTGCTTTACGTAGATTAAAAAGGAAAACATTTTTGGGTTGCATTGTCTTGTGGTCCTTTACTTACATTGTTCATATGATATCCCATGAGTCAAAATTAGGTTCATTGGGGAAATCAATTGCTTTACATAGATCATATCTAAGGAAAACATTTTAAAATCTCTTTGGACAAAACTGTACGGCTAGAGCATAAATATTTGGCTTGTTATTACATTGTCTTGTGGTCCACGACCCAGAATATTATAATTATTCTCAAGGGTGTCAATATAGGCCCCACCCCAGGGGTCACTTGTGTTACATAGACTTATTTAGAAAAAAAATCTAAAAATCTTCTTGGCTAGAAGCACATTGTCCGGAGCTTAGATATTTAGTGTGTAATATTGTCATTTGGCTCTCTTCTGGTAGTAATAAAGTCATGCTCCTATGTCAAAAGTGGTTCTGCCCTTAGAGTCATTTGTTTACCATATTGTCAAGTGATCAGGTTATTCAGGTGAGTGAAACCATAGGGGGTTGGCGCGTTGAAGGGATGGCTTTAAGTTTAAAATGGCCATCCGGACCAAAAATACATGTACACGATAAACACCATGTTAACCAGAATTACCAAACTGAATTCACCTTAAAAACGACAGGTAGAGGAATGACAACGCATGCTGACCATAAATATCACTAAAATATCTGATACGGCGCAAAAGAATAATCCAGGAATGTTCTACTCACGTAAAATTAACAAAATAGTTGACTCCGTCGTAGATTTCCACCTCGCAACGCCATTATATTTCTGTGAGCATCAGCCAATGAAGCGTCTCCTTTCAAACAAGTACGGCGCAAAGGTCACAGAATCATAATATTCTAAGTTTCAGTCAAGATGACGATTTTTGTGAATTGTACCTGAATTTAGAACATTCCTGGATTACATCTTTGCGCCGGATGAAAAATATGATCAAATTAGAAAATCTAGTTTAAAAAAGTTGTATTTAATTAGCCTGCCGTGTGGTAGTTGTGTAACAAGTTTGGTATAGTCTTAAATAACCTTTCCCGAATATATCAGATCAAAATATCTAAAGAAACATTATGAAAATCATGAATTCCACACCAATTGAACTTGTAACATTTACCATAGTTGTATTTTTGGAGAAGTTTTTTACTTTTGTGATGTGGTAACAGTAATTATCTGTGGAAAATTCCACATTTACCAAGAACAAGAATCGTTTATAGCATTTATTGGTGGAGATGTCAGCATTCTTTTCTTCACTTAAATCTTTATTATCCAAAGTCAAGCGCGAAACGCTTGCAGTAAGCAACATACAGCTGTCCACACAATGAGAAAATCAATGCAGATGATGGTCTGTAATGGGCGATCAGCTGAAACGGAGTGCGGACAATTGATCATAATGAATAAAACTTCACAAAACATTAGACATATGGTTAAAATGTATCACATTCTGCGTCATGAAATGTCGTGGCGTTTCATTAAACTTGTTAGTTTCTGTAAATAAAAAATATCATTTTCAGGATGTCGTCGATTCCGACTTACAGTCATTATATAATGTTGGTCAATATTAAATTACGTCATCCACTTTACTCTGTTGGGATCTCGATCTCGCGTATGTAAATTATAGAAACATTCCAGAAGTTGATAGTCACTATTATTCTGTTGTCACGTGGTTCAACTCGTGCTCTGTATCATAATTATGAATATGTTGCTGAAACAGACGACTAATTTAGATCAATACGTATATTTCCCGCGCCTAATCTTGCTGAATTCAGGAGTTTCTACCACGGATTCAGTTACGATCCAACATTTTGATAAAAATATAATAAATCTACTTTTGCGCCAATACTCATCTGTCATATTTCGAATACTTTGTGCGGAAGTCGTTTAATGACTGTCAACATTTTTGGTAAGACTAAATAATAACGAATAAAACTTACAGTAAATATCTCAAATGACTGTGTTTTATGTATTTGATCTCGGATTTTCTCGCGTTTCCGTGGTTACTGAGAAAATGTTTCGGGTCACCAAGCAATGGTTAGTACATGAGTTTTTTCCCAAGAATTGATCCTGAATATAGCAGAAGTGGAAACTGGCCATGTAAAGCCGAGTATAAGAACAGGTGCACTCAGAGCCCTAAATATAAGTGTGGTTTTCTACATCTAAATATTTATAAACTAATTATTAGATAAAGCTCAGTTTCCCGCATTCAAACTGCTAACTAATACAAAACCAAACATTTACATAGTGTCTGATGATGTTTAGATTTATTGTTACTCGGCGTAACGACACAGATTTTGGTGCCGACCGTTCAGTTTCTAACAGCAAAATTCTGGACAAGTATTTATCTAAATCGCACTACGTAATCCCATAAAAGGTAGGACTATACTTAAGGAAAAATATAGAAATGTTTTGCCTAGACTTTACAGTGATATTGTTTGGTCGAGTTACCTTACACATGACTTTCCTGACCTATCTCTGTTATTTCATTTTAATTTAAATTAAAGTGATGGTGAATGTGTCAGAAAAAAACTAGAACCAGTGCAACGAGTTATACCTCGTTATACCTACGAGTTCTATTTAATTAAATGTTTCCTAACAAATGTAAGCCTATGCATACATGTAAAAATAGAATTACCGACCCATATGTCTCTCGCTCATTACTATATTTAAGTTAGCATATGTACTGTTATGTATGTATATATATATACAATATATATTTGTCCCACATACTAGCTAGGTTATGCAGTTTGGCCAAATCAATGCATTATAAAGGCACCGTATGCATTCTTTTAGAATATTGAATTTTATAGTTGCCTACAATTAGATATCGATAGATCGAAATCAATTCAAGCGTCATTTAAAATCTACACAGGACATTCAAACGCTCACACTCCAAATTTATGTATAAATGATTTGACATATGGGTTATATGTACGCCATATAAAACACAATTCCGAAGTTTATGTATCTGTCAGGGACTCTTTAATTGATGACGTAATCAGGGACTCTAAATTACATGTAGAGTCCCTGGTCTCAGTATTTATATAAATACATTGCAGATCTTCATTTTCATGCAACTTGAAATATACGCAGTATTTCCATAAATAGTAACTCGGTTTAATTTTTCACCATGCAATGGCCAAATCGGATTGTTCACTAAGTACAGGTTATTTAACTGGGTATATCGTAAATATTGTCGTCAGAATGACCCGTATTACCTGACGCGTGACGATCATTGCGACTTGCGTTTCTCAACGTGATTTGACATTGACCTAGTTCTAGTATTGACCGAATTTTGTACTCTTAAGAACCAATGCTGCATCACTTGCAATCAGCATGAAAGAAACAATATTCCTTTCAATTCAAGTCTATGCCAACTGAATTCCGCAACATGTTTTTTCAGTGTCCTGTATCAACGCTGAACGCAGCAGTTATGAAAACATCGCCTCGTTGTATAACACATGTGGGGGTCATGAACTTAACCAGTTGACCAATCAACTGATCGGATAGTTAGCACGTGATATTGTTGTGTTTATGTAACTGAAAGTCCATCGTGTTCGGCTTAGAATGCTATGTAAGGGTTAGTCTGAGGGAAGATGGTTGATTTAGCGAAGCAGGCGTTCAGTTCTAAAAACTTTGATCTAGCTGCAGAAATATACGAGCGATCAATTTCAGAATATGGACCTAAGCAGGAATTGCTTATTGGATTAGCCGATAGCTTTGCCAGAGCTGGTTACTTTGAGAAGGCATTTCAGGCTTATTCGAAAGCATATCGCGTTGGTTCAACTTCTCCGAAGGATTTAAAACATTTAGTTACAGCGCTGGTAAATTGTGTAAAACAAGAGAAGTCATTCGATATGGAAATTAACAAACGAGTGATGTTCGAGTGTTTGATATGTCGGAATATGGTGACTGACCCAGTGACTATTCCTTGTGGACACTCGTTCTGTAGGTCGTGTTTAGCGAAAGACACATCGAAACAGTGCAAAAATTGTGGCACTATCAATCGGAACCTCAATGTGGCTAGAGTCAAATCAAATGTTCTGTTGACGCGTGTGATTGATTCTTGGTTTCCGGATCATATTCAGGCCGTTAAATTAAAGGAACAAGCGAATGATGCGTTCATGACGTGTAGATTTGAAGATGCAATAACTCTTTATTCTAGTGCTATACAATTAGGTAAGCTTTTTAGATATAGTCCTCGTTTTAGGACGTTTTTTTTTGTGTTCCCAACTTTATATAATCGGTGTCAGCATACTTTTCTCCATTGAAAATGATCCGTGTCAGCAGACGCTTCCAAGCGTCGACCGAACACGGGTATCGCGGTTACATAACGCATTGTGTATGAAAATATTGGTCCCGAATAGAGTTTAACGACTCTCAGTAATTTATTACGATGTAATCGATTTTATATAATTGGATAGGTTCTTAAATTCTGTAATGAAATTATTTATTTTATGGTGTGATACTGTTGACATTTTGATAATTAATTTACTTTCAGGAGATCTGTAAAAATCATGAGCCTTCAATTCTGAACTAAATTTATTTTCTGTCATTAGGGGGACGAGTCTGTTAAAAGTTATATAGACAAACCTGAACAATATTGTTGAGAGTGTAAAGTTCTACTGTCTGTCAGACTCCATTTTATCTTAACAATTTCATCAATTATTAACTTACAGGTCTTTGCATCAATAAAAGAATTTAACGGCTAAAAGACTGGCTTTGACAATTATTACTTACCCACTTCTGGAAGCATGTTCATAGTACTAAGTGAACTGAGCCTGTCCTGAATCTATTCTTATTGATAGTCTTAATTATCACCCAGACCTGGGTCTTACTATTTGAATGCCCCTGCTCAGACTTATTTTGAAACTGTTATACTTGAGATATTAGCAGTTGATCATAATACTCAACTGCTAAGTTAATTACTTGTTGATACAGGGGTGTAGAAATGAAGTGGAAGCTGGAAAAATAAACAGGCTATTAGAGTATTTTTGCCTGCTACTTTTCCCCCAGGGGGTGTTGCCCCTTCCCCCTATTGGGGGAAACCCTCAGACCCCATTCTACTTTCAGTAGCTTAGCGGCAGCATGAGAATATTTCTACACCCCTGTGAAAATTGAATGTGAATAATGAATTGAATACTTTCATTTACTATTTTAGCTCCGAGTGATCATATACTATTGAGTAATAGATCACATGCATACAATAGTCTAGATAGGTACAAAGAAGCTCTAAGTGATGCTGAAGAAATACTTAAGTTACGACCAGATTGGCCCAAGGTAAGTATTATCTGCATAAAATTTCATTTCATATGATTATAGTAACAGGTAATTGAATTGATAATGATGATGATAATGATATTGGTTATTTATGCTGGCATAATGGTTCGAACACATTTAATAAGGAACCATTGACATTTTAATTAGGATAAATTAAGGAACATTTTTTCACACTAGGGTATAAAGTCGCATCAACAGCCAGGGTCACTTGGTGACTTTCCTGTTTTAACAGTGATAGGAATACCCCAGGTTTACACATGGTTAGAACTGCCAACCATCCTTAGGTAGTTGGATTGCTTCCTCATTTGTGAAATTTAGTCTTGTGTCAGTTGGAACTCACAGTGGTTAGTGGCTAGTGATTACAAGTCTGAGACCATTACCACTAGTCCACGAAGGCTCCTTTGTAGGGCCTGCTATTTCCTTGTGTCTCAATTGATGTGTCAGCAGTGCCAAGACATTGCATAAAATGAAACTGTTTAATGACTTATTTGGTTTTTTTTTCAGGGGTATTTCAGAAGAGGTTGTGCTTTGTATGGTTTGGGTAGATATGAAGAATCAGTTGTGGCTTTATTGCAATGTCTTGCCCTGGATTCTTCTATTAATACTGCTAAAGATTATCTTTCTAAGGTAGGTAACTCAATTTTTTGTCTTTTTAGGTTCTTACTTAAAATCCTGCTATGAGTATACCTGTCCAGCAACTCCTATTTGTTAAGTTTCAGCTGAACACATATAGTACACTATTTCTCATATTGAATGGTAGAAGAATGTTACGTAAATAACTTGTTACAAATAACTGATAAATTAACTGATTTTCTGTTTAATCTCTACATTCTATGATTTTACTATTGCCTAGTAGTATAGGTTGTATAAAAAGCTATTTACTCTGTTTCTCAATATCAGAAGAAAAGAATTACTGCAAGTGGTTTTATTAACATTAGTCAACTTAATTAAGCAATTTCTCCTCCAGATCTTCATGTTACATAAAATTTAGCTCGGGATATTTATTCAGTTTTTTTATAAGTGTTCATGCACAACATGCTCTCGGCAGGTTGTATACTTGTAAATCATAAGTTATGTAGTCAGTGTACAGGTCGTAAATTTCACCTATGATGTCTATCATTTATGTTCTAGATGATGCATAAACTGTTAAATAGCTGTATGTGTTATAAAATGCATGGCTCTAGCACACAAAATGTACTTAGTAGTTGAAATGTGTATATCGCGTGAAGCTGAGCTGCTCTATAACAGGTTATCTGGCATTGCACAACTGGTCTTTCAGCTTAGTTAAATCTTTGATATTAAGCTACATGAAACTCTAAATATATACCTGTTTGTTTAAATATATTTCCTAAACAATACTCATTTAAATTTAAAACTTATTGGATGTAATTTTTTAATTGACCAAGGGAGAAAACTCCATCTTGTAGTGATTGTTTTTAAAGGGAGTGAACTCTAATGTTGTCATAGTAGGACTGTCCTTAAACTTGACATGTGATTGAACTTGATCTTCACATTTATATAAGCTGGCTGAATTTTTATCTACCTTTGGTAGTAGGCCAAATAAATAGTACATTGAAATTATTCAAGCCTAGCAAGGCTTGATAAGATTGTTGTACACCTTTAATTATTTGTACCAATGATGGCTCTTACGTAATTAATCAATGAACAATTATGTTCACGGAATAGTCTGCACATATTGTCTGTTTAATATTATGTGTTATGCAACCATCATCTGGATTATTTACTATTTTTAAAGTTTATATAAGTCCTGATAGATTGTGTTTATGTAATCTCAGTATACTGGTTTGTTGTATTGATATAGTATATCTGTACCATTTATGGCTGTATAAAATGCAGCATAGGACATAATTTTAGCTCATTGTAACATGCAAATTATGTAAATTTAACAGTTTTAAAAAATGCTAGTTTTTTTATGTGTTGCAATTTTTGTGCCTGATTTTAAAAAACACCTATTTGATATTCTACCTCTCCTAGTTTAAAAATGGAATAGAATGAGAACATTTACGAAATGTTATTGATTTGTCCTTGAATTTTTGGAATATGATGAAGTAGTAATTAGTTAGTACCTTTTCCCTATTTGGCGGAAAATCACATTTAAATTTCTCAAAATGAAAGGCTAAGGCCCTTCCCAATTTTTTGGAAAAAAGGCCCTGCACTTGAAGCTGAAAATTACACCTCATGAATCAAATAATGAATCTTCTTTTAACTTGTTCTGTGGCATTTTGGCATGGTCCTCTCTTTTTTAGTTAGAATTTATTTTTTAGGGGTCACCAGTGCTACAAATAGAATTTATTTTTTAGGGGTCACCAGAACTAAAAATAGACATACATGTAATTTGCTACAATGGCCTTCTATCATTAGCCCTTATTAATTGCTCAGAACATTATGTAACTAAATGAACTAATTGACTAGCATGGAGTAATATTCTTCATGATATTTTCCTCGTACAAGTTATATACCAGGATTATCAGGAATTCAAAAAGATGAATTCACCATTACATTTGGAAATTGGAGGACTATATTATATTGATTATGTAACAGTAATTTAAACCTTTTGACTTGTTGACAGCATTTGATTTGATTAAATTTTTCGTTTTATGTTCATATTTACATAACCTTTCCTATTTAGAATTCAATACTAGCATTATATCTAAGTCTATTTAAGATCTATTGGTTAGATTTATTTTCCTATGAACTTAATGAAGAACGTGTTAGAATTTCTTATTCTTGTAGAATTAATTAGTCATTAAAAATTGCAACAAATGGATCTTGAACTATCTGATATGATTTCTCTTGAAATGTTCTAGATGTCTGGAACTAGTTCGTATGAAAATGTAGGATATAATCTTGTTCATATATTGTGAACTTTTTGTCATCATATTTATGACTTCCATGTATAGATAGATTTAATAACATGTTTTGTAACTCACAGATGATAGGTCATTGTTATGTGATTGTGAATAGTCTTGGTAATTTAATGAGGTAGATCTAATGGTTGAATAATGTATCACATACAGTGTTATCCATGTTCTAAAAAAATGGGCTGTCAAGTTACATATATACATACATTATGCAAACATTTTCAGTTTGATATATGTGATAGTAATTAGAACAAAAAAGTGTGGGTATGACTTCAACCCTTAGTTGTGTAATCAACTGTTAGGTTTCGTAATTACGTTTTTGGTGAATTATAGTTTTACTTATATGGAAAAACATAGTTATGTACATAATTAATTCTACCTTTTTAATGATCAGGTGTATATTTATTTAATCACAATGACATCTAATGGATGTATATATAATATATAAGTGGAATTACATAAGTTAGTTACACAATCCAAGTACATTTGTATAGTTGTACACTATAACTTATCTTAAAATGATTTCAACTGTGGTTTTATTGGTTATGTATGTTTATGTCATTAAATGAGGTGGTGTTAACCACTCAAGACTAATTAAACTAAATTGATGAACACACAATTACTCACCTTAAGATTTGATCATAATCATGACTCAGGCCTTGCGGATAAAGCAGATGATTATCATAGTTTGGTTGTGGTAGTTGTAACGCTGAACCACTTTATGATATAAAGTGTCACATTCATGGATACTTACATAAGCATACTTTCTAAACTTGTTTCTATTTTTGGTGTAAATGATGTTAGAGTTACGTAAGGAAAGCAGTCTAAGTTAACTGGGTACGTTTTCCATACTCAGGCACACATGCATGACAAATTTTATACCTGCAAAACCTTACATAAGTGTTGTAGAATGAAAAACTGGTCACATGCCTGGTCTTATCAGGATGCATATCATCTCCTGCAGAGAGGTGTGAAAAGTGTATGGTGTGTACTTATTTGACCTGTATCACTCTTTATAAATGGAGCTTTGTCAAGAATACTATTTCATTAAGTTTTTCTGTTATAGGCTTTGCACAATATTATCCTGCCACTGTCACCCGATGATCCAAAGACTGCCGAGCTACAGCGAGAATTGAATCCATCCTTATTGGACAGACTGATTCAATCAAATTTCAATTCATCACTGCTGTTGCCAGTTGTCACGGTGGATACAGTTCGTCAACTTAAAGAGATTATTACTGATACCGTTGCCAATGCTAATAACTTTTTGGAAGGCAAAGATGAAAAACAAACTGACTCTCAGGTATTTTATCACTGTAGAGTCCCAACTAGTATGTTGTTGTAAAAAATCTGTAAATCTATTGTTTATTGGATTAAAACTATTTTTTTTAAAGCATTAGCCTTAACTATTAATGGGCTATTTAATATTAAACAATTAACCACAGTTGTGAGAAAGTCCTCTGGCCCGAAAGAAATTTACTGGCCTTGGGACTTGGGCTGTTGAGTTTGCTTGAAGACCATGCTTTTTATTCATATTTGTTTTAAATGATATAACATGCGCTTATTTTATGTGATTTTGTTAATTAGATCTAAAAAGAAAAAGGTTTGTTTCCAGTTACATGCCCAAAAAATATGGGTCGGTAGGTTGGGATTTTTTTATTTTACACATTTCGGCAACACTGTATGGGAATATGTGTACTGTAATAGTAATGAGTTGTGAAAATTACAATATAGCATTAAGATTTAGATGTCGTATAAACTTAAGAGTTGGCAGGTAAAATATTGGGTCGGTCGGGTAACTGGAAACAAACCTTTTTTTAGGCCTTATGCAATTCATTTGTTCTGTATAAACTTTAATGTTATTAAATTCTCATTGTTAAATTGTTCGGTTATCAATCTTATCTCTTTCAGGGTTTTCATACTGACCTGTCATCATCATCATCATCATCATCTACTCAGGAATCAAAATGTATGTATGACTCATTGGTCTTCTTTTCTCTCTGAGGGTCTAACGTCACACTTATAGCCAGACTAGCTGGACAGCTCCTTCACATGTAGAATTTGTCTGGTCTTTGATGGGATTTGAACTTACCGCCGGCTAGAGGCTCTAAGCCTCATCATCAATTTTACACTTGCCATTAATGCTGATGTTTTAACTCTATTTCAATAACTAGTAGAAGAAATGCAGGACGATAAAACTTAGAGCTTTAAGTTTCGAAACTCTAAAGTGTTATGTTAACTTGTGTTTTTCATGCATCTTGATGAATAGATATGATTTAGTCAAGTACAGTTATAGGGAACTCTGATATACTTGAAGTCAAGTAAATATTTTTCCCCATTCATCTGTCAGGAATTTGCCAAAACTGCGTTCTACTGTATAATTTTGTAATCACATGTATTCCTATTGCATTTTTGACACTGACTTACATGTGCATGCTATAAAGGACGAGAATGAAAAATGTTGTTCATTATTTACAGGTGTTTCTGCTCCTAATTCACGTGCTAGCACTCCTGTCATGATGTCAAAGAGGGTTAACTCATTCTCCCATAGCCTTGTTGGTTGTGAAGCAAGTAATGTTCATGTTGCCATGGCTACTGAAATGCAAGAAGAAAAAGGTAATGTTTTTCCTCCCTCTTGAAGAGTTAGTGAGTCTCATTTACACATTAGGCATTTGTCTATTGAGCACTTAATATAAATAATACTGTCGAATCTGATAAATGGTGTTAACCCGATACAGACAATTCTGATCTTCTGACATTGGTGGCTATAATGTCTTCCCAGAAAAGGTCTTCCTTGATATTGTTCTGCATAAAGTGATTTGCTGCAGAAAAAAATACATGTATGGTTATGCTGTCTATCAGAAACTTGCACTGTTTGAATAAGGTTTTAATATACTTCACTTCTCTCCTCTCTTATATGTGTACTTTTGTTTTAAAATTTTCCTTTGAAAAACTGAATACTAAAATGATCTGGATGATTTTTCATCTCTGTCATGATTTCTTCTTTAATTGTATTTTTACAGTGGAAAGCACGAGAGACAAGAAGCTTAAACTGGATGTGAGTCCACAGCTGCTGAATGCTGAGGATTTTGAATGCAGCTTATGTTACCGATTGTTACATTTGCCCGTCACCACACCCTGTGGTCATGTATTCTGTAGACCGTGTCTGGACAAAGTGTTGGACCATAAGACTGAATGTCCTCTTTGTAAAAGCTCTTTAGCTGAGGTAAGTAAGCAGTTTCTTGGTAAAATCACTGTTAGGATATTTTTTGTATTTTTTTTAAGTACCGGTGCCATTAATTTGTATCAAATTTATTTGTATGGTACAGCTTAATATATTTATGTAAATAGTATCTTGCCATGCCTATATCATACATATTTCAGCTGCTGGGTTCAAACTTGTTTATTGCCTCTTATGTTATTGAATGTGACATAAAGTTTAAGCACATGCTTAGTTCAGTTAACAGCATTAGATTGAAGGTAGTGTAAGATTGAATTTGCTTCAAACTCTTTGAATGCTTAATGCAGGCTCAAGTTGGTGAACTAAACATGTTAGATATTTATACTTCTTTTTCAGATACTGAACTCTCATTAGGAATTCTTAAAATATGGTCTTCAATCAAGTTTATTTTATTTCAGTATTTGGCCGAACGAAGACAAGCTATTACAAGCGCTGTGGAAAATATTTTGGAAGCTTATTTTCCGGCCGATGTTGCGCAAAGGAAACTTCAACACGAGGAAGAATTGGCTGAACTTGCAGGGTATGTTTACATGAAACATTAATTACCTAATGTACTACTGCTGTTGATTCAAAATATCAGTTGGTCTCCCTGCTCTGATATTCATTTCACTCTCAGCATATTTCAGATTATGTTTATAAGTAAATATTATCAGTTAGCTTTTATATAGTAAGTTTTTTGAAGAGCTAAATATCTTAATTGACTTCAAAATAAAGAGAAAAAAAATTGAGATTTGAGCTCGGAGACAAATCTCAAGTTTTATAACATATGACTTTTATGTTGAAGCGACCAGTTTACTGACTTATTTTCATAGATCATAAATCAACCATTTGTCCACTTCATGAAATTGAAGAATTGTCCGAAAATCTTCAGGTAATCTGGGTGCTCACTAGATATAAAAAAATATGTTTGGCCAATATAATTTGAAGAGTCAACAAAATTTCTTCCCATTTCAGCAAAAGTTTTGACTCTTTGGTATTAATTTTCAAGAGTCATAAGCCTTATATTGCTAAATCCAAGAGTCAAAATGCCATTTTATGAGTCAAATGAAAGTCCTGGATAATATTTACTCACTTAGAGAGCTTTTATGTAGAAGAATTCAGTATCTAATATATTTCTTATGTTCATTGCAGGATGGGACAAGATAATCAGCATGATATTCCAATATTTGTATGTGCCCCAGCTTATCCCTTTGTTACATGCCCTCTTCATATATTTGAGCCACGATATCGCCTTATGATACGACAATGTATGGAATCTGGAAGACGTCAGTTTGGAATGTGTTCACCCACTGGAGATGGAGAGTAAGTTACTTAAGTGATCCCTGTCTGTGCTTAGTATTAAGTGCTGCCATTATGTTTTCAAGTCTTGCCATTTGTTGTAAGTGTTAATGAAGGAATTGATTTATTCACTTATTGCAATTGCCTGTTGCTCTAAGTATATATCTGTTTATATTTTGTGTTGGCAAGATTTTGTCAATGTAATTTTTGAATATAAAGTTCTTGACATAGTACAGCTTCCAACAATGATTGTGTTCGTTTTGAAATCTTAATATTTCTTGATGATGGGCTTTTCTAGGTTAAAAGTTGTTACGTCAGATTTCTTCTATATTATGTTTGAAAATGTGATGTTAGATGTTTAAAATTTAATTAAAAATGTTGTTGTTTTGTCTCAGATCCGATTTCTCCGATTATGGATGCATGCTAGAGATCAGAGATGTTCAGTTTTTCCCGGATGGTCGATCTCTTGTTGACACAATTGGAGGGAAAAGGTTTAAAGTGATTAGCCGTGGGCAAAGGGAAGGCTACAATACAGCTAAAGTGGAATTGATTCATGATAAACCATCTGAAAATGTTGATGGTAGGCTGAGTTCTGTCTTTTCAAAGTTATTGAGAATGCTGATTTTGCTGATTGGTCAACGAAACTGGGCCATTACTATGACATGTAGCTAAGAATATTCTTTTTGCATAGAGAATTACACTTAAAGGACTTATTAGCTCATCTTTAATACAATATCACTAATTTTTGTTATATCTTACTGATAAAAATGAAGCTAGTAAATATGTTGGTACATTCTGTTTAAACTTATCTATTACTGTTCTAGAATTGAAGGCAATGTCAGAAAATCTGTATGCTGTTTGTAAGAGCTGGTATGATGAACTACCTCAAATACAAAAATCTCAGATCCGACAGCATCTAGGGGAGTTCCCAGATCAAGAAACTGAGACGAGTTATGGCGTGAATGGAACAGCTTGGCACTGGTGGATGGTGGCTGTTATGCCTTTGGATCCGAGAATTCAGCTTGCAATGTTAGCTATGCAATCCTACAAGGAGAGGTTACAAGGACTTCAAAAGGTCATTGGATTTTTAAAGACTAAACGTCAAAAGTGACTAGTAATGATTATGTCAGCAATTATTGTATTAATCAATATAATGTTCCGATATGTATCAAGTTAATTCGGTGCATATTATACCTATTGTCTCTTATTGTATTTCGTTTATTGAAATATTTATCTTTAAGTATGGTGTCAAGGATTAAGGACATCTGCACCTTATTCAGCACATTGTAAAAGTGTGAATGTGTAAATATTTGAAATGTTGATATGTGAATGCAAGTGTTAATGTGCGAACATTTTAAATGTTGCTAAATTTTAAGTGTCAGTCACTGGATTTGAAATTCAAATCCGTGTTAAGTTTTATTACAGCCTTGGAGAATTTTAGTGACTGGAATGGCTCTTGTAGGTATAAAGGATCTAATTTTAATGGATTGAAAATGCACAGGCTTATTTAAATGTTATTTGTTACACATGTTTTTTTTATATTTGTAAATCACAATAAGCAGGGTCTTGATTGCTTAGATGTATGAAATTTTATAGATTTGCACCTTTACATTATTTATCATAATTAATTTCTCAACATGCAGAAAATCCATCGAAAATCCATAAATTAAAATGAGTTTCAGTTGTAATTTTTACTCTTATCTATCAGTCATTAAAGGAGGTCCTTTCTATTTCGTCTGTTTCTAAGCCATGAAAAAATATCCTGATTCTGCTTACCTGAATGACTCAGTTATTTCTGATGACCCTAGACCTGCACCGTCTAGGTCAATTTCGTGCTGATGTATTCATTTCATATGAACTATATCTCAGAACTAAAAATATAGACTTGAACAAATGTGTTTTGTTGACCTTGACCTTGTAGCTTTTTTGGGGATTTTAGTGGAAACTTCGTGGTTTTTTTCTTGGCCTTTAGCATGGTTGAGTTAGATATTACCTAAACATGTTTTATAGTGCTTAACACAGGACTGATAACATTGGATGTTCTTTTGTTGGTGCTTTTTATCTTAAAATTGTTCTACAATTACATTGTTTCGCGGTTGTTTTTTATTTACGTTAGAGCTTATGAGAAAAGGCTGTGTTATTCTGTCAGATGTTATTTAACATTGTATGATGTCATTTTAGATTAGTTATTATTTGTTCTTTTAATGTCTAATTGGTTTCAGATGTCCCAAATTCAGGTTTCATTATTCAGTGTTTGTTATTGTATAGAATGTCGGCTTAAATATACATGTTAATGCTGTGGATTTCGTTTTTTCACTAGTTTGTGGTACAGAAAACATTTGAAATAAATTCCATGACTCAAAATGGCATTCGTTTGTTAAGATGAGAGCTCAGGTCAGTAATAGCCGGTCTGTATTACTCCATTTTACAGATATCTTAAATGACTTAATGGCTAAAGATTCGTTTTTCTCTTGTAAGTAGTTCAAGTTTGTGGACAGATAATAACAATTTATCAAGTTGATTCATTCTTCTGAAAAGCTAAATTTTTCATCTGGATAAGATAATATAGAAAAAATTGTCCTCAGTCTTAATGTTAAAATTTATGCCTTCCCAACCTGTACATTACCCCCCCCTCCCTCAAAATCTCAAAATACCTATGTTAATATATTTGTGCATTTGGTTACTTTTTTTGTTGCCAATTTCAAACGAGTCAAGAACTTGTATTGTTACTTGAAATTTTTGTCTTGATACGTAAGAATACCTCTATATTGTGTTGTATTTATGATATCCTCATTATGTTGTTTAATGAAGTAGTGTATTTTTTAGTCTTGTGGACTTGTTTGGAATGATTTGGATTTCAAAAAAGATCATTTATGATGAGATAGATTGACATGGTGCAGGCGCTTACTGCAAATGATACATTATAAACCATACCTCAATTCTGATGGCTTTGTTTAATGATATTTAATATTATATGCTCTTAGTTATTTCGTATGATATTTATATATTATGTTGACTAATTTTGTTTGATTATATTTGCACAGAACTATTAACCTGCTATATGATTTCTTGTTTAGTAGATTTTTTAATAAATGAATTGGAAAAACAATTCTCTAATTTTTGTTTCCTTTAAGAAATGTGGATGATCATTATTTAATGTTTGTCTGTTTAGCGTCCTTAAAATATTGTTAGTTTGTGATTGTGTGACCCTAACTTTTAACTCATGGTAGGTAGGCATTTTTTTAGTTATCATTTTATGCTAGTTCTTAACACAAAAAGTTGTATTAAAGAACAGAAAACAAATGGTGTTTAAAATTCTTTTATTGGGTATATTTCAATGAATCAGTTGCATGACTGGAAACTAACAATTTTTTTAGTATGGCCTTATTTTATCTATTTTGTTATGTTTTAGAGCATTCATTCTCTTAACTAATGGAAAGGAAGGTATTACATGATTGACATCAATTACTGAATTAATTTATCATGTTTTCAAACAATATGAACATCCTTTTGCTTTTAGTTAAGTTGTATCATTTTATCACGATGGAATATTATATTTATTTCACTAATTGTCAATATCCATCTAAAACGACTTTCGCCATAATCATTTTATGTAAACGTTATTACATCATTTAATTTTAATGATATCATTTATTTTGTTGTATCAAATGGTTTGCAATTAGGAAGTAACATTCTTCAGCGTTGTTATTTATGAACAAAGAAGTGATGCTGGTATTAAATATTGATTTAAAACATTAAATATGTTACCATTGTAATTCTCATAAATGAAATATCTTACCTTGCATTTATTTGAATATAGCTGAAGGATATTGGACTGACTGTAATGGTAATTAATTGTGTATACTTTTAGCTCACCAGAACCAAAGGTTCAGGGTGAGCTATAAGGATGGGTAGGTGGATGCTCCGGCATCTGGCGTCAACAATGGTCTTCTCCTCAGAAACTGCCTGTCGGATTTACTTCGAATTTGCTATGTAGAAGCCTTTTGGCGTTCTAACTGCAATTTGCTCATATTATACCAGTTGCCCCCTTTTAGGGGTCACTAGAGCTAAAAATAGAAAATGCTTTAATCATCTTTTCATGAGCAAATGGATGGATCATCACCAACTTGGTCTGCAGCATCCTTAGATGGACTTTTATTAGATTTGCTCAAAGAAAAATGGTTGGCCCCTTTTAGGGGCCGCTAGAGCTAGAAATAGAAAAACCTTTTATCATGTTCTTCTCATGAACCAATTGATGGATCATCACCAAACTTGGTTTGTAGCATCCGTAGATGGTCCTCTCTCAAGTTTGCTCAAATAAATTTGGTTGCCCCTTTTAGGGGCTGCTAGAGCTATAAATAGATGATAAATGATTCTATGGATGGATTATTACCAAGCTTGGTTTTTAGCATCTTTAGATAGTGTTCTATCTGATTTGCTGAAATAAAAATGGTTGGCCCCAATTAGGAACCGCTAGAGCTAAAAATAGAAATACCTTAAAATGACTTGTTGTCATGAACAAGTGGTTGGATCATCACCATATTTGGTCTGTGGCATCCTACAGTCATCACGAATATTCCTTTGTAGTATCCTTTGATGGTCCTTTATCGAGTTTATTATTGTTCCCCATTATTTGCCCACAAGTGTACCGTTATTACCATCTTAGTAACAAGTTAATTAACATTTATTCTGGTGAGCGATGCAGGGCCATCATGGCCCTCTTGTTAATCAATTCATGAACTTACTTCCAATTGATTATAAATGTTTTTGGTTCCTTTTTATTTGTTTGAGCGTTTTCATTTTGAGATAAACTCCAGAATGCAGTTATATTGATGATTTTATATCATATGAACATAATAAAAACTATTTGGACATCTGTCATATATCTGGAAAATTTTGTTGGAAAAGAAGTGATGAATGTATCAATTATTTGAATAAAAATCAGAATTACTTTGCTTGTTATTTCTTTTCTGCACTAAATTTTGTCTCTTATAAGTCAATAAAAAATAGTTAGCTCACATTTGCATGTAGTGCTTGATGAGCTATAGTGATCAGTCAGTCTACTCCGTTGTCTGTCGTCCGTCGTCCACACCTTGGGGTTGTTAATGCTCTAGTGGTCGCACTTATGAGCGAATCTTCATCAGACCTGGTCAGAATGTTCGTCTCAATGATATCTTGGACGAGTTAGAACATGGGTCTTCTTGGTTTAAAAACTAGGTCTCCAAGTCGGTGCACCAGAAAACGTTGTTAATGCTCTAGAGGTTGAAATTTTGATTGGAGGTTCACAAAACCTTGTCAAATGCTTGTCTTAATGATATCTTGGTCAAGTTCTAACATGGGTCATCTGGGGTCAAAAACTAAGTCATCAGATCAAATCACTGGAAAACCTTGTTAACCTTCAAGAGGTCGCAGTTTTGATTGGATCTTTGTTTGACTGTGTCAGAATGTTTGTATTAATGATATCACGAATAGGTTTGAACATGAGTCGATTTAGGTTAAAAACTAGGTCACCAGGTTGAATCACAGGAAAACCTTGTTAACCTTCAAGAGGTCACAGTTTTGATTGGATCTTTGTTTGACTGTGTCAGAATGTTTGTAGTAATGATATCACGAACAGGTTTGAACATGAGTCAATTTAGGTTAAAAACTAGGTCATGGGGTCAAATCACAGGAAAACCATAAAATTGCAATTTTTACTCAGGTGAGTGAAAAAGGGCCATCTTGGCCCTCTTGTTATACTTGTGTCATTTCATTTGTTATAAACTTGAACTACTTTACACAACACAGACCAAGAGATAAGAGCAGTTTCAACTTATTACTTGCATCACTTATTCTGTTAAACACCTGAACAGGACCAACATGTTAGTCCGATTCAGTTAACTTAACCACACTTTCAGCTTGATGAAATGGCCTTGTAAGCCAAGATCTGTAACTCTGTCTTTAAATTTTAGCTCACCTGAGCACATAGTGATATCTTGGACAAGTTCAAACATGGCTAATTTGGGATCAACAACTAGGTCACCAGGTAAAATTGCTGGAAAACGACATTTTACTCGGGTGAGCGAAAGAGGGCCATCATGTCCCTGTTGTTGCTAATTATTTCCACTTAAATGTTGTGACCTTAAGAATCTGTGAATGCTGATGTCTGATTGAAGTGTTTGACATGATGAAATGATTATGCCATTCTGACTTGTTGAAATACCAGCAGCCCTTTTTACCTCTCGTAAAATATTCACTACTACATCTGTAATTTTAAGCTTGATTTTGTAAATCAAGAACTTCAAATAGTTGGCAATGCTGTCATTTATGCATCTTTATTTACAGACGAAACTTATTTCATTCTTGTTACAGCATTTCATTAGATAGAAGTATTGTGTTTACCATAGCATTTCAGTCATGTTAACGAACAAGTGCTTCTGGGTCACCTATCAAACTCAAATCTTACCCAGTTAGCAACTGATAACCTTTCTCCCTTGTTGGAAGGCAGTGAAATGATCTAGGTATTCTAATCTTACAGGGATTGTCATGAAGAAATAGAAATTAGTAAGTGCATAGAAACAGACACATCACAATCATAATTTTTGTTGCTCTTCTTCATATTTTGTTAACTACAAGGACAAATTAATATTTCTATATGGATCTTTACTTATAGCTGTGAAAAATAGCCTATGAAATGTAATGATTAAAAAATTAGTTTCCGTATTGACTTATTGACTGACAGCTGTTTCTAGCATGTTACCAGGAAGCCAACATTATATTCTTTTTTACCATTGTTCCACTGGGTGTGCTGAAAGCAGTTATTTTTATCTCAAATCAGATACTCTTAGTATGATTGCACATGTTCTGAGATAAGATGTTTAATGGCGGGCATGAATAGAATGTCACATTTCAACCTTATAACCTCTAGAATTTATTGTAAGAATGGAAAATTTAAAATGTAACTATATTTTACATAAATGTAGCGACATGTGCTATGAGCAGTGTTGCTTAGAAAAAAACATGATGCATTTTGTCTGGACAAGAGGCTGACCATTGAGGATCAAATATTGGGGTAGGATATTTTTATGGCCTAAATACTGGTATATGTGTATTGTAATTATAATTCAATATCAGCCATAATGCTTGAATGAATTTTCAACACTGAATAGAAGAGGTGTACAAGTGTTGTATTTGTTTTGTGCCGTAATGACAAACAAAGGCTTTTTAAAAAATATCTGCTGGTAATTGTACAGTTGATCCCTGTTGCCCTCTTTGACATTTATCTTTTTAATATTACTTAGATGTTAACACAATAAATATGGCACCCAAATGGCTTTTTGCTATACTAGTTTCAAATTTCAATAGAACTGTGATTTCTCAAGAGCAGATGTAAATTTTCCTACCAGTACATCAATGACAGATTATATAAAAGGTTTCCATAGAAATGTCAATAAACACATGAATGTTATTTGCGTCAAGTGAACTGATATATAATGATTGGTTAAGGACTCTGAAGGTGAAAAACAGAGTATGTGAAAATATATATTGGAAAAGGTCAAGACAGAGCATGTAGCAGACAGTTTCACTAAAGACTTCTAGCACTAACATAGTTACTGTGAATTCTGCAGGTACATCAAATTTCTACAAGATATCTAACATAGTAGCAAAACTACGAAGAAAGTATTTGTGCTTATCAATGTACACATATTATCACCTTCTGCATTATGCTGCACCCTACAAAATATTGGGAACAGTAAACAATTAAACACCGGTTGGTGCTTCATTATTTTTTTTTCACTGTCTTTAATGCCGTTCTGCTTATTAAGGTCAAAAAAGGAATATATAAAAAAATTGAGGGTTGGCAGGTTGAAAGAACTTTTTTCTTTTTTGCAAATATGCTTTTTTTTAGTTTGCAGATATAGGTTATCTGAAAAGGAAAATATTGGCGGAAAAAAATGACTAGATCTGATGTCTACGGTGAAAAAAATAAAAAAAAATAGATAAATTTGATCACACAGGTAAGAGGAAACTGGGAATTATTTTAAACCTAATCTTGACACAAAAATACTATACTCTAAAGTGATTTTCATTGAAATCTTTGATGCATCTGTTGATGTGGACAACTATTCTCTCGTACAAGGAATCTGCGTGTGACTGAATAGTGCTTATGATAAGACGATTATTTGTCAGTCACTAATTATTATTTAAAGATCACAAATGTGAGAGAAATTATGCATTTTTTATGCATATGACAAATGTATTCAGAGTTTATTTCGGTCTATCACATCAATTAGTGTAAACTAAATAGTCACTTTTGTTCACAGATGACTAACATCCTTTTTTTCACTTGAGAAATTACTGTCACATCAACAGCAATGGTTATTTGGCGACTGCCAGCTTTAACAGAGAAGAAAGACCCAAGGCTTATACCTGGATAGAACTATTCACCTGGATAGCTTCCCTACATGTGTAATTTGTCTGGTATCACAATGATTGGGGGCTGTGATAACTAGTCAGAGACTATATTCACTTGATCACAGAGGCCCATCAGACTGTTACTCAATTCTTTTGTATTATTCATTTGTTACAGAGTTCATAACATTATTCAGATGTTTATCAACTGACAATGTACTTAATCGATTTTCCAAACACTAGTGACAAACTGCTACAAGTTAATGACCCAGGAAATTATTGACAGAAACTTATATAACTAGAAAAAATTGTGTTTCATGACTAAGAAGACAAAAATAAGAACGATACAAAGAGTCTTATTTGTTACACACTTTTTGTTTTTTTTTAAAACATTCCAAAAGGAAAGAATGATAAAAGCCAGTTAAGAGTTTAGATGATTTATTTTATTGTGATTCTTAACAAAATATGATTCTAAATAAACAATTATATAACAAAGATCAACAGTCAATCAGATATTCATAATCATTTCATATGTATGTATTAATGCTTGTGTACCATTATTTTGTAGCATCAAAATAACACAAGAATCAATGAAGTACAGAAAACCCTATCTCAGTGTCCACCACAATATAAAGACAACCTCATTATAATAACCATTTACTTTCCATCCATTGTTCACTATTTCTTCTACATTTCAACACAACATTGAGACAGATTAACTTAGTCCGAAAAGTGGTTCAATTAGGCCTTAAAACAGTTGTGTTTACAGTTACCTTATCAACCCAATCTTTAAAGTTTCTACATGTGTAATAGCAAATCCGAAATACAAAAATATTAACATATGAATTGTACTATATGCGTACATTCTCATGTAAGGTATGTTTAGAAAAAGAATTTTGGAATTTTTTTTGACCAACCTTCCTTAACTTTTTGGACAAGTAACGGTAAACATAACTATTTTTTCAAGCATTTTCAAGGTTTTACTCTGTATATTTAGTGAGGTCATACAATACAGTATTACAGAAAACAAGAAAATGGCAGAATAAGTTAGGTTTTAGCACTACTATGGGCTACATATGCAATAGACAAATGTAACACTTGCATTCATCCTTGACAATTAAACGCCATAAAAACTACTGGTAAATACAAAAAGAAAACATATAAATGTTCTCTGTTTTCAACCAATCAGATGATAGAATTCATGCTGGCTTAGTTCTAAACCAACCAGATGGCAAAATGAAAACTGAATTTGTTTTCAACCAATTAAATTACAGAATTCATAGTGGCTGTGGCTGTCCACTAAGGCACTTGTGATACAAGTAGTAGAAGTTTACCAATATACTGCAACAGCCAAAATACTTTAAACCAATTAGACTGCAGAATTTTATCCAATCAGATTACAGAATTCATTCTGATACACAATAAATTAAATTTGTTGCTAATATACATTATAATCACAAATCTTTCACAAACTCTCTCAGCAATAAATCTGCACCTTGACCAGGAGTTACCTCCCCTCTCTCAACTTTCCCTTCTATATTAGTAATTATTTCCCTTACACCAGAATGTTTAGTAAACAAATCCATAATATGATCTTTTACATAGTTCCACATCCATATTTTATGTTGTTTTTGACGTTTTTGCCAAAATTCACCGGCTTCAAGAACAGTTGTATTGAACTTTAGCATGTTCTCCCATAAGTCAGGTACACCTTCTTTAGTTAACGATGAAATTCTCAATACCTGAAAAAATAAACAATGGTATTTATAGAAATTTGTGGGCTTCATACCAGAATCAACAAAGTTTAGTAAATTCAAGCTCAACATACAGAGCTGCAACTCTCAAAATATGTTCACTTAGGCCATCCCTAAAAAATGTTGGTTAACAGTTATGCATAACAAACTATTAAAAGTGGACATGTCAGTATTTTTTTATTTAACATTAAATGCTAGTACTGAAAACTAAAAGCTGGAATAAAAAATAAAAAAAATGTCAAAATCGCTAAAAAATATTTGGGTTGACAGATTTTTGAACAAGTAGGCCATGTAAATGCAAAACAACAATTTTTTTAGGATGGCTTAATAAGAGTATATTCATTGAAGGTACTAAGCAGTTATTTTCTTATGTTCAAGTTTATTTCTTTAAAAACAACCACAAACCAGAGCACAAATGTGTCAAGGTCTAGGACAACAATGGAGAAATTCAGATGACTTCATTTTTAGTCATTGACTGAAGTACAGATCACTACCATATTTGGGAAGGATAAAAACAAGTATAATAGTGCATAATTTACAGCATAGCCTGTGCTAACAATCATTCTGTAAAGGTCATCAATTGACAAATGTCAGTTAACTTTTCAACAGTGGTCAGTCTTTAAATAGACATATTTTTCGCTTCCATCCCTTGACAAACAAACACATATACTGTACCTTGGGTTTCCACACTTTAGATCTTTGTCGCATGTATTTTACTGCACTGATGTACTCCATCTGTATTCTACGCGCAGCAGGGACAAGATCGCCGTCAGATTTGTTGACAACAACAAGGTCAGCTACTTCTACAATGCCTTTCTTTATACCTGAGAAGAAAAACAGTTAATACTTCAAACACAACCAAACCATAATTTCACTTTTAGCCCGACTTGGAAACAAACACAGTAAACCTCAAACAGTGACCATTTCAATATTAAGACCCCCTCACTATAATAACCACTTAGTTAGAATGATTTTCAATATTCACTCTATATTTTAACTAGAAAGAGGCATGCCATAATGTTACTACACTAAGCCATCCCCCAAAAATTGCATTTACATGATGCATTCGTTGAACTAGACGTATCACTGAATTGTGATTGAATACCCCTGCAAAATGGGGACAGATCATGTGACCGACCTACCAACCAATCAACTGACCATCCGACCTACCAACAACTAGGGAGATTCCAGTATACCCTCGAAACTTTGTTACCTACCTAAAAAAATTTATGATTTTGAATTTCTTTTTTCATTCTTTAGTCCAGCTGTTCACTTCAGTATAAGCATGTTAGCGGATATGACTTTTATTTCCACTGTTAAAAATTTGGGTTGCGCAACTGCAAGCAAACATTTCTACCAAATGGCCTTATAATATTATATATATTTTTGGCCCTAGGGTGGTCAAAATAGGTTTTATTGCATAGGTATCAAGACTCTTCTCACAATTTTTTACACATCACAATCACACTATACGTAGCCATCAAAAGGTAAGCATTTCAAAAAATTGATGTTGTTTTGTCCCATAATGCAATTTTGGCCAGATGATTTATTGACAGTGAACATTGCAAAGAGATAAGTTTATTGACTGCATACATTGCAATGGGATAAGTGCTATTTGTTATTAAACTGATGCATGATTTTGTTTTCGTTTGATAATTCATGTAAGACCATATCACTGTCAGAAGATTAGGGCTGTAAATCAAGTCAGGCATGTGGCGAACAAACAGATCCACAAGTAGGGGCAATCAATTCACAGATCACATATCTTATAAAAAATTAAAATGTAATGCCCTGAAAGCAATTTTTAGGGCAAATTTGATACTTAAGACAAGAGGGGGCCCTAAGTGGTCTAAGTAATCACTGGCCCCTCTGTCCTTACTGCTGTAAGTTTGGATCTCATCCGGTACCAGACAAATTTCATATGTGAGGTACCTATCCAGCTGACTTACAGAAGGTCAGTGGTTCCACCCAAGTGATTGCCTGAGGCCTTCCTAAGCCAATAAAGCTGGAAGTCACAATATGGCACTGGATGTTGGTGCAATGTTAAACTCCATTGAGAAAAAAGAAACAATGCTCTACATAAATAAGCAAATAAGTTTATTTTGTGGTAAGAAACTTTAATGTTGGTGCTAAAAAGTAGGAAGGGTCAGGCTAATGGAAACAAAACCACACTTTTTCAGGCCTTAGTAAATAAGACCAAAACAAACAACCATTTTGATCATGGGATAGTGTCAAGATATAACAAACATGCAAATAATATTTTAGTACAAACACATTATTACTGAATTGTAATTTTCTTAATTTACCGGCAGGTCAAACTAAGTTGAGCAATCTACTAGATGAAGTATTCAATTTATGAATGTAAAATAATCTTCATTATTGAATAGGCTTTATGCATATCATTTGCAAAATACTTAATTTCCCTTTTTTTGAAATTATTTCAGACCAATTTGAACAATTTACGTGTAATTTTTCGTCTTCAGTAGTCTGCTTCTCACTAAGCAAGCAGTCATGTCCTCTTATTCTCATAAAGTTAACAGAAATTTTTTTGAAATTTTTATTTCACACTAACCTTGGAGTTCATCCCCACCAGCTGGAGGTATGATAAGACAAAATAAATCCACCATATCTGCTACAACAAACTCAGACTGCCCAACACCTACAAAATATACATTTGTATATACAGTAAAACTTCGTTATTACGAGCATCGATATCACGAGCTCTAGGCTTATCTCGAGGAGATCTTGAAGTCCCGTCATTTTTTGTTCTTAGTTGTATATAAATTTCCATGTTTATTACGAGCATCGTTATCTCGTTATCTCGAGCACAAATCATGGTCCCTTGACTTGTTTTTAAGCATTAATTACCTCGATTACCTCGAGGGGTGTCATTTTGGATATCGTTCGCACCTGCGCGCTGGCGATCGCCGTGTTTTCTACACATCGTTAAAGTTACGCAAATCTTAATCGAGCACTTTGTTTTTCACACGTCGTTAAAGCTAAACAATAAAAGAACGAATCTTAATCGGGTACTTTGCATTTCACATGTTGTGACATAAAATGACAATGAAACATGTTTATTCACCTTAGACATCATAGAGAACAATTTACGTAAGCATTTCGTATTATT
The DNA here is from genome assembly GCA_008271625.1 of Lutraria rhynchaena. Taxonomy (NCBI): domain Eukaryota; kingdom Metazoa; phylum Mollusca; class Bivalvia; order Venerida; family Mactridae; genus Lutraria; species Lutraria rhynchaena. The sequence goes on from VIBL01000059.1 coordinate 320,989, forward strand.
ATCGTAAACACGCCCATTTATGCGCATAATGCACAGTTTATTTTCTGTCAACAAACAAAAACCTTGTTATTACGAGCACTCAGTTTATCTCGAGCATTTCGTCTGTTCCGATGACTCCTCGAGATAACGAGGTTTTACTGTACAGACAAAGCTGATGACTTTTTTCACAGGTACGGGAAGGGAGTTTTTTCTTGAATTTGTGGAAAAATAACGCAGAATTTTTGAAAAAGAGGAAGAAAAAGCTTGATGTAAACTAAATTTTAGGGGAGAACTGCATGATTTTATAGATTTTTCCTGAGGGGAAGATGCCTATAAATGGTTCCTGTCATAGAAGGAAAAAAATCTGGCTACAAACATATGTAATCAAAGGGAGAGAACAAATGTGGATTTTATAAATAGCTAGACTTAATTTAGTAGTTAATCTGGTCAATTATATCAGTAAATGCATACTGTGGAGTCTGTTGTCCATATGATGACTTTTATTCCTAGGGGCAAATAACTCTGGTTCCACAGTGTATCAAAGTAAATCTGCACTGACATTATACATGTAGTAAAACCTCAATAATAAAACCACTTTGATTTGTTTTTATGTGATTTATTGTCGCTGGGATTTAATGCCATTTTTCAACAATTTTTCTGTTATATACAGCGCCTGGTTCACCTAACCAGTTTCCTGGATTGTATAATAACCAGTACTAACTTACCCTTCCACAAGGAGCGGGCAACTTCTCCACATATGGAGAAAAATCAACATTTTTGTTAAATTATCATTGAAGGATATGACCTGCTGTGACCCGGATTCGAACCTGGATCTCCGGGTTACAAGTCCAGCGCACTAACCACTGGACTGCAGCCGCAGTCTTCCTACCTTGAAATAAAGCACTATTTTTTTCAATTAAGGACTTGGAATAAGGATTACATCAATGACTTGACATAACAAATGTACAATAAAACCTCAGTGAAAAGAGCGCCTTTGAACCAAAATAAATCAGCTTTAATTTTGAGATGGTCTCATAATCAAGTTCAAGTATGAAGGAAATAAAGCATATTAAAAATTGACCTGAAAATAGGTGGCTGTAATAATGAGGTCGATGTAATATTAAAGTAGTCATAAAGTGAGGTTTTACTGTACATTAAAAATGTCAATCACCCATGGCATCCAATCAACTTGTAAAAATTCCACTTTCCCCGAGGACTTCTTAGAACAAATTTATAAGGTCTATGGGGATTATCTCTAGCAAGACTGAAAATGCATTACCAGTAGTATAGTTTAATCAATATTAAATACTGAAAGCTTGTCAGAAGTCTCCCAAAATTCCAAATATTGCATGAAATTTAAGTAAACCTTATCTTGCATAAAAATCGTCATTTTCTAAAATGAAGAATATGAAAAGTTTTATTGAGGAATTAAACTTTCAGACATTATCCTTTCATCTTGCCAAATGTCAACTTCATATAACTTCATGTATCAATCTTCAGGACTTATTGAAATATGTGAAACTATATTTACCTACAGTTTCAACAAGAATGATATCATAACCAGCAGCCTCACAGAGAACTATCGCATCATTGGTTGTTCGAGTCACACCCCCAAGACTACCTCTAGAAGGTGAAGGTCGAATATATGCATTTAGGTCACATGACAGTTCTGGCATCCGTGTTTTATCTCCGAGAAGAGAACCTGTGAGATATATTTCAGCAACAAAAGTACAAGCATAAACTAAAACTAAAACTGCTGAACGAATAATTTTAACAAACTTTTACATTCTGAGAAAATAACAACTTTGTGAAGGTTACACAAATGGGTGTGGCTGCATGAGTTAATAAAACTGCTGCAGTATTAACACTTTAAGAGTGTTGCTCAAACTTGTCAGTTTTATTTATATGTATTAATATGAAACATTCAAGCTACACTAAGTACAGTATGTACCTACCTAATTGACACATATTTTTATGAAGGAAAATGAAGAATGAACAGGTTAAAATTTAATACTGTACTTTTACCTAACTGCCTGGACCAGGGCAGAAAATTATATATTTTATACTTTATTGCAACATCACTATTTTTTTCATAAAAGATCAAATTAGCTTTAATAGTTTTAGTAAGGCAAATTTATTTGACAAACAAAATCTAATTCACAGATATCGAACACAGTTATATTAGTTTCATTGCCATACCAACAAAACATAATGCTATCATTTAAAATTAGGATTTTTGTCCTGTACTAATATAACACACTCACCTCCTGTCTGAGAGGAAGAAGGATCAACAGCCAGCACTGCGACTTTGTGACCCTTACCAGTAAGGAATTTACCAAAAGCTTCAATAAAGGTACTCTTTCCTGCCCCAGGTGGACCTGATAATCCTGAAGTTATTAATTTGCAACAGGTAAATCTCATATTCAGTAAAAAATATTTTGAAGAGTTGGAGGAAAATTTACAATGATGACTTAACTATCATTACTGCTAAAAGACATCTTAATGTTTAGTTAAGAAGTACCAAAGACCTATAATATACATAGGTCTTTTGTAGTACACATACAAATGAAATAAATGCTGTTCCTATGAATGTACTGGCATTTACAGTAAATCCACAAACAGCAACCACCTCAACATTATGACCACCTTGTAATAATGGCCACTTGTTATTGGACTGACTTTCAATGACTCCCCTGTAACGCAACTTGATAATGAGAACACCTCATTTTTGTACCTATTTATATGGAATCAATGATGTCTAATACAGATTTTCAATTTTATTTACAAAATTTCTATTGACGCCTGTTTTGTGGTGAATACCTTTAATTTAATGAAGCATTGACATAGGTTATAATTATCATCCATAAGCTTTTATTTGTGATTCATTAATTCATTTAGATAAGATTTCATGCCAGGATTCCCGAACTAGGGTAAATGGATAGCAAAAGAATTTTTTACAAACATCACTGTTTTTTTTTACAAATTACCTATTCTAAATGACTGAGGCTTTATGGCATGCAAATCTCGCATGGTTCTGTTATATCTCAAAATTCTACTGAGCAGCAACTGTGCTTGTTCCGACTTCCTTGGATGTGATGATTCAACAAGAGTAATTCCTCTAGCTAGATTTCCTCGTTCTTGCTTAAGAATCCCTTCAAATAATTGGTCCACAAGTTCTTCATCTTTCATAGATAATTTTTCCTTCCAAGATAATGTGATTGTATATTGTGAGGTAGTTTGAGTCCATTTTCTTATATGGCATCCAGTAAAACAGACTCCATTATTTCTATTATTCAGTCTTGAAGGAAAAGCCAAAGATTGCTTCTTTACAGATGCAATGCTTCTACACTGGCAGATTTGTAGGGATGAAAAACAGTTTGTCAATTTTCTACAACAAACTAAGTCTATGACTCTGCAAGTCCTGTTTAGAAGCATTTCCTCTTCAATATAAGCACAATTTTCAGTTATATATCAAGCATTGCTTCTGTGAATAGCTATTGACCTCTGTCTGAAATGGAAAACATCATACCAGTTATTAGTCCAACAAATTAAGACAGTTTGTCACAAAGAAATATATTTTCTTCACTTGGCTCCCTTCTCACACGCCAGGAAGCTCAATAAGTAAGGCTAAACAATTATATACAAAATTGATTTCAAAATAATAATCATAATATGGGCCACATTTAATGAAAATAGTACATGTGTTTGACGGCCCTCAAAATATAAAATTACCAATGAATGAAAATAATCACAGGTATCCCATAATAGAAAAGGACGCTGTTTTCTGGGTGAGCAATTGGGACGTTTATTTTCGTTACAATCTGTGCGAAAAACAAAATATTGAATGGGTTTGAGTACGAATAAATTACAATAATTAGAAATGTACACAGGGAGCAATTACGAATACAAAATACAGGTTCCCTAACTTAAATCATAATTGTATAATCAATGAAACAAATTTAAGAAGTGACATTCAGTAGATGAAGTGCAAAATGTTGACCTTTCAACGAATATTTACACCTCTGTCCCGTGCGAGGAAAAAGTCAGTAGACGCTCGAGTGTTACTACTGTCGCAAGAGTAATCTCCCTTATTGGAAAAACCGGCGTTGTTACTGTCCACATTGTCCAATTTTCTCGAAATTTCTGCTCTATCATCAACACAATGGCTGAAAGTAACGGAGAAACTCAAACACAAGAAGTGGTTAATCCAAGAGTTTTCTTTGATATTGAAATCGGCGGAGAATCAGGTTTGTGACAAGAATCCATCGCCAATTTCTGTCTTTTTCGTAAAAATTAGAAAGTAGAATGGACCACTATCCATGCGTGAATAATTTTTGGGAAAAACAGTTTTACAAGGCAGTTTTTTAATTGATGGTTAATTATGTGATTTTGGTTGCCATTTCTTACAATAGTATAGCTGCTTGTACTTTTCAGTCACAAATTTAAAGCAAGATGTTAAGTCTGGTAGTGATATTCGATCAACATGACACTTTCACTTCATACTTTGGTATCTAAATAAATACAATGTTTGGTCAAATTTGGCCTGTACGAAATCAACTGCTGTGAATTATTTGACTGAGTACAATTCATGTTGTATAGAATCGATTGCAATGTCAAACAACCTCAGTATGATTCAGTGGAATGATGGACGAATGCTTTAGTTGATACAAAATAATGATGTACAGATTTATTAAATAAAATAAAAATTAATGAAAACTTTAAAATATTATTTTTTGGAATACTTAAATGCAAGGAAGAATTACGAAGGTTTACAGCTCATTTATTCTAGTTGTAATCACTAATATTTTTTTTTATTTTCAGCTGGTAGAATTCTGTTTGAGCTGTTCAAGGATGTTGTACCTAAAACTGTGGAGAACTTCAGAGCACTGTGCACAGGAGAAAAGGGCACTGGTGTATCTGGCAAGCCCCTTCACTACAAGGGTTCAATTTTCCACCGAAGTAATATTTTCATTATTACTTGTTTTGACATTCTGATTCATTTTGACAAAGGCTTAAACAAGTTGGCATGATACATTACCGGACTGAAGACATGTCCAGTACAAAAGTTGAAAGGTCCATCCTGATTACTGTAATCAACTGGACCAATTGTTCTGCAAAAAATTCCTGAAGTAGTATAAAATGGCATTAACATGGCACTGTGAATAGCTTCTGATGGGGGTTTTAGTTTTTACAGAGTTACAAATAAAGCGCTATAAACAACTTGCTCACAGATTGTTTTAATTGGTTTATCTGCGCTGTCTTGGTGCATATGATATGGCATAGTTTATCTGCATCATCCAGACGTATTCACTTATATTTGCCTTCCAACACAAGCATCTGGATTATGCAGACTATGAAGTATTGTATTCATGCAATGATTTGTTTCTGACTCATTTTCTACACTAAATGATACCTAATGTGGTGAAACAGATACCTCAATCTTGGTTGTGAAATTCACTAAAAAATTATACAGAATTTCTTTCAATGGGTAATTTCTTTAATTATAACTTCTAACATGATGTATTTTGATGGCAAAGACTCCCTCTGTGATGAAGAAGAACACTCTTGCCAGGATTTTCAAACAGGACGCAAATGGCACCCTGTTATTGCCAAGTTTATGTAATATGTCATAAGCGAATATAATGAATAATGAACTCAAAATTTCAAATAGGTTATATTGTTATTTATCTCATATTTTCTCATAAAATTTGCTCCCATAAAATTTTGTCAGGTCCTGTAAAAATGGAAATTTCACAGGACCTATTGTCTAGAAAAATTCTGTTGTGTTTCATGGAGACTGCTAGACTAATTTGTCACCATAAAGTTATATGTAATTTTGTGTGGGTATTTTCACATTGGGTTGGCTATATTGGAACGAATAATTAACTTTCAATGAAGAAATACCTCTTACATACTTTCAATCAATTTTAAATTTTCTGTTATTTAATAATGAAGCATATGAATGTTAGCGTTTTTGTTCTGCTATAAGGATTGGCTAAAAAGTTTTATGTTATTTTTTCACTGGGTTTAATGCTGTATTTCAACAATTTTTTAGTTGTATATGGCAGCCAGTTCACCATACCAGTTTTCCTGGATTGTACACTAACCAGTACTAACTTGCCCTTCCACAAGGAGCCAGCAACTTCTCCACATACTGGGTTTTCATTAAGAACTGATTGCCGATTGGTTAAAAACATGTTTGAATCAGTTGTTTTTCCAAGATTTTAAAATATTTGCCAAAATAAGAACAATTTTTGCCAGATTTATCTGTTGCTTTGGCAAAAAATTGGTTACTCAATTTCTTAATGAAAACCCTGACATATGAGAGAAAATCAACATGTTTGTCAAACTTTAATAGAAGGGTATGACTTGCCATGACCAGAATTTGAACGGATCCCCAGTTAAGTGTCCAGTGCACTAACCAATGGACCATGGTTGCAGCCTGTCTTTTTTTGTGATTAATCATTTATCACGAGACCTTTTACACAGTAGCATTTTGTTCTTATGTTGTTTTTCAGTAATTAAAGAATTCATGATACAGGGAGGAGATTTTACCAATGCTAATGGCACTGGTGGAGAGAGCATATATGGGGAAAAATTTGAAGATGAAGCTTTTACTTTAAAGGTGACTAAAATGACTTTATTCTTGTATTCTGACTAATATGTCTCTCCTTTTGACTGCTGGAAAATTATGTCAGCCTTATGAAGAGATCTCTGTCCATTAGTTTAAAAATCACAATAAAGTTGTCTAATATGAAATCTCTACCTACCCAATTTTTTATACTATCTATTTCATATAGGCCTTGATTGGATTTGAAGTGAAGTTTTAGTTCAACAGTCAGTTGATCTATGTGATATAGATCTAGCTGAAATAAAAGGTTTATGATATAAATAAATTTACCATTGCTTTAGTAAGAAATTTTGTTGAGCTCTTAAATTACTAGTATCATCATTTTGACCTGCTACTTTTGACATCTAGTGAGCATTCTGTAATTAATGCAAAGAAATTTTTTAGTTTTAAGTAGTGAGAGTTCTTACATAAATTTCAAAGCTGACATTAATAATTAATTTTTTTAGCATGACATCCCAGGTCTCCTTAGTATGGCTAATGCTGGTCCAAACACTAATGGCTCTCAGTTCTTCATCACAACTGTACCAACTGCGCACCTTGATGGCAAACATGTCGTGTTTGGCAAGGTGTTGAAAGGAATGTCTGTGGTGAAAGTTCTTGAAAATATAGACAAAGAGGGTGAAAAACCAAAAAAGGTAGGTGATAAAATTGTTTTTTTTTAGCTTTTCATTTTTATATTGAGAAAGGTTTTATTGTTTAGCCATGAATTAGTTTTATTGATGATTTTAGTGATAAAATTATGTAAAATAGTGGAATTTATTTTGACAAAGTTTTGATAACTTAGTCACATGTTTGCTTTATTTTTAATACAGTTCCTTTCACCTGTTAGGGTATATGTATGCTTTGTTAGGGAAGTTTTAAGTTATGCTTGTAGGAAGAAATAAGTAACATTGCTAAATTAGGAGCTCGGTATAGATCAACTTTTCATCAAATGTGACTAAAATACTTCAATAAAAATTAATGCGTAAGTAGTAAGTAATCAAGTAAGTGTGGAATTATATCCTACATTTGTTATTTTACTGCATGTTTTTATGTTCATATGTATACATGTATGGATATGATTATAGGAGTGTCGTATTGCTGACTGTGGTGAACTGATGCCTGGTGAAGATGATGGCTGTGTCGTGGATGATGGCACTGGTGATAAATATTCTGACTGGCCTGAAGAGGCTGATATAAACTTTTCATCTGTAAGTTTTAGCTGATATTACTGCGTGTAAAAACACATTTTCTGCAGTTTGACTGCGAAAAAATTCTTAATGATAAATCCTTTGTTTTTAAAATTTTACTGATTTTTAGAGAAATGAAGGTATTTAAAACGTAATCTTTGTAGAACTTTGATTTTCTGTGCTATAATTATAGTATACTTTGCGCAGCAAGATTTGATCAATTTTTAGAGATATACAGGTATTCAGTAAAAATGTGTTAAAAATTTATATTTTCTGCGCAATTCTGATATCTTACTTTCAATTTAAAGAGCGTATCTAACTCACACACACAGGGTGTCATTTTTAGAAATGAAATTATTTTTTTGCATTTAACTACCTTCATAAAGCCATTGGTAAAAGTAATAAATAAAGTCTGTTCCTTTAAATATTCTTTATGCTTCTCTGTCCCTAATATACTCACTTAGCCATGGTTAGCCTGTTTTATGGTTAAACATTGGTTTAATGATCTGGTAGATTTTAATGATGTTCATGCATTATGAACATACTCTGTATATTTATTTCGGTGATGAAAGTTGATGTTTGTGTGGATTATGGCCTTAACTGATTGAAAGCAGGCAATGTTAGGTTACCTCTTATATAGGATATCATTTTTTTTCATTCTGTAGCAGGGGCTGTTTATAGGCATCTTCCCCCAAGAAAAATGTAAAAATCATGCAGTTTTCACCTAAAATTTAGTTTACATCAAGTTTTTTCTTCCCTTTTGCAAAATACCATGTTATTTCTTCCCAAATTTAAGAAAAAGGCCCCTTCCCTTACCTGTGAAATAAAGCCATGGATATGTCCTATTGTGTAAAAATCTCTGTTATGGTGACACCATCTACTAAGATGTTTCTGTAAGTTGCACAGTTATATTACTTTTACTGTCACATAGTGAATTAGTTTTTATGAACTAAACTTGATGAAATCATTGACAGACTATATTATACGATTTGCCGTTGTACTTCATAGAATCTTGTTCTTTTTCTTGTAGCCAGATAACGTGGACCTTGTATTAAATATTTGTTCCGAAGTAAAAGTTATTGGTAATAATTTATATAAGGAAAAAGATTTCACAAAGGCAAGAAACAAATACAGCAAAGCTTTAAGGTTTGTGTCTAAATATTTTCTTCTTTTGAAATCTTATAAAATGTTAAATATTTGAGACGTGGATTGTAGTTTTTGATGACTCTAAAAGCTGGAAGTTGATACAAATTTTATTGAAATATTCTTTAAATGTGTATTCAGGCCAATTTTCAGACAAACGTGGTCTTGATATTCAGATGGTCTCGTCGATGAGATATGAGGAATAAATAATGAATACCATTCCCAGAAGAGTGGTATTTATAATGAGGTGGTAGTAATATTAAAGTGGTCTCTAAGTGAGATTTTGCTGTGTTTATGTTTAACCTTAGTTTGTAAAAATGAAGAGAGCCGCGGCCGTCGTCCAGTAGTTTGTGCACTGGACTTGTATCCCAGAAATCCGGGTTTGAATCCCATTCGCAGCAGGTCATACCCTTCTATGAAACTTTGACAAAAATGTTGATTTTCCTCCATACATTGAGAAATTGCTGGCTACTTGTGGAAAAGTAAATAAATACTGGTTAGTATACAGTCCAGGAAGATGAACAAGTCACCAAATACAACTGAAAAATTGTTGAAACATGGCATTAAATCCCAGTGACAATTAGTCACATAAAAAAAAACAAACAAAAACGAGCATAAAAATGAAGATTTATGCTGTAATATGAAAAAGAAAGGTGAAATGTTAGCTTAAGTATCTATAATCGTTACTGCAGAAATACATGTATACACTTTGAAATACTTTATTTTGCTGTTTCCATTGAATTTAAATTTTTGTCTGTTTTATAGATATTTAGAAAAGTTAGATGACGAAGATGTTGAAATGCCTGATGATAAAATTAAGGAGATAGAAACAACATATTTTATACCATTACATCTTAATCTGTAAGTTAAACATTTCTTTTTTGTATACTCGGAAACAATGCAATAAGTTTTGCTACTTTACTATTCCATAAATTTTGTGTTTTTCAGTTCATTTCTTTAGCATTGTCAATTTCAAAGCCAACATTCAGGGCATGGGTTTGCTAATATATTTTCATTCTGATTACCAAACATGTTGGTGTTTTTAATTTGCAAAAGTTTCATTTTTGCCAATAATCTTTACTGCTAAGTTATAGCTTTGTTTGCTAGCATTTTTGTAAGTATTTAAATAATAATGTTACAGTTTTTGTAATTTACTTCCAGAAAGAAGGAGTAGTCATGTAAATTTATACATTGTTATAACATATTTAGCTCAATAATGCTCAGATAAAGGTTTTTTATATGTATTTGACATTTGACTGGTCTGATTATAATTTCTGTTTTTCAGCGCTGCCTGTAAATTACAATTAAAAGATTATGATGGTGTTATATCTGATTGTGACGAGGTTTGTATACAAAATGAGACACATTTTTTGCTGTTAATTTTTCCATGTTATTACCTCTCTTGAATTTGTACTTTTTTAACCCTTTACCTCATAAGCATGATTTACACTCTTCCAAATTCAAAGCTAATATACAAAACATCAATTTATTTAATAAATTTGGTTATTTCTCTCTGACAGAGTGAAAAACATTGTAGTAATTGAAGCCATTACTCTTTACAAGTAATGGCTTCTTTTGCTACAATGTTTTCAAAAGTTGTCTTCTTCAGATGGGGTGAAATGCGGCATTATGAGGCAAAGGGTTAAGCTGGTTTATTCCAAACTCTCAGTGAAAGTTGTCGGCTGTGCATAGTCAGTTAAACATTTTATAAATTCAAGTACATTATTTGTAAGCTGTACGTACTTGAGTCATTCACTTCTTGGCTGTGCTAATGCTTTTGTTTCTGGAAATCAAATTTCTGATTTATATTAAAAGCTGTCACGAAATATATCGGATAGCACTTGTCTCGGCGTGTTCTTTTCAAGGGTAAAAACGCTTGATTGTGATAAGTACAATTTTAATGTAGTTACCTCCCTTTAGTTACAATTTATCATGAAACATGTAACATGTACATAGGATTCATAGCCTCTGAGACTCCAAACAGATGGTCATAATATTGTGGTGGTCCCATTATTAACTTGAAATACATAGGAAATATTGGAATCTTGTTCTGAAATAAGTGGTCATTATAACGAGATCATCGTACTCAGGTGGTCTCTTTATGAGGTTTTACTGTATTTAATTTTGGATTTAAAGACCACAAAGTCAGGCGTTTCTATACTTTCAGGTTCTGCAATGCTCAGCTGACAATGTGAAGGCCTTATTTAGAAAAGGACAGGCTTTAGTCAATACGAAGGACTGGAATCAAGCCGAGGTGTGTTTCTCGTGATTTCTCCATTTTTTATGTACCAGATACTCCTTGCTCAATGTCCAGTGCTTTTTAGGTTGTAAGTTCTACTTATTGACAAAAACAGGTGGTGCTTTAATGTCTGAAGTCTGATGTGAATACACGTATGAAATTCCTGATGCCTGATGAAAATACAAAGACTGAATTTGTAAAACTGAAGTTCAGAAACTATTGAAATTATTACCTCCTTACAACATTTTTCTCATTCCTGTTTGCAAAATGTTACGGTTGAGAAGGGGTAAGTAGGAAATAATTGGTACACAAAAAATACCTGTTTATCATTTACGGATAACTTCAATATATTGCTCATTGTCAAAACTTATGTTTTTAAGAATTAATTATTAAGAGTTGGTAGGATCTGGCTACAGTTGGGATTCATTTACATACTCATTATGTACATTAAGTTTTCTCCCTTTGATTGTCAGTTTCATGGTGATAGGTGAAATGTAGACATTGTTTTGTCAATTTGAACTTTGATACTAATATATATCATAGTATTGAAATGTTGTATTAAATCCTTAAAATGGTTCACCAAAACCCTATTTGGATGTTTAACGTTTTTGATTACTGGGTATATTCTATAAACATCTTGTATTTTACTATTTCCAGGAAGTCTTGAAGAAAGCTGCATCTCTGGAGCCGAAGGATGCAGGTATTTTAAAACTCTTCCATTTCTTAACATATCATGTATGTCTTGCAAACTTCATGATAATATAGCAAATAATTGTCTTGTTTGTAATACTGATTTAATTATATATTGTTATTTATAACTTTGCTAGTAGGCGGCAAAGTTCAGTTGAACTTTGACTGGTATGAATTTAACAAGTGATGAAATAGATTATATTTATATGTCCATCTGGAAGGGCTGTATTATGGGCAAAAATGTGGAGGGCAGCATCCCACAATAGTTGTACACTCTAATTCAATCTTCACCGTACTTGGTCAAAATATTTATGAGCATAGCATCTCGGCCAATTTTGATCGATAACCAGGTTGTCTTATTTAAAATCTTTTGTTTATTTTCTGTTGATGTCAGAGAGCAACTGTATTTTTCCTCGATGTTTATTTATCTATTTTGTAGGAATTCGAAGAGAATTAGAAAAAGCAAAGAAAGCTAAAGAAGCAGAAAAAGTGAAAGAAAAACAGATGTATGCAAGGATGTTTGCCTCATGATGTCATAATGAGCTCGCATGATCATAAATGTATCGCACTAAGACTATTCTTTCATCGTTTATTCAGCACATTTAATCAATTACTCGTAAACTTTGTTGTTGTTTTTTATACTTGGTGTAATTTGTAAGGATTCTTTGGATGATCAAAATGGATGTAGGAAGTTTGTGATTTTTACATTTATCATTTTCTACATGATGCGTGTGTTTTGCAATTGGCATCCTTTCAGTGTGACGGCGTTATTGAATCAGTTAATGTAAAACGCTAGTTTTTATCTTTGTAACACTGATAACACGGAAAATTTATGGTTACTATTGTGTAACTGGAGAACAATTTGTTATTGTTTTGCGAGTGTGTGTTATTATGTTTTGAATACAATGATGTAATTGTTACTACCAGGAGTGGTTTGCTCTATTTATATCTATGTTATCAAATATGTTAAAGTATTATACATCCAGCACCTGAGTACTTGAATATTACACTATTAGGTTTCCTGAAGGTTGCTTAACTGTGTGACTTGTGAGACATATTTTACAGTAATGCCAGCTCCGGATAAAGCAAATTCCTTCATTACAACATATATTTTTGATTTTGTGTGGCCTAATATTGGGTATATTTTACAATAGATGTGAAGAAACTAATTTTTTAACTGTACTTAGTTTCTGTATGCAGACAGCCTTTAAATCAGGTTTAACCGTGTAAGGCTAATAAAAAATGTTGTGTTTACGGTTGCCCGACCAACTCCATTATTTGACACTAACCCTGAAGTTTCACACAGCAAAATAAAGGTATGAAAATTTTTGGGGATGATTCATACTTTGTATTCTCACAAAAGTTGTTTGGAATTTTAAAAAAAAAATGAAAAATTTGACCAACTTTCCATGCTTTTTTTGGTCAAGTTATTTTATTTCTAGCCTAAAAGATAAATGCCTAATTTTTCTTATCAGTTGCTGACTGTTACATATTCTTTAAATAGTTACTCTTACAGCGATGTTATACTAAAAGGATGATTGGTGTAATTTTTTCAGCCACCTATTTGTAAGTGTTGAATATCTCATCATGATAAAAATTAATTATTGTAGAGCGTAGTTCTGTTTTCCATGTTGTATGATGTTGTATGTATGATGGTATTTATGTACTGTCTGTTTGCTCTCTTTTGTTATATCAAAATGATTACCATAGGCAGATCCAGGATTTCTAGTTGGGGGGCTGAAACTGAACAAGTAGGCTGGGAGTCCAGTTCCAGGAGAATTGTACGTTATGTCATTGTGTTACTGTACTCGCAACTTATTGCACACTGTGGTGAAAAATTTTTTTGACATTTATATATATTTTCATGTAAATATCATACTTCATGATAGGAAAATACCTTGGCTTGGGCAATTTTAGGGGGGGGGGGGCGTACGCCGGGTCCGCCCCCTGGTTCTGCCTGTGATTACAATCAAATCTCTTAAAAGTTCATTAAATGATGGTATTAAAAAGATCATCAACTTGGATATAAATCAATTACTTACAATAATTTTTATATCTTCATTGTCTGAGCTATGGCTAAAATGATGATGAAATAAATTGTTTCGTTTTTATATGATTGATTCAGTTACAAAATTTTGATTAAGTTAGCTTTTTACATGAATGATGGATTTATTATTTAAAATACATTGTGAAAATCACGTTACCAAAAATTCCTACAATGATAAAATATTTGCTGATTTGACACAAAAATATGCTGAATGGTTGAATGGAAAATTGTTAGGAATGACTTTCATTTTCATATTATCAAAAACCTTATTTTTTTCTTGGGAGCCCAAGCTTCTTTCAGGGAATCATTGTTTTTTATAGAAAATAAAGTCATGCCTCTTTGGACTACCAGTAATTGCTGGGCCCTAGAAACATCCCCTAAAGTTGATTTTCTTTCGAAAATAAGGAAGTTTTATTTTCTTCATTCATTTTGTTGTAACTTCCTTTGCCCATAGCAAGAGAGTTATAACTTCCATCATGGGAACCCAGCTTTTAAGGCTTCCCTCTGGGAGCCTAGCAGGAAAATTGAAATTTGTCAATCATAACTTCCTTTTAGTATAAATGGCCAGTAATTGTTCCTCATTGACTAAAATACATTAATTGTAACTTATTTAGAAAACCCAGGTTTGAAATCCATAAGGGAACTCCATGTTCTGCAAGGAATATTTTTCTGGGTCATTTTCCTAGTGGGAAACCAGCTTTAACTTGCACCATGGAAATGCCATATATTGCCATAGGTATAAAACTTCCTTGGTTTAGATGTGAAGCTAACAAATATACTTTTGGTCAGCTAAAAAAGAGTGCAATAGCTGAATCAGCGTTTATTTTTGATGTAGAGTGACCATTTATATGTCATTAGCTATAAGGAATTTTCTGAAAAATAATTGGGAGCTATTTTACTTTTCAAGGATGCACTGCCATGTACATTAATTATTAGTAGTGCTAGGTAGGGCTTTTTGCCAAATGCATGAATGTCTATTAATTTGCATAATACTGCATTCCAAGATTAAAAGTTTAGTGATTGAATTTTGTGTTGTTTTGAGATTCAAAGAAACAGGAAGTGGTTAAAGATGAATAATTTATTCTACTAGTATTTTCAGTCGTCTGTACCAACTGGATCATCCAGTGTCCATGGAAGTGTGCATTAATCTTACATCATAGAATGTTAAATCATTATAGTACAATTGGTCATTATGATTAAAAGAGGGGCCTCTGTGGTCATGTAATTAATTATAGTCCTTGACTAGTAATCACCCGCCCCTTGCTGATGTGAGTTGAAATCCCTATAAATTTCACTTGTGATGAAGCTGTCCAGTTAGCTTATGGAAGGTTGGTGGTTCTACCCAGATGTACCCAGATGATCTGGGGTCTTTCTCCACTGTTATAGCTGAATAGTCACCAAATGACCTTGACTGTTGGTGTGTTGTTAAACCCCAGTTAAAAATAATAAGACTTAAAATCTAAAAGAACACGGGTTTTGTTACCCAGATGGGCTTTATATCCCTTGGAGACCAAACTATCAAAATATCATACATGTAATTGTTTCAAAATCAACATTTAAATAAAACAATAGTGTTTCAAGACACAAAACAGCACTAAATGCAATTAAATTTTTTAATCATCATAATGGGACTAATTTCAGTGCAAAAATACTCAAAATAAGATGTATAAGCAATTTTCCATTGAGACAAAAGATTTCAAGCACCATCAATATTGTGAAAATATTATGTATAAAAAACTGAGGTCAAATGTATTCCTGGAACTGATAATCCCTCCATACTGGTTACACATATATAATACATTGTAGTGTCAAATGATATTCATTTGTTTTTAGTTTCAACAAATCAGTTCCTTAGAGTTCCTGTGAAATAAATCATTGAATAATGTCTGTATACAACACAATCTGATTGAATAAACAATACAACCTTGGACTGACAAATCTCAAGAGACCTACTGCATGGATCAATACATAGTAAATGTTGCAGCAATCATACAAAACATTTACAATACAGTTCAATATTAAGTTCCATAGTAGTCAGTATCAAAAACAACATTTACTTTATACATGTAACTGATTGTAAGGTTCCACAGAATTGCTTATGAATATACAAAGTCACATTCAGGTAGTGCCCTTTAGTTTTCAGGGTGTTTATACCTCATTATTCATTTATCAGCATACCCCTCCCGTTGACGATTTTCAGATCAATGCCCTCACATACATGGAACTAAGTCTCATCAATTTGTACCAAGGCATAATCGATGTTCTGAAATAAATACGCCCCTATCATCATAACCTCCTTTAGCATCGAAACAAAACAACCGGTCTTATAACCACCAAACTCCAGAAATTGGTTAATCATAGCTTTCAAATCTCAAAGTTCATCGTGACCTTGGGTAAAAGTCAGCCCATATTCATTTCTTAAACCATGAATTATGTTTGCTGGCTCTTTGCAAAAATGTTGTTGCAGCGTTCGGATAACATCCTTCCTAGCAGAAACAAATTTTTCATCCATTATGGCCTTTTCATAGAAATCTACAGTTGTATAAAGAACATCAATCCATGAAGTCGGATTCCAATTTAGAAGTTTTTGTGCCTTTGTAGTGTCCACAGGGCCGTTTTTAACCGAAGGAAACAGATGTAAACTGTCGTCATTTGGTTCCTCTAGAATATCTATATCTTCAATATCCATAGTATCCATTAATCCGTGTAGGAATTCAACAAGAGTTGGCATTTCATTAAGACCAAGATTGTAGGCATTGTTGTAGATTTCCTCATCACCGGAAATGACGTCAACGATGACATCTGCAACGTCGTCCACATAGACAAAACTCATAGGCTGTTTCCATAGATTTTTTGGAACAGTCAGTGGTTTATCTATATAATCAGCAAGTTTGATCCATAACTGATAAATCCACCATCTATAAGTATTGTCACGTGGCCCAACCACATCCGGGAGTCGTAGACTAATGTATGGTACGCCGTCATTCGTCCCCGCTTGTTTTACGAGAGCCTCCTCGCATTCTAACTTCCGGTTGCCGTAGTCATCCTTAGCTTTATACAATTCATAATCGTCTTTAGAGTCTGGTCTAATCGCATCTTCTTCTTTAGTCAGTTGAGAATGAGTTTTATTGCAAACTTCGTACACAGAATCACTACTAATGTAAACATACTTCCTAATTTTTCCTCTCAACAAGTTCAACGCTTCGTTAATTTCAAACGAATGGTATGCACTAAAGTCAATCACAGCTTCAAACAGAGGAGGTGCATCTAGGCTCCACAAATAATGTTGAAGCCCAGAGCACCTTTGCAAAGACTGCATACGGTCGCATTTAATTTGCTGAACGTACGGTTTCACGGTTTCAGCCGAATCCCAGTACCAGTTTCCGCGGTTGATTATCACCACTGTGTAATTTACGCGTAACAGCTTCTGTACAGTGTTTGCCCCTATAAATCCATTACCACCAAACACTAAGATTGTCTTCCTTCCGTTTTCTTTCAGTTCATTTTCTACAACACTCGGACTGCCATGCGATAAAACAATGCAACTCAAGAGAAAAAAGATACCGTAAATTCCACTAAACATCATGTAATCATTAGTTTACGGATGAGGATAAAAGCCAGTTATCCGTGCACTATAATGGCGGTAGCTTCTTAAGTTACAGAGAATATACATTTCATCTCATTTTCATTAAAATAATCGCTCGTTTATCGGTCTCTAGAATGACGGAATAATGCATTGGCACGACTGAATCTATTAAATGTGCTTTATCAGCAGAATTTTGGCTATGCCTTGTTATCATATGCAGTATGGATATTCGTATAATGAGACCATTATACACGTGTGCATAATGGTCTCAGGTATGATATCTAAGTCTTCATGTACTTAAGTTAAGTTTCATAAATTAAATACTGAATTACACAAACAATTGATTCATAAACATTCACGATCCCCGTCCATCCGAACTAAATGTCATTTTAACTGTGAGTTTAATAATGATCGAGTTCAGGCTGGTAACGTCTTAATTGTTTGCAGTTAAAAGTTGAGTAGGGTTAATTGTTGGTCGATGCTTCGAATCCGATTCTAATATCGCAGCTCCATACATGCACTGTAGAGGCGAAATTTTACCTCGAGCATTTTCTTGTCTCTAAATCTAATGTAAGTATCTGCAATCAGCTCACATGAATGGCATTTAAACGACACATACGTATACTTAAACGAATGAACGCATCAATTAATCAACCAGCATAAATTTTATACGTGTATATGTGTATTCCTGTACCTACACTGATAAAGTGTTTCTAATACTTCGAAGCTGGGCGTTTATTACCCATGACACAGTAGATCGTTTTTCATAATTGTTAGTTTGAACAGAACTTGATTAATACTACTTGGTCCTACATTTTCTATTGTAAGATTGATTAATACAGAGCAATATCCACTCTACGTCAATCACCGTTTATATACTTATGAGGAGTTAGCCTAGATTCCGTGATAGTACTGATCTCCAGTTCTCCAAGCTGAATATTTTAACTCACGGTCACCTTCTCCATTTGAATTATCAGCAAACAGTAAAACCTGTGAACAAAGGTCACCCTTGGGAAAGACAAAATGTGGCCTTTATTGAAAGGTGGCCTTTATTCGGAAGTCAGTTTGTGTTATATAATCAATGATTTTTTTCAAAGAGTGTCCTTAATTCACAGGCTAGCCTTTATTCAGAGGTGGCGCAAACACAGGTTAGACTGTATATCTTTGTATCTTCATTGGGGCTTAACGTTGCACCAATAGCCAGGGTCATTTGGCGACTTTCCAGGCTTTAAAGATGGAGGAACACCCAAAAGTATATGCCTGGATTGAACCACAGGTATTCCGTAAGCCAGCTGGACAGCTTCCTCGCATATGAAATTCGGTTCCGAGGGAGACTCGAACTCAGGGAGGTGATATGCTGGGGATCACTAATAAGTGACTATAATCACTCGAACACGGAGCCACACGTCTGTACCTTCATTCTTGAACTTGCGTATCATAGAATTGCATGTAGTAGATTATTTACGGTGTTCATATATTGTCTATGTAATTATAGATTATACATGTATAAAATTTCTACTTGTACAGTCACACATTGTTAAAATAGTTATGCGTGTGTCCATAAACTTGTCCACAAGTACAATCAATACAGCCCGCTCCTAAATACTCGGTAAAATATTTATACATCAATACATAAATGATATTTTAGTAATTAAGACAATAATTAAAGCAATGAACTAAGAGAATTGGTAATCAAGGTTAATTTTTATCTCGTTTATTACTTTTTGATTAATGGTTCAATAATTATCGATTTTTCATTAAAATCATAAATTCCTTATGCTATGCATGTTTTAAATTTTATCATTATCTTATTTTACTGTGGTTTAACGTCGTACCAAAAGCCAGGGCCAATCCAACCACCTACTTTGAAATTCTTAACCAATCCACATTTCCTTTGTTGATATCAACATTCGTGGAATTTTAACTGACATTTTTGCCTGGCAATGGGAAGGTTTCAAAATGTCCAACTCATTTCCCGCCAATTCATGTTATTCGTGCGTCACGCACTAGTACTTGTTTGTAAACTATGAAGTGTCCCGGAAATATCATTTTGACGAGCGTGAAATTACTTGTTGCCTTATATTTCCGAGGACGGTCTAAGGTTTCTGGTTAGAGGGGCGCACAATTGATGAGCTTGATGCAGACGACAATAACTCGTTTTGAAAGAATTTTAATATGTGCAAAAAATTAAATCGAATAAAGTCCTCTCTATGCTTCAATTACTATTTTTATCAATTACAGCAAATTATTTTCTGCGAGCATAAAGTGTAAAAACTGGCATCTTAAATATTTTTAGAACTTAAATTATCTTTCAATTTTATTAATCGAAAAAATATTTAGATTTAAGGAAGACCGCATCGAATGCAAGGTCCTTTGACTCACTGGTATGAATCTTAAAATCAGGAAGGTCGGAAAAAAGGAGGTCAATGAACAGAACACGTATACGATTGTACGATATCACCGGTGTACATGAATTTCTATGAAAAATCGGCCATTTCTCGTAATACACCAATCGGGAAGTGATTAAGACATCCAATCACTGAGATATACTGATTTACAGTCCTCCATTTTCTACATGTCATGAAATCAAAACCGGGATAATTAATTACCGTATTTAGAATAGAATATTTTCATTTGATTTGAACTTATTGAATAGACCTCCCCAATATAGAGACCGTTTTGTTGGGTTTTAATATGCTCTGAATATCGAGGTTTTGTCTTCCTTATGTGTAAGTACTATATGGACGTTTTTTCATGGTTATTATAGGTATTACGGTCAAAATTAATACAAGCATATGAATAATTGAACATTATGAACATGTTACAACGGTTTGTTTGCGTAATAATATCTCTAAAATATATAAATATTTTTATAACAAAAACAACTTCTTGAAATGTAACGGACAATTTTCATAATAATTTACAGCTATTTTATGTATTTATCATCAAAAATTTATATACTTCCCAAATATGACTACACTACAGCAAAACTTCACCTAGATACCACTTCAATATTACAACCACTTCCTTATAACGACCACTTATTTTCTCCCATGTAATAACTCCCATGTAATTCAACTTGATAATGAGACCACCACATTATTACGACCGGAGTTTTTGGGACCCGAAGGTGGTCTCAGTATAAGGGTTTTACTGCACTTTTATTTAGCTAACATCTCTTTAACGAATTAATGAATTTATTAGGTAATGAACGTGAATGCCATTGTTTTGTAGTACTCAGTGCTACTTTGACACATTAACCTGAAAACACGACATTGTATCAATGACGAAACGAAACTACATGTATTACATTGTATAAACAAACATTACTACCAAGTTTGACGAGTTTATTGCAAACCAAACAAGAAAATCCTCTACAAACATCAGCATCATGACTAATCCAATAAACGATTTTTAACAGCCTAGTTTTTTCCTGTTGTTTGCCAAGACGCTTAATATAGAAACAGATCATACGACACGAATTTACGAGTATATAATATACACGTATATACTTGTAAGTAAAGTATTTGAAACTTGTAAAACTAGCTCAGTTAGACCAGTTTTCTTTAAATCCCACCCCGTTTCATCTTCAAAAATGTATTTCTAAATACCGCTGAGTTATACAATACTTGTACTAATTTAATACGTGTTATTTGATTGAAAAGACAATACAGTCATTCACATCAAATGGGGTTTCATTTTCTCGTTAACTAAGAAACAACGTCTATACCTGTGTGACTTGCGTTAAGGCCCAAAGAATAAGTATCTAGTTCCCATTAAGATACCCCAAACTACGTGGTATTTTACGCTTAAACAGTGTTCTGAACTCGTGTGTTATAGTTTAATTTAACGTGTAACATATATTTCTACATAGCTTACCAATACAGTAAAACCTCAATAATAAGACTACCTTCGGGACCAGAAAAATCGGTCGTAATAATGAGGTGGTCTCATTGTCAAGTTGAATTATAGAGAAGCCGGTCCGAAATTAAGTGGTCGTTATGACAAGGTAGTCTTAATATTGAGATAGCCGCTACTTGAGGTTTTACAGCACTTATTACATCAGGAATGACAATTGAAACAAGAAGTGATTACTTTACTCTTTTTTTAGTTTTTCCTTGGTTTGTAGTCACATTTCAAGTCCGATGTACTTCGAGCTGAAAGTGAGAAAAGGCATTAACCTTTAAGGCGCTTATCCCGGTCGCGACCGGTCATCTACGAAAATGTCGATTTTTCTCCATTAGTGGAGAAGTTGCCGGCTCCTTGTGGAAGGGTAAGTTAGTACTGGTTAGTATACAGTCCAGGTATACTTGTTAGGTGAACTGGCCGAAAATATAACTCAAATATTGTTGAAAAACGGCGTTAAGCACAGAAAAGATTAAAGTGCTTAGACTTTTACGACGTTTGGTCCTGAATTTATGCTTTGTAACGGTCACTTGATATCATTGCGGTATTTTCCAACTTATGCTCTTACACTAACACATCAATAAAATATGTCTAAAATATTTATCACAAATGACTCGCAACCAATATATATATACTTTCTGTTCTAAATGCTAAAATGGAGAAAATAACCAACAATTATCAACATTTGGCCATAAAGATCACCTCTTTATAGCAACTCATTATTTTCTTTTATTTTAACGTGATTATGTGACTGCTGCTGCTCCTCCTCCTCCTCCTCCTACTACTACTGCTCCTCCTCCTCCTCCTACTACTACTACTGCTCCTCCTCCTCCTATTACTACTATTGCTCCTCCTGCTCCTCCTATTACTACTATTGCTCCTCCTCCTCCTCCTCCTCATACTACTACTACTACTACTATTACTACTACTAATGCTCCTCCTCCTCCTACTACTACTATTGCTCCTGCTCCTCATCCTACTACTACTATTACTACTATTGCTACTATTGCTCCTCCTCCTCCTCCTATTACTACTTTTGCTCCTCCTCCTCCTCCTCCTCATACTACTACTACTACTACTACTACTACTACTACTACTATTACTACTAATCCTCCTCCTCCTCCTACTACTACTATTGCTCCTGCTCCTCATCCTACTACTGCTCCTCCTCCTCCTCCTCCTCATACTACTACTACTACTACTACTACTACTACTACTACTACTACTACTACTACTACTATTACTACTAATCCTCCTCCTCCTCCTACTACTACTATTGCTCCTGCTCCTCATCCTACTACTGCTGCTCCTCCTCCTCCTGTTGCTGCTGCTACTACTACTACTACTACTACTACTGCTGCTGCTGCTGCTGCTTCTCCTCCTCCTCCTGCTGCTGCTACTACTACTACTGCTGCTGCTACTGCTCTTCCTCCTCCTACTACTACTACTACTTTATTTTGTGTGGATAGCATACTTTGTGTGATATTTTCTGCTCTAATCATTGGTCTTCTCTGCAATTATTAAAAAACGCAATCTGAAATAGGTACAAGAGACATATTGTACAAACCAAAACTTTTGTTGGCCTGGTCTTAATGCAATAATGAGTTCATTATATACAAGTCAGATTATCTGGAGGGAAGGAATTACCTTAAGTTTCACGTCTGGGTCATGAACGATTATAGATGACTATTCTTTTATCACACTTAATGCACACAAGTATCATTCGAATAGCCAGACCATGATGCGTCTTATTTATAATTTGGCTTAAGGCGTATTTCGACAATGAGCTGTTTGTAACTATGTTCACATTAACAACCATACAATGTGATGTCGTCCGCGAACTATGTCTAATAAATCCCCTCATACAATTGTCAGGTTGTGTGTAATTTCCGGTAAATTCTATAAAGAGAAAGCTAGAATCTTTTTAAAGTCTTCCGGATACGCCTCGACCTTTTTAAGCAAAATATTTTGACAAACACTCATTTTAACAAGCTTGTTATGTAATACCACAAAATGCGTCTTTGTTTCTTGAAAAAAGAAAGCAAGCCATTTGTCGTCTCTCAGTGTATTTGTATGTACATACCTCGATGTTATAAATGGAAATATCAAAAGAATCAGTTACATGTGTACCAAAAGTCAAATACTTATTACTCGAGAACACATGCTTGTGTTGTAACAACGACCACAGTCATACTCGTATGTTACAAACATCTACAGTAAAACCTCGATAACTAGACAATCTTCGGGGCACAAAAAGCGGTCGTATTGATGAGGTGGTCTCATTATCAAGCTGAATGATAGGGGTAGTTATTTGAAGCCGGTCTGAATATAAGTAGTCGTTATAACAAGGTGGTCGTATAATTCAAGTGATCGCTATTTGAGGTTTTTGCTGTATACCATTTTGTACATCAAAGCTGAAGGATATTTTTACTTTGCCGGTTGCTATATTGTGATTCTTAAATCCTACAAGAATATTTCTCTCAAAATGACATCTAGGGTGTTAGAGGCTTTTAAACTTGAGGACAGTCTCCAAGCTCAAATTCACCTCATATTCTATCTATTAATGTTCATACATTAATTTATAATGAAACAGTGATCGTATCAGAGAAACACTATTCTGACGGAATAATTCACTGGTCTACACACGTATACATTGAAATTGAACACGAAGCTTGATCTCGGAGACCGTTCTTCAATTTTAATATGCATGTTTCAAGTGAGTTTTCAAACCGGATGTAGCGATTCGAGTTTTGACATTAAACAGAGAGCTTGAATTTTTCTGAGGAAATTTCCGACTGATGATGTGTAATTCTCCGAAAATACGAAATATTTTACGAAATTAAAAGTGGTTTCATTTATGGGAAAGTTTCTGGTTTGAAGAATAGCAGAAAATCAGCTCTTCAGATATGAGTATCATGATGAAATAATCAGAAAAAGTTCGTAGCTAAAATGATCGAAAGTATGAAATATGTACGTTGTTATTCCAGATTGAATTCGATCTTCAATCTAAACTGGTCCCCGTTCCATGTTGCAGTGCACCTATAGTCAACGGGTACCAGTTTATCTTAAATCGTACACGGAATTATCTCCCCTGACATATTTAAAGATATATGGGACTTTTAAGTTGATGACTCATATCGCGAACGCTTTTTAAGCCTTCCGTGATTTAAATCTAAAAATGAGATTCACAATTAGGGTTGAGTATAAAACTGGTCCCCGATTTCCCTTATCACGCACATTATTTTATTCGTTGAGCTAGGTAGCATTCATTCGTTGAAACAATAGGTTTGTTTCCTGTAAACCGACCGACCATCTTTTTACTGCCGACCGCATTATTTTCGATCAAATATTTAGTTGTGTGTAACCTCTGGAAGACAACGCTAATGTATTCACGTTCAATCCCGTTGCTTAGTAAACAACAGACGCTTTTCCGATCATTGCGAAAAGTATACTTGAGATGACTTTAAGATGTAATAAGAATTTGCTGAAATTGTTGGTTTTCCATTTTTGATTATGGTTATCAGTTAAGCTTAGGTTACTTATACCGAATACTGTCAAGATGTCTCGACACCTAGAAAATGAAATAAAATCACTTCCTACCTACCCATCTTTCTTCAGCATGTTACAGGAAACAAACCAATTCTTTCTTAGGCCTAACTAAATAGTAAATTTATCTATTCATGTAATTAGTCCATTTACTTATTGATTCATACCAACGGGCGCAATTACTGAGTAACTATTACATTACTATGCAAATGCCAGTCACTTTGACACACCCTTGAGATTATTTCAAATACGTGCACGTAAATGAATGGTACGGTAAGATAAAACAGTTTTTTGGTAATGGTACGGAGAAATTACGTGTTTTTGTTTTTATCATGGAAACCGAAACAACAAGTCATCAAAAATGTACAGGTCACATTTTCTCAGATCTTAACCTAGATTTAATTACAAGAAATTGAATTCTTTTCGAAAACACTTGGCTGACCTAAATATTTTTTAACATTTTGCATTCGGCACACCTTGGACGATTACGGAAGTACCAATTCAGCCGAGGTTTGCCGAATGGAACACCTTATCCACAACATTTACTTTTATGACCAACGTGCGCATGAATATGAATGTATGATAGGGACACATATGATTTTCTATTATTAATCTAGTTATATTACAATTGACTGATAGGAGCACATTGATTAGAACAGAACACAAAATAGATGCTTAACCATTGTGTCCAATTAAAAATAAAAAAATATGTATTTTCAAATTTTAACCAAAAATGGTGGCAAAACTCACACTTCAGTTGATCGGAATCAAGATGATAATTCTGTATTTTATTTATATAGTCATTATTTCGTGTATATTATTTTATTCATGTTTTACAATACAAACGGATGGATTCACCGCATTCGAAGGTACGGGATACTTCCAGTAGGTGGCGCTTTGACAGTATCATTGGCGATTCCTTCCATTAAATATGCCTAATAACAAAGTTCGTTTCAAGCATTTTGGAGCATTTTAAATCACAGGCTATTGACATTTAACCAACTCAAATTGACAAGATTTAGGCACCTAAATGTGTATATTGTCCAAATCCCCAACTGTGCTTCCTCATAGGTAAGTGTCAGGTAAAAGAATGATATGTATAAACAGGGAAGTGTCCTTTCCAGTATGTACAAATAACCACTCTGGACAATTGTTTTATACGTGGTAGGTAGATAATATATGATTGACCGATAGTTATTTGTCAATGAACGGTCAATTAAGGTCATATACCCTGTAAATGCTAAGTCGACAATCACCAGTGTGGGGAACCCGCGTGAATTTTATTGACGAGCACCTGGCAATAAGTGCTATTTTTAGTAACAATTCGTTCGATTCAGGTATTTTTTTGCTATTTACTCTCTTGGTACTCAATCGATTTTCTCGAAAATAGGCGCATAAACCCCGCATTAGCAAGCGTTTCCATGATACTCCTCAAATACAGAAACACAGCCGTTTTTGCACAATTTGGTTCCCAAATTTTCTCAAAATGAAAAGTCCGTTGTATAATACATACAAGTATTTTCGACCTACCAACCTCATAGTCTTTTTTGGGTGATGTTAGCGGACACCAAATATTTATTCTATTGGCCTAAGGTAACGTTCGGGCGATGCGCTGCCAGGTACGTGCAGTTGCAAGGTATTTGGTTATAGATTACTTTACCACATACATGAGGTTATTGTGCGGTTATCGAACAATTGCTAATGACACATTAATTCAATACCCAGACAACATAAAATATGATATAAACGTAGTCATTGACCGCTTGCCTCACACCTGAATTTTATTGTAACGCGATTGTTACTTTACAAATAAATATGTTAAACATTTTACACCTATTAGTCATCTACAGTCGGCTTCGTTGCAATGAACTCTTCTACGCCTCAGAAAGAAGTAGTTTTGCAACATACCTATTCTATTTTTCTTGGTCAAATGACCATAAACGCATCTATTTTTATGACCTAGTAATTGTACGTTACTTTTTCTGCTCCATTTTGTAAGAATATTGCTTTTATTGGGGGGGGGAGGGTTAATAAACGAGGTAATTATAATACAAGCAAATATGTGAACTTAGGCCCCTACAGGAATGGAGAATTATGGGATTAATGCAGTCATCCTGTATTCACATTCACATGTTAAATGTGGACTAAATATTGGACTCCTAGCAAGCGAAACTAGAAAAAATATCTGTGATGACTCAAACTCACGCTTTGTCTCAACGCCTTCTCCATGATCTGAATTCTCTAAGGGCTTTGGGGGAACTTTGACTCATCACAAAGTATACAGTAATTCACCACGGTTATATTTTATCCTTCAGACTTGTGCAAAGAACATTAAACAAAACTAAGCGACAATTTGCTGTTTTAGACATGCATGTTAAACAAAACTGGTCATTGTTGGCAAGCTGTTCACAAATAACGTCATTAGTCAGGAAGCTTTTGCTACTTGTATGCCAAATAACATTTAACCAATCAGATTACGCAGAAGCCGCGACCGTGGTTCAGTGGTTAGGGCGCTGGACTTGAGACCCAGCAGTCCGGGTTCAAATCCCGGTCGCGGCAGGTCATACCCCTCCATGAAAATTTGACTAAAATGTCGATTTTCCACCATATGTGGAGAAGTTGCCGGATCTTTGTGGAAGGGTAAGTTAGTACTGGTTAGTAGTATACAGTCCAGGAAAACTGGTTAGGTGAATCGGTCGCCGTAAATAACTGAAAAATTGTTGAAAAACGGCGTTAAACCCAGTGACAATAAGTCACATAAAGCGAAACAAGCAAATGACAGATTTATTTCAGTTTATGAATAGCTACGAAAAACATATTCATGAAAACATTTCTTTTTGATTCAGTCGATTTCGACGCAATGACACCGTTTAATTTAATCTGGTAGACGCGGAGCCAGGCCATGCTAGGTCTTTTTGTTTACATTTTCCTCTGGGCTTTACTTCAAAATCTCATACCATGACATAAAATTCCCGGAAGTAGAGAATTTTATCCGATGAAATCCTACTTTAGCTTCTCCAGATAAGATATTCGAAACAAAAAACAAACCTGTAAAATACGCTAATTACATTTGTAGGCAGACGACAAAAAATCTATTTTCGCTTTGAATGGTTCTAATTCTTCCTTGTCAACAGGGAAGTTTGATTAAACGGAACATTGTTAAAAATCTTAGTCCGATATAGCATGCGTTTAGAGTATACACACGTAATTTAATATCTTAATGTAGCAATTAATTATCGGAAATAACATTCTTTTAAATGAAACAAAACAAGACAAAAGTAACAATGCAGTATACAAATTAAATACACTGTAAACTTAAAAAATGCGATCATATAAAGCGCTTTTGTCGAACTTAACTTGTGCGGTGATTTACAATTTTTTTAACGAAAATTCGGTATATTTTATACATACATGTATTACATTCTCGTTATTCATACAAAACTTCATGTCTAATGCCACATAGCACATACCCAGTTTGTAATTAGTTCTTTTATAAAGTAAATCGTGCTTTACCCTCTATTACACAATTCACATAAACTGACGGGCGTCAGCGAAATTATCAAAATCTTTATAGCCTTTGTTACCCATTATCAGAATTCGATTAAGCCACCCAAATAATTTACACAATGGTTATTCACTGCTGGGAAGGGTTTAACTTTAGAAAATAACCATATGTACATGTATTTTCTATAATTTCTATTTTTTCATATCATTATCGTAGGAGGGTAATATATCTGCAAACGCCCCTCGTAGGCGGCGAAGATTTATACACTGTGAATATTTGTGATACTTGTAAATTTATTTATAAAGATACCGTGACAACTCTAAATTGACACTCATCCTTAGTCTGTTGTGCCGCGAGAAAATTACTTAACAGTTTGATTGGGTTTGGTCATAATCGCCCGCCCGCCCGCCAGCCAGCCAGCGATATTTTAAATAAGCACATCATATAAAGGGGGGTGGGGCGTCGCTGTTGATGTAACATAAAGAAATTAATTTACTGATCGATTGATTGATTGATTAAAACAAATTTTATTAGTTTTAAATCCCCCCCTGCAGTTACTTGATTATTGCTC